>WEIT01032361.1:4803-34815 GCA_013389985.1 Dryoscopus gambensis
TTTTTTTTTTTTTTTTTGGTTAATCTACCTAAGTCCTGAAAAATAGGAATGGAACTGCTGGAAATTTCATGTGCTTCAGATAGTTAAGAGAGTAATAAGGATATTTTGGAAATGCATTAGGACCTAAAGCGTTTAATGTATTTTTTTCAGACATGTTGCTTAGATGAAGTTGAAGGCTGATTTCTGTTATTCCTTCCTGTAGGAGAGATCAGCCTGCTGGAGCTGCAGTCTTTTGATAAGTGGGCAAAATCTGTGATACAAGACCTTTGTGCTCATCTTTTTATGTTTATTTTTGTTAATTTATATAGAGAAATTACTGACTTTTCTGATCAAATCTCTTTCCACTTTTAATGATGACTGAATTCAGGGGAATGTGAATCTCATACTTGGTGTGCCTGAAATGGTAGATGGAATTCTACCGTTCCAAGGCAGAATGGAAAAAGATGCAGTTGATTTTACAAAAGGAAGCAAAATGTCATCTCTCCTAAGAACTGAGAAGAGAGAATTTTGCTGTTTTCCTGGAAAAACAGATTATTTAACCTTCAGTGGACCATTTAAAAGGACTTTGTATGACTGTATGTTGAAACAAACAGAATTCCTCTGGTATGATGCAGAGGTTTTGTGGGACATCTCCAATGCCTTCATTGTCACCAAGTCCAGGTTATGTGCAACTCAGTGGTATTACGGCAAATATCTTCCCTATCTTTGATTTCCCAAGGATGACAAACGTTAGTCTGTGATCGTACTATAAAATTATTCAGGCAAGGATCCAGGCATAATAAGAATGTTGTTGTTTTCTGTAATACCACCTTTCTTGTTAAATATATCACACAGACAAACAAAGGTTAGATGTGATCTAATGAAGAACTTGGGGGTGCTGGCCAACAGAGGTTGGATAAGCCAGAGTGTGCCCAGGTAGCCAAGAAATCCAATGGCATCCTGGCCCTGTGCTCTTCAACATCTTCATAAATGATTTGGACATAGGACTGGAAGGGATACTGAGCAAGTTTGTGCATGATACAAAACCGGGAGGAGCTGTTGACTCCCTCAGAGGTAGGGAGGCCCTGCAGAGAGGCCTTGAGAAATGAGAGGGCTGGGCAGTCACCAACTGTTTGAAGTTCAACAAGGGAAGGTGTCAGATTCTGCACCTGGGATGGGGCAACCCTGGATGTACAGACAGACTGGGGAATGAGAGGCTAGAGACCAGTGCCACAGAAAGGAATCTGGGAGTCCTAGTTGATGGCAAGCTGAACACAAGTCAGCAGTGCCCTGGCAGCCAGGAGGGCCAAGCATATCCTGGGGGGCATCAGGCACAGCATCGCCAGCCAGGCAAGGGAGGGATTGTCCCGCTCTGCTCAGCACTGGAGTGGCCTCACCTCGAGTGCTGGGGGCAGTTTTGGGCACTGCAATGTAAGAAAGACATTAAACTTTTAGAGAGCGTCCAAGGGAGGACAATGAAGATGGTGAAGGACCTTGAGTGGAAGCCGTATGAGGAGGGGCTGAGGTCACTTGGTCTGTTCAGTCTGGAGGAGACTGAGGGGAGACCTCGCTGCAGTTACAACTTCCTGGAGAGGGGAAGAGGAGGGCAGGCACTGATCTCTGCTCTGTGGTGAGCAGTGACAGGACCCGAGGGAATGGCCTGAAGTTCTGTCAGGGGAGGTTTAGGTTGGATATCAGGAAAACGTTCTTCACCCAGAGGGTGGTTGGGCACTGGATCAGGCTCCTCCAGGAAGTGGTCACACCGCGAGCCTGGCAGAGCTCAGGAAGTGTTTGGACAATGCTCTCAGGCACGTGGTGGGACTCTTGGGGCTGTCCTGTGCAGGGTCAGGAGTGGGACTGTGGATCCCTTCCAACTCAGCATATTCTGTGATTCTGTAATTCTAAGATTTATTGCTGTGTGCACTGTAAAGCACACATTTTGTAATTTTAACGCATGTGGGAATTGTGTAGCTTAATTAACATGTAAATGGGACATTTGTCTTAGTTATCTAAGCTAAAAACCTCTTTTGAGGAATATGCCTCTATTTAGAAGCAGTTTATTTGTTAGAAGCTTGTAGGCCTAGCTTATTCCAACTTGGGCTCTGAAAGCAGTAGTTAGACAGCTTGCTGCAACTTGTGCCTGCTCTTAAAAAGAGAATTAAAGACTTGGTTTTGGAGGAAGATAAACTGGGATGACTTTTGATGGCAGCAGTGTGTTTTGCAGAGAGAATCCAGTTGTGCAAGCATATAGTGCACACCTCCACCCACATACCCTTGGATTCTCTGCATAAAATGATGAGCCTCCGTTGATTTAAATGGAGCCATCTGAAGGACTGAGCCTTAAGGTCTCACTATCACTCACCTCTAGCATTTGAACGATATGTGTGCTCAAAAGAACTTGCTATGAATGCCTCCTGTCCCCTGTTTTTATTATTTCCATTCTTCAGTAACTATTTCTTAGGAAGTAAATTAGAGTTTATCCTTGTTTCCATTTGGTGGCTAGGGAGACAGTGCTTTTGGAGAACAAGTGAACGCGACCCTGTTGCTGAACCTTCTTTGAGCAGGCAGCTTTTGTTGGAGGCATCCAGAGGCTCCTTGCAGCCTTAGCGATCCTGTGAACAAGGCCACCCTGTCACTGCTCTGGTCCTGGTTGAATGGGCAGTTCAGGATGTGTTTGTGAGAGCTGAGTCCAGCAGGTAGGGCATTAGGACGCTGCATGGTCTTGAGCTGAGCACAGCAATATGGGCTGTCCAGGTGATGGAAGAAGGCTCATTAGCACCATCTCCTATCAAGACACTGCTTGTTTGTAGCCCTCAGTGCATTGCTAGCATCACTGATGTCCCCGCATATCGAGTTATGTCTGAATTGCAGTCCTCCTGTATGGTACCTGCATGTTTTCCTTAGGTGACACATCCTGTATAAGGAGACATCCCCAGTCTATTCATGTCAGAGCAGTGTCTGCTCCACACGCCCTGCAAAGTATTCCTTTCTTTGTCTCCTTCAAGACAAAGCTGCTCCTGCAAAATGTTCCCAGTGCTTTTTTGAACAGGAAAATAGAATCTGGAGAAGGAAGGAATTTTTCTGGTAGCAGTGTAAGTGTAGAAGTCTTGGCATTATCCCCACTGCCTGCCTTCTGCTAATCCGGCTAATTCTTGTTCTTTTGTTCTAGTATGTATGTTTACTATTATTAACCAAATATGGAGTGCTCAGTCTTCTCTGAGGACGTTGCAGCCTGTGGAGCTTGCACTGCTCCTGTTATGAAGTGTTAGAGGTCCTGCCTGCGGGGCATTTATTCCCCTTCCAGTGAGAGGTAGAGAAAAATTGAGACAATATCTTGCTAAGCCATAGAGGTCTGCTCCATCTTTAAAAGGAAATAGATTTCATTTTATCCCTCTTTTTTTGTTGCCTTTCCAGGATTTATACTCTGTTAGGAGTGCACATCAGGACTTGTTTGCTTTACACTGAATTAATAAGTCAGAAAACACAGTTTCTTACACCATGCTGGCATTTCCCCTCCATGGCATGGTACAAAGCAGAAAGTAACAAAGCAGAGATGCCTGGAAGCAAAGGTGCCATGAAGTCCTTGAATTCAGGGACATTTTGTTGGGGATGAAAGGAGATCTCTTTAAACAGTCTTTTGCAGCAGGACATGCACCACGTTGACCATCTTTGACCAAAAGCCATCTGATATAGGCCTAGACCAAAAAAATGGAGACTCTCTTTGAATTTATTTCCAGTTTAGTGTGATAAAATTAAGTTCATGGCTACAGGGACCATGCAGTCCTCACTCCTGGTGTTTTGTAAGTGTTTTGTGGGAAAGGAAGCATCGTCTGGGGCAACCTAAAAGCTTCCCAGAGAAATTGTGAACAGTAAGGTAGTCTAATGAGAATGGAATAATGCTTTTTTTCTTTGGCCCTTATTCTGCAGGGAGAAGGGATGGGGAAGTGGCAAGCAGCATAAAAAATTCATTTGCTTATAGATGCAGTAGGTCAGAAGGAATTCAATCCATTCTCTTGATGCCCATTAAGCCTCTAGCTTTAGGTGTATGGCCAGGCTCCCTGTCCTCCACCTGCAAGTAACATGTTAGGGGCTTCACAAACACAAGATGGACTTTCCCAAGTACTTCTGCTTTAGAAAAGAAAAAATCCACAACAACAACGTGCAACAGAATGTCTTTTTCCTAATGATGTCTTCGCTTAGGCAGTTCCTTCTTCAGTATTTTACAGTGTTTGCAAAGACTTCTTGACCCTGTCAAACAGCCTTCTGGGCATGGGTTAGGGATGCAGTTACAGAGACTTGCTGTTTTCCTCGTGTGGTGTTTTATCCTGTTAGTTTAGAAGGAAGACATGCTTGAAGCCATTCCCCCAATCTAGGCAGGACCTCTGAGCCATAGCACTGATACCAAAATACTAGGCTCTTAGTATTACAGCCTTCTTTTTGAAATTTGGGGTTACTAGCAGCTGGACAAATTATGAAACACAAATCAGCAAGTGAACAAAGCAGGTGGGTGAATGCGTCCAAGTGAGGAGCAGCAGAGGGATGCACAAACACTGTATAGTAAACACTAACCAGGGTTGCCACTTTGTGTTTAGGTTTGCTAGCAGTCATGCTTCTAAATTTCTGTTCTCTATAAAGATATACAGGATGCAAACTGTTTCTTGAAAGGCCCCCTCTAAATGAAAAAAAAACCAAAGCAAACAAGCAAAAAAACAACAAACAAACAAAAAACAAACCAAAACAAAACCCCCACAAAACAGGGCTGGAAAACAGCCCTTGCAAAGAAAGATTGCCTAAATTCTTTAACCAGAAGAGATTGCTAAGGGGAGGCAGCATAATGGTCTTAGGTGCTCAAAGGCTGCTGCAGCACTGAAGGGAATAATCATCCTTTCTGCCCAGGATGTGTAGAAGAGCTGCTATGGCACAGACTGCCTGAGGAGACTGTCAAGTCTCTGTCACTGGAAGGCTTTAGGAAAAGTTAGATGAGTCTGTGAGAAATAATGAACATGGGTGTGGGTGATCCTGCCTTGGGGTGTGAGCATGGACTGAGTGATCTTCCAAGTTCCCTCCAGCTCTGTTGCATTCACTCAGGCTTTTCCTGCAGCTGGAACAGCTGTCCCTTGTTCTTGCTTTGGGGGTTCTGAAATGTCAACAACAATGACAGTGCTTAAATAAAAAAATGAAACAAAACAAAACACCAAAAAACCCCACCAAAACCATGGAAGGAATCTTACAGGAATTCAGCTCACGAAGTCTCAGACCGTGAGAAAGCTCATTTTAGTAGATGTATCTCTCAGACAATCTAAGGCAGTGCTGCAGCTGTGAGTAGGGACTGTGTAGCCCAAAATTACATTTTGGGGTTTTTTAATAACCTGATATACATAGATATAGGTATATATTAAATGGGAGAGAAGGAGGAGCAGTTCCTACTCATATGCAGTTCCCTGATTTGCTCTTTTTGCTTCTAAAAAACGCATGATTCATTTTTACAACTGCAGAAGAAAGCTATGTGATTGCAGAATTTATTGCCCTGGGGTTTTTTGAGAGATCGTCTTTGCAAATTTCATGATGTCTAGAATGGTGGTTAAACTCCATTATCTTTAATGGAGTTTTTTTCTTTGATGAAAAGTAACTTGATTCCCTTGTACTTGTCTCTGTTTTCTTCAAATCCTGCGACTTCTTGGAGTTGAGGTGCCTGTCTCTTTCAGATGTGGTGTAAATGAGGGTGAGAAGTTTGGAGAAGGCAGGGACTGAGGCACTGGATAACTATAGAAACATCTTTCCCTTAGTAAATCAAGATAACAGCTCTGTGTGGATCCCTTCACAACCCTCTGTTTTAGTTGCTAGAAGATGAAATGCAAATCCAGTTGGATGTATTCATATGACCTCTTCCTTGGCCTGACCAGGCTTTTCCAGGAAGTGTGTCCTCCCTGGGCCTCAGAGGAGGTGCTGTGTGCAGCTCTGACTGCACAGTCTGTAAGTCTGTCATTCAGCCCTCATGGCTGTTTCTAAAACTGACACTGTTCTTTGGTGTGCCACAAACTGTTCTCTACAAGGCGAGGTTAAATAGGCTCCGACTCTCCAGCCTGGAGAAGAGAGAGCTGGGCAGAATTGTGCGATGAGGAACAGCATGAAGGAGGTGAATAATAAACAAGAATGTGCAGTTTCTCACAAGTTCAAATCTTACACAGTATCAAATTAGATGCTGTTAGATGCTGTAGAGGTCAAATGTAAAGGAAAAAGCCAGTAAGGCGTATGTGAATTCATAAGCCACAGATGGCTCGAAGCTGGCACAGTGTTCAGTGGGATGTTCTTGGACTTACTTCATCAGCATTTTTGCTGTGGCACTGTCAGAGTAAGGAAATTGAAGGAGAGGTACTATTGATCTGAAGCAAGTCTGGAGGGAGGTGATAAACTTAGGACTAGGAAGTCCAAGTCCCTCACTGTTTCTAAAACATTGTTTTCACTGTATGCAGCTCTCTGTACCTCTGTTGTTCAAAACCAAAATACATTGCATCATAGCTGTGCTAATCTCAAAATACTTTTGAATCTAAGTGTGAATTTTGCTAAGTACTAATACGTTCTGCACTGTGTTTTCTCATGCTTTGTGTCAGTGGAATAGTGGGCGTGTGGGTCTGTCTGTGTGTGGGCAAACAATGGAAGGCACAGCCTGGGGAAAATTCAGTCAGCCTCTCATTTAAAAATAAATGAAATGGGTAGGAAAACAAATATGCAGATGCTGAGAATTTGGCCACAGAGTTGAGAAGCCCTGGGATTTCCCATTCAGCAATTGGCTCGAATGCCAGATTTTTTGACTAGAAATACCAGCTCCAGTCCTGAAGCTGAGTTGGTTGTTTGCTGTGGTTGGCATCCTGTTCAGTGAATAGATGCAGGAATGTGGGCTCAAGAGATATTGCAGCTCAAGAGTTACCATGGATATTAGGAAAATGTGCCAGAAAGCAATTAAACCTCAGTCCAGAAACACGAAGGATTTCCAGCCCTTCATCATACGGCACAGATGCTCCCTTTGGGCTGAGCAAGGCTGCCTGCTCTTACCACAGATGGACCCCCCGGAACACAGCAGCAAGAGCTGCAGTGTTGCCTGGAGCCTGAAGGCAGGGCTTGGTTAATCTCCTGCACTTCTTGCCTGCAGTGGGACAAACTGCTTTGCAGTGTCAGAGAAGAAAATTCCATTTGCAGGAGTTGTTGCACTCTGTGTGTACACAAACAGGTAAGATCTGGCGTGGTTTCTCCTACCAGCTCCTTCAAAGTCTATGAAAAAAAGTGTTAGGAGGCATTGTTGTTGGGATAGCTTGTGCCAAAAAGCTGTCGTGAGTAGAAAACTGGTCTCTTTTTCCTTTGAATTGGCACCTCATAAGGAAATAGTCTCCTTTGCCCCTCAAGGTGGATCTGGACAAACGTTTGCATTCCCCAGGCTTTTGAGGCAAATCCTCTTGGAACATACCCATAATGATGGCACTGGTTCCATTCATGTTTTTAACTCCTCAGCCTCCGTCACAAAGGATGAGGTATTTTTGTTGCCCAGTGACAGAGAAAACTCTCTTAAGGAGTCTGAAATTTTATGATTCTGCTGTTCCTGCCAGAACTGAAATACCTTGAAGTAATAGACTTTTTGGTGTCAGTTACCCTGGGCAGAGGTGGGGCTGAGGCAGGTGGAGAATCACGGTGTTGTACACCCATTGTTTTATTGTCATAAATTCTATGCATAATTTGCACTTGAACACATCAGACTGGGTTGCCTTCGCATTAGAAAGGCCTTTTATGTTTTGAGCCTGTCATTTTTCCATAAAGGAACTACAAGGATGGCCAGAGCCTGCTTTTCTTTAGGCTCAGGTTCACAAGTTTGCATAGATAATGCGTGTGTTGCTCTCCGTGTCTACAGCTGCTGAGGTACTTTAATCTGATTGCTGCAGCTCGTGTTGATTTTGCGCTGATGAAGCTCTGACTGGGTTGTCCTATTTTTACTTGGCTGGCACCTTGCCCTCGCTGTAGCAAATACTGACAGTGCTTGTCAAGGACAACACCAGGGACTTCAGTTCCCTTAAGTGACCTGGGGGAGAGGGAGCGGAAAAAAAAATATTCACATTGAATCCACGTTGGCAGATGGATGGATGGTGCATCTTGCAGGACATCCTGGCAATTCCAGTGCTCTGCCATGAGGAGCACAAACCTGACTTCAGGTGTTTTCTTATGAATCCTGGCAGTGTCCATCTCTGTAGCATCAGCAGGCAGACACAAGCACACGCTGATGTTACCATCCTTATTAAAGCCAGATTCAGCTGCATATTCTGATCCTCCCAGCAAATCCAAATGGAGAGAGCGGCATGTGGTATCCATAATAATCACTGCGATGAGATTGGCGTTAACAGTTGTACCTTACTAGGGAGAAATATATGGAGTTGATTCATGAGTTGGCTTCCCTGAGCTGCTTCAGTTGTGGAGCACAAAAAGTGTCCTTAGTCCCTATTCTTTTATCACTACCCATGTTTTATCTGTGAAAATTCTTCATAGTATTTTCTAAATAAATTAGCTTAAAGTGTTTTTTTTCCTTGCTAAATAGAGCTGACCTTTTAAAACATGCTTTATGCCTATTTCTTTTGTAGATTCTATTATATTTTATTATCAATTTTTACTTGTAAGAAAGAATATTTTTTTTCACTTCCTTTACTTTTAGTGCTGAACTTAACTTTGCTTTGTGTGTTGTACTGTCAAAATGGGCCTTTGGGAAATTAATTACTATTGCAGGTGAAGGGTGTTAGGATAAATCCGATAAAAGCACAGTGGTTTTTTACATTTCTTAACTCTCCTCTTAGATTTAATGCATGCCCTGCAGCAGAAGCCAAACTGCATATGATCCTTTCACCCCCCCAGCTTGGCCATGCAAGTGAAAAAATACCCTGGCTAATTATCCAGTGAATTTTAATTTTTTTGTTAGAGTCCCAGGCTGGGATTAAAAAATCAAACATTTAGTATTGCTTTTATCCCCACATAAAGATCTGCAGTGCATTGCAGAAAGAATAATTAAAAAAACCCCAACACCCAATTTGGCATCCATCCTTTTAATTCTCTATGGTTTTTCTATTTTCATTATTTAGTGCCTTCTCTGCAGAAATGACAATTATTTTATAGTGCATATTACTTTCTCTTTGCAGGAAATCCTCTTATGTTTCCCCTTCTTGGTTTTATAGCAATGAGTGGGGATGTTTTTACATCACATTCCTTGAATTTGGATGGTGATCAAAGCTGGCATGAGCTGGAGACATAAGAGGGCATTGTCATGTGATGTCATGTGTCCTTTTTCAAAATATTTCTGGTTTTGGGTAAAGCCCGTTTGGTTTGAGAATTGCCCAACTATGTCTCCATCCTCAGCCAAAACAAAGCATAGGTCTCCACACCTTCAGATGCCAGAATACCCAGATCTAGATTTTTTTCCTTTAAATGCTGCAGGAGAGACTGTCCTGTCTAGTTGTAGGGATCTGATGGTCCAGATTAGTAGTTCTTCTGACATTTTGTATCACCTTAAAAAGATCACTTAAGTCCTGTGAGTGAAAATTTTCCCCCTTATCTTTTGTCTCTTTTAGGATTCAGTGGACAAATAGCTCAGGGCATACTGAAGCTTCATGTCTTCTTCCAGTTTATATATTAATCAAAGAAAATGTGAAAAAGTTTTCAAAAAGTTTCCCTTTCTCATGCTTGAATCTTTGTAAAACACTTTGTTTTGTGCTTGTTCAGCAAAAATTAGGATATTGTCAGAAATGTGTCTTTCTTTTTCATCATATTGCCCTTAGAGAAATTCTCATTTTGTTCTGCTTCGTCTGTACTGAACCCAAAGCAAAACACTGGAGCTAATGATGTGGAAATGGAATGGGGAAGATATCTTAAATCCAAACTATGTTACGTGGTGGGGAAGGAAAAAGGGAAAAATGTATCTTAATGATTTAATCCCTTGTAAAGATCACTATACAGTGAAAAACATAGTATTAGAAATAGAGGACTACATGATGTTCTGTGAGAGTTGAAAAATCTCTTGGGTCCTTCCCTAAAGTGTGCACCTACATCACAAATTAGACATGCTAAGTAATGGAATTAAATTACTGGAATTACATCCTTGCAGGTAGCATTTTGAAGTGTGATCTTGGAAATCCTCTCAATACCACCCAGGTTTTAAGATGGAAGGACAGGATGCAGAAAAACCGGGCAAGATTTAAAAAATTCAAACCCACAGGCATCCAAAGCCTGGGTGTTGGAATTAAAATCCCTGCAGTTCTGAAGAGCATCCCCTCATCTCCTCATATCTATTCTAATGTTTAAACCAGCTGAATAATACAGGTAATGGCAGAGTTTCTCTCTAATAGCTTAAGGGCTGATTGACAATGAGGTGTAATAAAACCATGCAGCACAGTTTCCTGCTCTTGGACTGGAATATGATCTTTACACTGTCAGATGCTCTTGCTCTGTGATAGAAAACAAAAACAAATATTTGTACAAAGCCAACTCAAGAAAAAAATAGACAGTCACAGTGGAAAATGCTACCTCTGAGGAGAGGGCAATGTTCCAGGCTTTGTGTTTCTTTAATGAGAATGAAAAGGAATGCTCAGATTATTTGGATAATGCTATAAATTGATTTGCTTGCCCTGCCTTAAGTTTCCCCTGTCTTTGTTTCATACATGCAAGACCAGGCTGCAGAAAATGATAATTCAGGCCCATGAAGTGTTGTCTAGTCTGTGTAAGTGCATGTTTCAGAGCAAAATAAAGACAGATGCTTCAGATTCATCAATATCATTCAGTAAATCCTGTAGGGGGTAGATAAAAAACTGGTTTGAGCAGGGTGAACACCTTCCTATAACTGCAGTGATTTCTACATGTGGAAAGGTGCTGAAATTGGAGAAAGTTAGCTTTGTGTAGGGACTTCCCACTAGGGTGGGAGAGGGAATTCGTCCTGAATGAGACCCCTGTGGAGAAAGAAGGCAGTTTGAAGGTAGGTAAGGGGCTAATTTATTGGCTTTTGAAATCCAGCTTGTGTGGAATTGAGTTTGGGGGAAACCTGAATAGAGCTCACTCCCACTGCTGTTCCTTTACAGTAAAAATCCATGGGATGTGCAATGCCACGGTAAATTAAAGGCCAAATATGGGGAGGCAAGTAGAATATAATATCTTCCTTTGTTTGTTTGATTTTTGCAGATGGCTTTTCTGCTTTTGCTTTGTAAAATGATGAATTCTAAATGGAACAGCTGTCTGTACAGGATGGTTTATTTGTTTCCCTTTTTTCTTTTTCAAATTTATTTATATAAAATCCTTTCTGCTGATGCTAAGCCAAACTGTCAGCACATTTACCTATATTAAAAATGTAGGTGTTCTAACAACAAAGCAATCAAACCTTAAAAAAAGCCTTTTATCTAAGGCACAGATAACAGGCTTTTCCTTCACTAGTGCCAGTCCCAGCACAACCTCCTCCACAGTTCTGTCCTACTCACATGCCTGAGGGCTGTTGGCATCAGTGTTCAGATCTTTTAAATGTTGGTCTCACAGTGGTATGCAAGTGCAGGGTCTGAGAACCAAGGTGACCAACAGTGGAAATAATAATATATTTTTAAATTTTTTCATCAAGTACTACAAATCTCGCAAAGAAGAAAAACCTACCTTTGTGATAAATTATTAGGATGAGAGAAATAGCTTTTTTCTTTTTTTTTTTTTTTAAACATATAAATTCAGTAGGAAAGACTAGATGATTTCCATAATGGGAAAAAAGAATTGTCTGTTCACATTATTCTTGTTCTGTTTGTAGAACTCCATGAGTTCTCATAACATAATAAATTTAGGAAAGAAAACGTAGGTGACTTAAAAAATAAACAATGCCACAAGACTTTTTAGGAAGTTGTTGGTCAGTTTTCTGAAGTTGCAAGAGGAGAGAGAATTTGGAAGGTGTGGTAATGAGGAAAACCAGAGGTCTGAGCACTGTTAATTCTTTTGCAGCTTGTCGTAATACTGCTTTTACACACTTTTTCTCTCTTCCTCTGGTTCTGGTAGCTCTTTTTTCTTCCTTTAGTTAAGGCCACCTAGCCCACTGTCTTACGACAAAATGACATCCAGGGGAAAATAAGAGTGGGATGTGCTTTTGCAATATTTTTTCTGATGCTCTAAGATCTTCATTAGTTTTCCCCTTGGCAAACCTCGGAGATTGTTATACGTTGTCTGTCTGGTAACATTGCTAAATTTCTCTTCAGAATGATTGTCTGGTCTCCCCTTGAAGCCATTTCTTGCACCAAAATAACCTTTGGCAAGGAATTTCCCAGATTTACAGCTCAGCACAGCAGGGCTGAAATCCATGCTGTTGCAATTGGCCTCAATCTATTGAGTTTAGTGGAAAGACATCATTTTACTGAAACAAAATACAGTCTGTTACAGCAAAACCATGAGTTTCATGGGACGTGCATGCCCACTATATGAAGTCATCTCTTTTAATGTTCTATTTTGTTAATAAATGAAATACCTGCTGGCTGTAAATAGGAAAACATGCTGAAATAAAATGAACTTGATTCAATATTTAGGAAAATGCTGTATTTATAGAAAATCTTCCAAAGTTTCAGGTATTTTTTTGTTACAGCAATACTGAGTTTTAGGGACTTAGTGTTTGTCTAAAAATTACGTTTATTTACCGTCTTGATATTGAGGGGGTGTGCTCTTTTTTTCTTTCTCTCTGTAATGGTTCCCTTTCTTTCCTCTTTACTTAAGGAAGAGTAGAGGGTAGTGCTGGATGTATTGTGCTGACTATAACAAAATCTCAGAGGTGCTTATTGAAAGTACACTAGGTTTATTTCCAGTCAAGCGTAACATCAAATGTGTAGAACTCCTTCAGCCTTCCCACTCAAGTAATTTTGCCATTGTTATTTCTTCATCATTCCCATCAAAGGGCCAAATTTCCCCCCTAATGTCTGTGCAGTTCGTCCTTTGATTTCAGAGGAAGCACCCATACGGTTTTGGAGGTGAATGTTTCATCCAAGGACAGTGAAGGCTTTTGTGCAGGCTCTGCATATTGCTCACTTAGATGGCTAAGGTGTGCATTTTCCAGCTTGGGTGAATGAGGGAAAAAATTATTTGCTTCACTTATTTTTATTTTTTTTAATAATAATTTTTCACCGTGATATATATTATCTGAATAAATGGGGAAGATCAGAGTCCCTGGTCTGTCACAAACTTTCGTAGAGAAATCCATAAATTTTCAAGTGTCTCATTTATGTTACTTGAGAAAATTTAGTTGAGCTGTTTGTTCATTTCAATTGCAAATAGGTCAGGGGCTGTGTGATGCAAATTTTTGTCTATGAAGCTTTCTGTGATACCACCGCATTTTTTGCTGAAAGTGTTTGTTTCTATGGGAATGCAAATATTAATTTATATTTTAAATTTCATGTATTTAAATCCTTCAACATAAGGATCTAGGACAGTTCACAAATGGAACAATCTGTGACTTATCTATGCCTTGATTAATTTTAATCATAGCTATTTCTTAATTTTGAGTTCTCTCACAATTAGGATAAATTTTGCTTCTAATGAAGATACAACTGCTCAGCTAGAATGGGATTATGGTAATTATTAGAGTTGCAAAGAAATTTGTTTCATAAGCTTTTAGAAGGGTTAGTTATCTGACCAAAAACAAGATCAATGCAGTTGGTGCTAATTAAAGCAAATAGACTAAGGAATAAAAAAAAAGATTTAATTCTGAATTTATGAATATCATTAAAAGCTTACATGGTTAATTTGACTTGCATTTTGTGCATTGTTGGGAGAAGAAAAAATGTTTGCACTTGTAAGACAAGAGGAAATGAGAAGTGACCTTCAAACTTTGTAAAGTCTTTAAAAGGAAACTGTTTTAAGGGAATAAATGTGGCTAAGCCTCTAATACAGGCCTTTGGCAAACCACAAATGACTAGTAATTAGCTCTACTGCACTGGGTTAATTAATAAAAGGTAGCTTAAAATAGGCAAAAAGCATATTTGTCCATTACACTGATGATGTGAATTATGATAATAATACAGCACTATTCTTTTTATCTCTCCAAAGAGCTCTATTAACATCATGTGTTTCTTCTCACCAGCATCCCTGCAATGTGAATAGAGCTACTGCTGTACAGGTGACATAAAAGAATGTTTATCACTAAATAGCAAGTGGAGTTAAAGGCAGTGTGCTGAGGGCAAGGGCAGGCACCGCCGAAGTTCAAATATGAATAAATGCGCTCCCACAGGCGAAAACACATGTATCACCACAGAGCTCTTGTAGCTCTGTGCTTTGCTTCTGGGATGAAGCTGCTGGGGAGCTGCTGGTTCAGAGTCCTGCCGGACAGAGCAGAGTGCAGGGCACACCACCCACTCCTGTTGGCACCATCCCATAAGGCTGCTCCTGCTCTCTTCCGCATCGACCCAAAGCTTTAAATCTCACTTCAGTATCACCAGGAGTAGGTGCGATGGCAGAGGGGCTGGCTGGGCTCTCCCTGCACCAGCAGGCTGTTGGACTGATAGATGATTGCCCAGAATACCATTAACAACCAAAATCTCACCCTTCTCAGAATTCCTGCCGTGTAAGGATGGGGCAAACCCAGAGGTTTTGGCCTTCCCCTTTGTTTCTTTCTTGTTTTAGAAACAAGGTGTTCTCCTACAGCCCTGGACTAGCTCCCTGGGGAGCTAGAAAACCAGGAGTGTAATTCTCATACTCTTTCCTCATTTTGTATTTGAGCTCAATGATTAATAAAAGCCATGACAATGATTTTTATAAGACCGATATATCTTATAATTGTTTTTAAAGATGTTACAGATAGTTATAAATAACATACTTTCTTCTTGAATTCCTTATTTCTCTAGTATTTGAATAATAAATAATTATGGAAGTAGTTGTGTAAGCAGTAATAAAAATAATTAATCTTTCATGTTAATATTTTATAGGATCTTTAGAATTTTATGTATAATGGTATAAATAGTTTTCAAGTGAACCTGTATTCTGGAATGAATCTCAGACTCACTGACAGAGATGAATAGATGTGAGTTTGTATGAGTGAGCATGGAGCATATTGAGGACAAGAGGTTGTTCTGATAGGCCTCTGGGCACAAACAGGTTTCTTTGGGTTGTCAAGGTTTGGCAACTCTAAACAGCCTTGGATTCTAGTAAATTGATGAAAACTTGGCTGATGAGGCTCAGAAGGCTGGTGAAGATGACTGTTAGTGACATACAGGTTTTCTGTTTGCATGCATGAAATAGGTTTTAATTTTAAGTAATGTAGAAGAAACAGATTGAAAGCCACTGCTAAGGGCAATATAGATACTTAAATGCAAAAAAAATTCCTAAGGATGAGATGAACTGCAATAAAACCGTGCCTTCAGCTAGAAAAAATCAAGGTAGTGTCAATGATTTCACACTAACACCCTGGAAAGATCTGGGCTCCGAAAGAGTTTTGAAGCTCAAATTACAGCAAAGGAAATCCTAATGGCGTTCTGTAGTGTAAAGGATAAACTGATTGCTTGTTTCCTCTCCACCCCCCATCACAATTGAATCAGCAGTATAAACAAGTTACTTATTTTTCAAAAGTCAGACATACTGTGTAAAAGAGATTAATATACAGTAAGAGGGGAAAAAAATAAAATGAAAAAAAAGCAAATAAGGGAACAATCTGTTTCCATTTAAGCTGGTGTAACTCCATTGCACTGCCTGCGTTTATACCAGGGGAGTTCAGATCAGCATTCACTTCTTGTCCTGGAGATTGAATTTATCTCCCACAGCTTTTATTTCTGTTCATTTCCTGAACTGCATGCTGTTGTGCCTCTTTCTTCTTTTAATAATTTGTTTCACAATAATACTTCAGAGGCACACCAACTAAAATGAGGAGGAGAGTACAGAAATCATAATTGAGGTATATTTTTCCTCTCACTTCAGAGATTTGCATGCTGTTCTTGTTACCACAAATGTAAGTCAGTTTAATTTTGATAACAGTGGTGCCTGTTTAATCAGAGAACAGGGGATTCTCCTTTGAAACAAGATTTCAATAGCATTTACACCTGCTACTTTTCCTGCTCTGTGCTCAGAAAGTTTGTGACACTTTAATTGCTATCAAGTGGAATGTTTTTATTTAGAGGGATCTTTACCTATCTTCTGGATAGCTTAAATGTTGTTTTCTTCAGTGCTTGTACTGGATTCGAATCATAGAGGAAGAAATACTTATTTCATTACACAGTGATTCAGCCCTAGGAAACTCTTGCCTGAATGAGGAGTTGAGACAGTTGTATTTTGTTTTGTTTTGTTTTGTTTTTCCAACACATTATTTTTGCAGAAATATTTATAATTAATTACATTTTTTTAAATTGTCTCAAATTAGATGTTTACCCAACTACTGTGAACATGGAGGAAAATGCTCCCAGTCGTGGACCACCTTTTACTGCGACTGTAACAATACAGGTTACATGGGCGCCACCTGCCACAACTGTAAGTAAACCCGCGTACAGTTTTCATGTGTATTACGTCCACATCATAGTCACAGTGGCCATTAGACACTTAATAGAATTTAGGTGGGGTGAGCTGGCTGATTTTAATCTGTGTTTGGTGCTTTAAGTCAATTTTACCACCCTGGGCTTTGTTTTAAGAGCCGTGTTGCAAAAACCCAGTTTTCAACCTTTTATGATTTTGAAATTTTACTGAACTGTAATTTGGGATGCTCCTATGCAGTCTTTGAAACTGGCAGTACACGAAACATTCAGCTACTGAAATCCACAGCAAAAGGGATGGTAACATGTTTCAAAGGTTAAAAAAACCCCATCAAACAGTAGAGGCACAAAATGCTGTGAATTCTGGTAAAAAATAGAGAAAGGAAAAGCCAAAATAAAGCCTTTAATACAGCTGACTAAGAGAGAAAAAGAAAATGGAGGTAAACTTCCAGTTTTAACCCAGGAAATAAAGAGAAAAAAATAGTAAGTAAGAATAACAATTCCAGGAATACAACTATAACCACTCAGGGTGCTTGATGAGCACTTGGACACTGCACATAGGATGATATTGGTGAGATGGATTTTTTTCCCTGTTAAACTAAAAGCAGAAGAGAAGAAAAGGTACTTAGTGGTTTGAAGCTGAGAATATTGGCATACATACTGTCATTTTGGAGACTTTAATGGTTTGCTAGTTAACAGTGAAATCATTTATGGGGTATGCAGCTGACAGGAGAGTCTGTTGAGAGATCTGTTCATAGATTTGTCACCTGAACTCTACATTGTAAACACAAAGGAAGCCAAGGGTTTTGTGCTGAAATCATGCCAAGCCAGATGAAGAGAGGGAAGAAAAAGGCTGACTTTATGGTTTTAAAAAGAGGGCTTACTTTTTGTCCATTGCTTTTGTTGTTCCAAAAGGCATCATACGTCTTCAAAGCTCATAAGGCCACAGCAGGGTATTTACACCAGCTGATGACTAGTACAGAACTAGGTGGCCAAATCAGGTGGTGAGAAGGGAGAGGCTCCTTGGGGAAGGAAGAAGAACTGTCACTGTTGACCATCAAAGGTGGTTAGGGACACTCAACTCTGGGCTGCATCTGTGCTGTCATATTAGCTTGGGGCCTGAGGCTCACTATGTCTGTGCCAGCTCAGTGTGGCTTCTGTCCAAAGGAGACCATCTCATTTCCACAGAGAACTGGTTCATGACTATTTTCCCCATAGACACTTCCATGGAGCTAGTGAAGCCTCCTGCTTCTGTCAACTCGTGTCTGCACTTCAAAGGCATGTACCTAGCTGCAGTTATTTAAGGTTCACCGATGTGAAACTACTCTGAAAAGTTTCTCAGGAAGCTCTTGTTTTAAGCTGTGCACACCTGTGATGCACAGATATTCACCTGCTCAGCTTATTTACAACTGATTTATCAACAGCTAATTTGATTCCAGCTAGATTGTGGAGCCAGCTACCCTGTGAGCCAAGCAGCGGTGATAAACAGCAACTTTAGTCTGGAGAAGTGCATTCATTTGCTTGAAATATGCAGTGAAACCAATTCAAAGCTGGTGGGCAAACACAGACTGTTGATTAGAAACTTGCAGAACAAGAGACGTTATCACTTTCAGCTGATAGTGGTTGATGTGCAGGAGTACCTTTTAGCAGGTGAATGAAAGGCACAGATTTGATCACAGCATAACGCCAGAATATCCTCAGTGTATAGGAAACTCTCCAATCATGTAATTCAGTGTAGTTCTATCAAAGTAAAACATCTAATTTCCTATGGTTTGAAACATTATCTCAAGAGATTTTCATTTTTCTAGAACACTGAGGCTGACAGCCCTGAAATTGAACTTATACCTTTGGAGACGCTGTTTCTTCTATTAAACTGCCCTTCAGACCCAAATCCATGCAGCAATAAGGGAAAGATTTAGCTGGCAAGTGAAATGTGTGAATTGTTTCAGTGTTGCCTGGATTACTTTTTTGTCTTACTTACATCACCATAGGTTTTGCCTCATTTTGGTATTGTAAGAGGTGGGTGACACTGGTTGAAAACCATAAAAAGACACATTCTTTGTCATACTTTTAGGAAGAACTGCATGGCATGCATCTGCAAGTCAGATTTAATTGGTTTATGTTTTGCCACCCCAGAGTGGGAGATCTTAACCATTTTAAGAACTGAGATCAGAAGAGAAATTGCCCCTGACTTACTGTCATCATATGTGATGTGTTGAAATACATTTTATGGTTGATACATAAGCAGTCTTATTTTTAGTTCCAAATATTCACGGACTACACTAGATCCTGCTATGAGGAATAGCTAACAATACATACTATCTTTTCTCCAAAGAGTTTGCAGTTAAGTTTCTGAGGGTATAAAAACATGCTGGCACAGGTAATGGAATGCCAGAAAGGCTTCATCAGCATCACAGGTGGCAGTTTCAGTCTACCAGGTGCATAATTATTTCTAGGCTTTCTTATAGCAAAATAGTCATAAGGTAGAGATTAAGAAGAGGAAGAAATTGAGTGCTTGCAGATGTGGAGTGACATGGAAGAAAGTAGTAATATGCTTGTTTGAAAAATATAAGGCTATGGCCAGAGGAGCTTGACATTTTTGACAAGGCAAATGTCAGAGTCATGACAGGTAAAGAGGTTGGAAATGTGCCATGAAAAGCAAATATAAATAGTTTGCATTTGATGCAACATAGGGGAATTAGACAGTGTCAGAAAAGAACAATAAGTTGATGGAAGACACAGCTGGGACAATGTTTGCAAGACTGTGTCAGATATGTGGGACAAAATTGTGTCTGGCATGTCTGAAAATGGATAGTTGAAATTCAAGATGTGTGGGTGAAGCAAAAGCGTGCATCTGAAGATACACGGAAAGAACTGCCTGCTCTAGGCATGGCCTTAATACAATCTTACCAGAGGCAGCTGCTTGCCTGCAAACCTCAGGTATACTCCTGTTCACTCCAAATCCCTTCTGATCCTGAAAACTCCTAATCTCTCACAGGATGTTTGGCAATCTGCCTGGTCCAGATGAGGGTCCACTACTGAAAAGAGTGCGGTCCTGTCCCATTAAAGAATTATTTTGTGAGACATAAGTTTCACACTGAAGTGTCATCTGGTCCTGCTTCCATTCTCCTCTTCTCTGAACTTAACTGTAAACGCGAGTAAATTACTGCTAAAGCTGGTATCTGTTTTCTGGGTTTCACTAACATATACAAGTCTCAGTGTTTTCTAACAGGTAGTTTCTTTCTTGCAAAGCTTATTGCCTGATACATAAGCACATTTCTTTGTTTAGTAACAGTCAATCCTCCTTTACTAGCTGCCACAGGGAATATTATCAATATCTACCAAGTCTTCTGTCATTGTTGTGGTTTGGTTTGGGTCTGGGGTTTTTTTTCCCATTTTGGATTTACCTCTCATCATTACATCTTCCAGTGCAATTCACATCTTTTTCCTGGCTGCTGACAGCACTGATGAGCCTTATGTTTCCATCTCTGTACTCTGTAGCTGTGAAACCCCAAAGCACGTGCTCTGCCCTGCTCTCACAAATGCATATGGATGTGCAATTTGATGGTAAATGCAGAGTGTGTGCTGACTGTCTCCAGATGCCCATTTCACTGCCCACAGTCTGGAGAAACTGGGAGTCATGGAATAACCTTATAGGATAAAAAACCAGCTGTAGGTGATTTACATTTGATTGTGTAAGAGTTTTGTTGTGTCTTAGTTTCTCCACCTCAGTTGGAAGTAAGATCCAATTTGCAGATACGTTAAAAGGTGTGTGATCTATATCGTCCACTGAAATGGTTTGGGCTCTTTCTTTTGAAACTTACTGCTACTTGAGTTTATCTGTAGCTGAGACAGTGCTTTGAGGGTACAATCATATTTCAATCTCTAAAGTGTGTGGCTTTGCTTTTTGCTTTATCTTTTAAATGTGCTTCGCATAGCTTGCATTTAGATAGGTTGGAAGATGAGCTCAGCTGAAGCGTTTTGGCGATAGATACTTTCCCAGTTTCTCCAGTGTGGTGGGTAGCCTGCTGATCTGCCAGGTATTGGAGTAGTCTGATAAATTCCAGATACGAGAGGATCCATTATGTAATCACGTGTGAACCATAGCAAAACAGATAACAATGTAATGTTCATTTTCTGTTTTCCTCCTTTAGATACAAACACTGACGTTAGCACACAGCTTGGGAAAAAGGCTTGGGTGGGATTCAGCTAATTTGTCTTTTGCTGTCTGGTACTGTGACATCCAAGCTAAGATAGTGGTCTGGTCTCTCTCTATATGTAAAAAGGAGTGTGAGCTGCTTTCAGAACTGAACTAATCTCTGGGAAATAGGGTGCCCACAGCAAATTCATGGACCATCTCTGAAGTCTGTTGTCTGCAGAGGGAGGCTGTCCTAGCTTAGACATTCAGTAGGTAACTGAAGGTGGGTCAAAATTATAGGTGGGAAGAGAGATAGATGGAAACTGAGATAGGTGAATTAAAGGTCTTAATTTTTAGATACAAATATATAAAAATTAATATATGTATTAATGGAAAATGCATAGTTTAAAAGCTGTGTAGTCATCCCTGTGATACTATTAATTCTTGTAATTATCATGTGATAGTAAGAGCAGTAGACCAGTGTAAAATGGCCCTGAGATACAGAATGTTATAACTTTATTGCAAGATAATGATTAGTAATCTCCTCTTTCTGTGAGTTATGCTAGGCCCTTAGAAAGCCTCATCTTGCCCTTCTGTACTTCTATTATTTTTATTTATGATAGTTTTCAGGTGGTTTTTAGTCTTGCATGAATTTTTTAATTCCAAAGAGTGCTGAACATTGATATAAGAGATGTTGAGAAAATAAAATAATGATTTTATTCCTCATATTCTGGGGTTGTCAACATGTCCTAAAGCTTTGCAAGGTGATAATTAACAGAATGTAATTTAATTCTGGATAGTTGCTTTGGTGTGTGATCTATCTCACACATACAGGCATATGTCTTATTGGCCTAGGTAATTGCTGGAGGAAAGAGTCATCCAATAATGGAAATGTCATATAGTCATTGATATGGCATAAACTTAACATAACTTCAGGCTTCGAAAATGTATTTTTTAATATTAATATGCTTACTGCATATATCATTTTTTATCTGAAAAGCTTAATATAGCTTCAGCCAGATTGTTAGCAGTACTGGAGCTGCATCTTAAAATGCCAGCTGTGGGTTTGGTAATTCTCCTGTGTTCTGAGGTAGGGAGATGAGTACAGTTTGCGGGCTGGGCAAATGAAGTTTAGAGAGTTTCAGTCTGACAGATGCCTATCAGTGAGTTTGGTACTGTAATTTGCATGCCCTGAGTAGCCAGTTTTCCTGTCTGAGGTTCTTGGAACAGGTTTTTTCCATGTGTGTTTAAACACATTGGTTTTCTTTGACTAAAGAAAACACATTTAATATTCATATCAAACCTTCAGTACTGTACTTGGTGTTCCTGCATATTTTTGTTCACACCATGCTTTTGGAATATGAATTTTCATTGTTTATTTTGTGATAAGTTACTGTGTTGTTAATGTTTTCCCTTCAGTGGTGTTCGTTTAAAAAAAGATTTTTCCTTTGCCTGAGATTTCCTTTTAAATAACACATTGAACATTACTCTTTGGGACTTTCCTGCAGACCAGAGTGTGTGGGGGACTCACTCAGTCCTTTTTGAAGCCAGCCAGGTGTAACCATCCTCTGAGAGATGCGTGGACTTTTCAGCAAGACCGAAATACCAAGCTCTGCACGGCATCCTTCACCTCTTTGATTACTCCTGTCCCTCCAACACCACTCTTAAAATGGTCTAGATCTCCCTGGCTGCTTTCCTGCAGCAGCAGGGCTTGCAGGTGACCCTGCACCAGCACCAGGCTGGGGTCTGTGATTGTCACAGCCACCTTCCAGCCGCAGCAGGGAAGTGACAGGGGAGGATGGCTTGACATGACCTTTCCTACCTTGGCCGAGGGGAGCCTTAGCTTGGATGGTAGGAAATTGTCTAATAACCAGGTGTAATGGGAGTATCTCCCCTGCACATCCATTTAGGTGACCCTGTGGTAAAAGGCATTTTAATTCTATGTATGGAAATAGCATATTCTTTATCAGATGAGTAAGTACATATTTTAAAAAGGAAAAAATAAGCCGTCTGTCATCCAGGCATGTCACAGCAGAGACTGCATTAGTCTGTCAAGAGCAGCACTGGCACAATCCGGGTTTCGAGAATACAGATTTCATTTTTCTGGCATTTAACAAGACAATTGTATTTTAAGGGTGAGAGTGATGATCATTCCCAGAGTTCATTGCCTGTACTAATCCCTCTGCTGTTGAAATAAGAAACCTCGCATTACATATTGCTTTATTTGTTATTTAGAAAAATCTTTGGTTGAGTGCTTGTTACTTTGAGTCTGTAAGAGCAAATCTGTCAGGCCTGAGGTACATGAGCAGAGATTGAAATAGTCATCTCTGATCTGCCTCCAAGAGCTCTGAGCATTTTGTTGAGAATGCTTAATTTGGTCTGGTCAGCATTTATGAATATCTGTTTTCCCAAGGTCAGTCAATGGCTGGTTGAAGATCCTGGCAGAATCCCCAGCTCATACTGGCTTTTCCAGTCTAACCAGTACATAAGTTCTCACCTCTGAATACAATTATAATTATCATTGTAGGGGTTGTTATTACTCTTTTTGTCTAAGGTGCAACAAATTACAAAATCATTAAATGAGTCTGAAATGATGTTGCAGCAAGTATTCTATCTACATTTTTTCATGATTTTACAATTTTTAGAGATGATAAAAGCAACTCACTGCTGCCACATTTTAGCTGGGAGGTGGACAGTGTCAGCACCTCCCAGTGAAATCAAGAATTAAAGTTCTTTAGGTCTCTTTAATGTATTTTATTTATATCACCATAAAATGTTCTCTCCCTCTGAGAAATTGAAAATTATCAGCTACTTTTATTAGATTATGAGAATCTAATCCTGAAGCAGCAATACTATAGGATTCATTTGGGTAATCATAACTAGTACAGCTCAAATTCTGAATCCCTAGCTCATGTTTCATACAATGAAACTAATTTCTAAAGTAATTGGGAATACAGTTAGAACAAAATACTGGGAATTTTAAGGTTTACTTTTACTTTTTGAGCAACGTTATCTTGGTGTCCATTAAACTGGAGAAGGACAGAGACCTCTGAGGAAAACTACAAATTGCTTTTCATTTGGAACTTAACATTCTTGGCGGTATCTATATTAGTAACATGCTCCTGGGTGTAGCAGAGAGAGGTTTACCTTGCCTGGTCTTCCCACCAGCAAAACTGAAGTCTGGGTGTCCCTGTAACCTTTACATTGAGTCCACCAGCAAGCAGGATCTTAAATGTGGGGTAAGAGGTGCATCTTACTGGGTGAATTGCAGGTTCATTCACCCATTGAAGAGAGGGGCTTTAAATATGTTCCTCTTTGAGGGTTATTTGCAGAAATTCAAGTCTTTGTACAAAGACTTTTTTTTTTTAGCCAAAGTAGAAGTGGAGGTGAAAAAACAAAAAAGTAGCCTGAAAGAGAGGAGAGGTTTTGTAAGTTAGGGACATCCGGGCAAAGGAAACAGAGCTGAGGACTTACGAGCTGAGACCATCTAAAGGCTCATCTGCTGAGCTGCTCCACAGCAGAACAGGAAGCCTGTCCCAAAGGCTGCCATGGAGACTGCAGGGGAACTGCTTAGGGCAGAAGTAAGACTGGAAGCCAGATGCCAATATAGTAATGGGCACTCTGTGAAAAAATGGACAAAAAAAGATCTTTCATTGGAAAAAATTGAAGTTTGACCTTGGAAATATTTGTGCTTAGCCATGTACTGTTATAGAGATCAGCTACAGCAGGGATAAAATCTCTTCTGGTTTAAGGACTGTAATTAAAACAGTTGGATTTACAGGTTCAAGATACTTCAGCGAACTCAACAGTGACGCATTGCTCATATTTAAAACCTTTCAGCATATTGAATAAAGGCTGAATTTTCAAATGCAGACCCAAACCAAGAGTGACTCCAGCCCTGTCGGACCTAACTGTGGAGTAACAGAGAGCTCCTGCATGTGCTCTGGCTGACCAGCCATAAGGGTCTTGATGCAGGAATTAGGAAATTAAATTCTGTAGGGTTCTTATACACAAAAGGTAAAAAACCTGTTTTATTATAATGATATTAAAATCTGGTAGTGCTTTTCTGACCTAGAAGTCTGAATCATGTATCTATAGTTTACACCTTGACCAATCAAAGTGAATATTTATAGTTTTGCTAGGCTGTTACTGTAGGGGGTGTATTATATGGCTTGAAAAAAACAGGGGATGTATATGTTTCACAGCCATAGTTTTGATTTTTGAGCTTATGAATGTTTATATCCCAGAAAATATAAGAAAACATGTAGAATTGGGTGATGTTGATCTGACTGGGGATAAAGTGTTCATTTTGTGAATGCTGATCAAAATTTGACAAACAATTTCCTAAGCACCTGGGAAGATGAAAAGTGAGAACTAAAGGAAAAGATGGGCATTAAGATCAGTGAGTAAAGCAGTACTATAAACGAATGTTCTGATGGGATGAGCTTTTGATCTGAAAAGCTAGTTCAGCTTGAGATCCTTGAGACTGAAAGAGATACCTGAGGGAGAAATTTGGTATATGTGTTTCACAGAAGATTATAAGGGGCTGGGAGATAGATATCTTGAACTGTGTCAGTACAGTGCATGCCTGCACACCGTCAGTACAGCCCATCCTAGCAGGGAGGCAAGAGCACAGATAGCACTTACTTCGAGAAGCAGCTCTTGCTCTGAAGAATGGGGCTCTCAGGCTGCATCACTTTCAGCAGCCAGCTCTGGGAGGATTTTAAATTTCTTTGTGGAACACAGCAGTAGCCTTAAAAAAAAATTCCTTATAGAGCAAAAATGTCAGCATAGGGTCCATCCAATGTTATAACTTACAAGTGATTCTGGTGGGAAAAAAAAGGCAGTAAAAGACATCCTTTGTGACCAAGTAAAACGGATATTTTTGATGTCATTTCCCTTACTAAATCTGGGACCTTGGAGTCAAGCTGTTTGTTGTTTTGTCTTCGTGGCATAACCAGTTACCAGCAATAGCCCTGTGACACCTTTCACACTGGATCTTTGCCTTGTGCTGCACTTCACCCTAATGCTCTTACCAGCCGTTCCTGCCTGTGGGGTCCGGGCCGAGCTTGCAGGGGGTGGTGTGGGTTCGTGGGGCTGCTGTCGAGCGCTGTCAGAATGCAGCTCTGTGAATCAGCTCCACCCTGCAGCCCGTGGGAGCTGCAGTGCCACTGCTGCGTGCAGCACAGCTCTCTCCCAGAAGGGCCCAAGGAAACACAGCCGGGGCTCAGAGTCATAAACTCTGATTTTCAGTGTTGCTGCCTCACTGAAACAAATATTGCTGGAAACCATCATTTTATCTTCAGTGGCTGGTGTTGATCAAAATTAGCCAAAAAAAAAAAAAAGTAGAAAAAAAAAAGTAGGGAGGGATGGAGAAGGAAAGCTGATCTTGCTTCTATGACACAAAAGACAAGTTAAAGGTTTCATTTTTGAAATTATGTTTCTAAAAATGTATTTTAAATGAGAAAATAAGCTGTGCATGAACAGCCTATCAAGAATGTTACTTTTGTTGTTTTGATCCCATTTAGGTGAACATTTTACAACAGGAAAACAAATTTGAAGGAATAAAAGTATAAACACTTGAAATACTTCACAGAAAGGAATAAAATCACTATTTATTTGGATTTTTTGCTTGAAAATTTTAAAAATTTATTAAAAATGTTTGGAACTTGGTGGTGGGTTCTACTCTGAATGAACCTTTCTGAAGGCATTGTGATGAATACCTTGCCTTTATTAAAAAGGTGCAATTGCTGCAAATGCTCTTTGCCATTAAAATGTCACCTGTCAACAGTTCCATCGTTACCTTTGGTGCTTGCTTTTTGAAAGTGGGGTCTTATTATATGCCTAAATGGTTGGTGACTCTTTGTTGACAATTACAATAATGTTTTCCCTAGTATTCGCAAAATGACCACAACTCCATCTACACCAGAGAAGCCTGACACAAAACAGAACATAAATATGAAGGCAGTTTTCAAAGTTGAGATTGTGGGGTGTTAACAGTCACAGCTGACTGTCTGTTTTTCACATTCATATGATATTTCTGATTGCGTTAAGAGAATAATGACTACAAAGAGATCTTGTCTTTCATGGACCCATAAAGACAGCCTCAAGTTGTTGTCACTGGCATAATAGGGCCTTTTTCAGCAAATGGAATTGCATAACTTTATTCCAAAGCAAGCAATCATCTCAGGCCACAAAGGAGTTGAGCAGAGCTTGGAATGGCTCAAAGGCAGTTTTGGTGCCCTCAAAATGCCTGTAGGGGCATCTGCCAGTGACTGGAAAACAAACAGAATTTTCTTCTTGATGCATTATATAGAAAAAAATAGCAAAAAAGAGAATTAAAATCAATGGCCCATCCACTTCCAGTCTAGAAGCGCCCAGTACCAAATGCTTAAGATACAGGCATGTGAAACTTTGTGTAGAGGTACAAAATAAACTGCCCACCAAAACCACTTTTCTCTAATCATAATGGAATATGTTTTATGTGCTAGAGCTCGAGGTTTAGAGCCTTTCCCCATTTCTTCTGCTACTACCCAGTATGTAGTGCTGGATTTCTCATATAACTGAAAGGCAAACATACCAGGATGGATTTCCTTCGGGCAGACATAACTGTAGTTTCACAGTAGCTTGTGTATCCTTTCAGATTTATACCAGCTGAGCACCCTTAGCCTGATTTCTAGCTCTAGGTAGCCTTTTTTTTCCTAAAGTTACAGTGACAAAGGGGCCATCTAAAGGTGAGTAGATCATCTCTGTTTGAATCTGCCCACATTATTAATGGCAGAATCTTCACATCTTTCCTTACTAATTTGAAAAAAGTACATCTGGGCTCCAGCCAAAATGACAGTCAAGAAGAAGAACACTTGGAAAGAAAAAGTTGTGATGAAGAATGAGTTTTGCTGTGCCAGTTCACTGACAACATATTTGTTTTATGTCTCTGCCCCTTGCACCTTCCTTTGTCTTCAAAAACACTCAGCAAACAATTCAGAGGAAGCAATTGGCATATTCCCTAATGAGACAAGATGAAGTGTCCTGTAACGATGATGACAGCAAATTCACTAAGTGAACTGCAGTTTAAGAACTTTGCAAATTGATCAAACCATGATTCCTTGGTTGCTTACTTAATTGCCTGTTACTGTCTCTCTCCTGACCTCCATATCCCACTGCTTTTGTCAGCACTTCTGCAACTCAGGGACTCTCTGTTAGCCCCTCAGGCTGTGAGCACTGGAAGAATAGGTTCTGGTTTGGGGATTTTATTTAACCTGCATTTAATATGTGCTCTTGGCCAGCTACCAGAGTGGGAATTTAGAGATATTCTGGTCTCCTACCATGCTTGGTACATCAGGCTGTGAGGGAAAAAGCTTTCTTAATTCTATTTATTAAAGGAGGGATGCTAATTAAGGTGTTGTCTCATCAGGTGCTGAGTACCTTAAGCAGCTTCTTAACTCTGGGAAGGGTTTCTGTGCTTGTTTACCACTCAGTGATGTTCTGTCTGCTAAAGATGTCTGGTCAGGCAAGAGATGTGCAAGGGAAAAGCATATTTCAGTGAGGGCACAAATGGTTGGCTGGTGAGACTCTTAATCCATACCCAGTTTGGACCAGAGTCCCTAGAACTGCGGTTCTATTTTGTTGACAGAAGTGCAGAAATGTCCAAAATCTGAGTGATGAGCTATCTTACAGCATTCTTCAAACAAGGGTACTTCAAGGCTCACCATTTATGCCCTACTCAAAGTTGTTTCATTAGAGAAGTTTCTGTAAGAGAATGAGGGAAAAGGAGGGATGTGAGTCCATGTGTGCACAGAAGTGGGAGTCAGGAACATTCCTGCTGCTGTGGACCAGTTTCTATCTTCTGCAGGGACTGTGTTTCAGAAGTGGTGAGGAAGTGCTGGCCCTGCCCTCAGTGTGCAAAGCTCCCTGAATTCCTTTCAGATAAAAAACACTGGGAACTTTGCAGTTGCATTTACAGCCTCAACACACTCATAAGCAGTCATAAGCTGTTATGGAGAATAATTTTGTCAGTATAATTGGGTAAGCATTTAAGCAGGTGGGGAGAAAAAAAATCAACTCTCCTGAAATAAGATTTAAGGTTGTTGTTCAGGGTCCAGGGTGAGATGTGACTTTCTGATACCTCTGGACTGCCTCTCTGCGGGAGTTTTCTCTTTGCCCCATATGAAGTGACAGTTATATCTTTCCTGAAAATGTGCCTCAAATACAAAGATTGTACTGACTTGTGGATTTTTCTTCCTTCTTTTCTTGCTCTTGGTGACCTGCTGTCCTTGTTTTATTAACCACTTGGATTTTCATGGGCGCTGGTACTCCAAGAGAAGAATATTGATAAGCAGAGAGAAAGGGTTGGTTGTATAGAATTAGGTCTAAAGCATAAAAACATCACCTAGGATGGAGACCGTGTCTGAGTTTGAGCTTTTTTGCTGGGGGGCAGTGTATTTCATTTGGATAGTGGACTGTGGTAGGGCTTTAATGCTTCCTGTTAACCTTATCCTGCAGGGAAGGTAAGGACTGGCAAAAATATCTGTGTTAATAAGACTTAAGTGCATGCCTAGGTGGTAAATCATGTGTACCTGTGTGTATGCAGGTATGTCTCTGAAATACCATACATGGATGAATATATGTACCACCCCATAACCAGATGTGTCACGTCTGAAAGTTCATATCCCTTTATTTAAATATTCACATACTTTAATCTAAAATAAAGCAAGTACCTGTATCTTTAAAGCTAGTGGTGTATTAAGTTCAAGGAATTAGTTAAACAAATGTCTGATTTTGAGCATGGATTCAGACCCAAGTGCAGTAAGCTTTCACGTGCTAATCAGCTGTGTACCAGCAGGGTATGTTCCGACAATAATTAATGCAGTACTCACGCATAAAACATGTCTGTCTTCTGTCTGTCTGTGATGCTATGACTCTCTTTCTTTTAAAGCTGTCTATGAACAATCCTGCGAGGCTTACCGACACCAAGGGAAGACATCAGGTTTCTTCTACATCGATTCTGATGGAAGTGGACCACTTGGACCACTCCGTGTCTTTTGCAATATAACAGGTAATGACCTAACCTTGACTTGGCTGATTGATGTTGGCTCTAATTTGATTAGAAGTGATCTTAGTAGAATGATACACATGCCACTAATACAGCTCAGTAGTGGGGAAGAAGCAGAGAACTTTTAGTAACTGAGGTTTGACTTTGAGATGTTGTCTTAAATAGGATCCATGTAAAAGTGATTTCTAAAATAAGTTTGAAGGACTCGCCTTGCTAAGTGATATATACAACAGTGTGTGCATCTTATAACTGGCACTTCATAATATCATAACTTCTGATGAATTGTTTGGTTTTTTACTAAAGAGGTAGAAACTTAAAATCCAAACCATTCTTTTGTAATGGAATGTTTTCTCTGCTTTATT
>WEIT01032361.1:34879-53032 GCA_013389985.1 Dryoscopus gambensis
TACCAGATCTGCGAATTATTATTAAACTCCTCTCACTGAGGTAGCTATAAACCCTTCTAGTCCAACTTAAGCTGCAATACCTCCTCTCATACAAATGTGCTGCCTTTGACATTCCGTAGAGTGGAAGCTTGGATTGTCCCTGGTATTTGTATGGAGGAGAGTGCATGATGATTTTCAAAGAAGAGACACCAAAGAGATGGGTAGCAGGGCAACACCCTGGCAAGGTGACCTGTTGGTTGAGACTATTTAACCTTACAGCTCTGTAGGTTTAAAGTAAGAATTGTTTCAAATGAATATACCTGTCTGGCAAATTCTCCCCTTAAGTGAGTCCTATTTTGTATATAGGACTGTCAAGCCAAGAGTATGAGAAAAGATTACACAGCCCTTATTGTGGATGGAGGTAGATGGTAGGGCTCCCTTTATGCTTTTTATATTTGAAATGGAGGTGAAATTTACCACACCATCTCCTGTTTGGCATTTTTTGCTTCCTGTGGCCAGGTGCGGATGAAAGAATGTTTTATTACCCTTTCTAAATTGCTAATTCTGGCTGAACTACTTTGCCACATATCACCTCCACACTGAGTGCTGAAAACTGAGGACTCAGGATATTCATATTTTATCCTTAATCTCCTTGTACTTAAAGTGTCTCAAATTAAATTTTCATTTTTATTTAATTGGGCAATCATTATGTTAATTAAATGCACAACAGTTAATTATTAAGTATGTTTTTTTATTCAAGTGTAACAAATATTTAATAAGATGTGTCGCCTTCACTGTTGAATCTCCTAAGAATTGAAACAGAGTTTCACCTTTCTGTCTGAATATCCTTCCTTGATCTTCAATATGGGAAATGTGCTCATTTTTATTGTTTATCATATAAATATGCGTGATCAAAACATTGTCAGTGCTTCTTATCTCTGCTGAAGAAGTAGGATTTTTGACAAACACCTTGCATTTGCTTTCCTCAAATAAACTTTATCTGGCAGAAATCCAGAAGGCATATACCTGATTTTCTCTCTATCTGTAATGAACTTGCTGACATTCTTATCTTGGTTACAAGAAAAGTGGAGGTGGGGAAAACAGGCAGAACCTCCTAGCTTGGAAAACATATGCTTCTGTGTCAACCAAACATGGTGCAGGTGCCATAATCACAAGAGCTTCTTTTCTCTCTGGGAACTTCCCTTATTGTTATTCTCATAAAAATTGTTAACAGTAATCGATTAAATGCAAAGCAGGAAAAAAATTACTTTATATACACAGGAATGGATTTTCACCTTGCACTCCTTTCAGGTGATGCTTCTGCTTGGTTTTCTGAAAGTACCCATATTCAAGGGTAGGCAAAACATTAATTTTTGTGTTGTTATACTAGGCACATACAAGGAACAGAGAAAATATTGTTATTCAGTGATATAAATCTTGTCAATACCTCCTGTGAACGGAAAAACATGCATGGTCATGAACGTGGATGGCTTCCATGTGTGGGGAGACCAAACAAATTGAAAAGATGGCTGGGGGAAACTGTCACAGGAGAGCATGGAGCTCATGTGTGGCATAGAGAAAGCACACAGGAACTGATTCTTTTTCATCATATAGGAGCTAAGGGACACTTAAATGATTACATAGCAGGATTTGGGAGTTTTTTGTTTACTTGCTTTTTCCTGATGCAATTAATTCAACTTGACACTACCACAGGACAGCAAGGAGGCTGATATATCAGCAGGGGGAGTAAAATTCAGCTGGGAAAAGCTCCAGTCTTGTCTGAGAGATTCAGAAGGAGCAAGTAAACATGGAGGTTTAGGTGCAGCTTCCCACTCAGGGAAGCTGTGAGGGAATCACCACTGGGAAATAGGAATGAGTTTCAGGAAAACCTGTTGGCTTCCCTGGGTATCTCTTCCCTCTAAGAAGCAGAGGTGGGCTCCTAGGCTAAATAAAGCTTTTATTTTACTCAGACTGGCAGTTCTTCTTTTTGTGTACAGTTCAAGAAGCAGTAACCTCTTTATGCCCAAAACGTGTTCAAGCTGAAGAATTTGGAGGTGGAATGGAAAATTCAGGGCAATGACTCATTTAGTGTTTTTAAAAGTAGAGGGGAAGAGAGCTAATGCCTTCTGGGAATTACAGTGCCTTTAATCTGTGAAGGATGAATTCAAAGAAGAAACCAGATCATCAGAAGCGAGCCGCATCATTGCATTTAAAGAAAAGTGTTTTCCTTAATGTTCACTTATTTTTTTTTTTAAAGTTCTTTCTAATTTTTCCCTGTTTAAATGAAGGGATTCAGATAGGGAACTTGTTTGTAGCCAGTTATTAACTGGGACAGATAAACACCAGATTTCTTGCATGTTTGGTCATAGGTATCCAGTGTCTGATGTGGATATGGAAATATCAGCATTTCAAGTTAGTTCATTTTATTTATGTTTCCAGTGGTTTCTCTGCAGCTTGTCAACTTCAGCAGCCCACTGCTGAATAGAAAGTCTGAAGAAAGCAGAAAATTGTGATTGTATGTGTTGAGAGGGAATTGGACACTTACACTAATAGGGAGAGAGCGATAAGGGAAAAGAAATGTTACAGGGAGAAAAAAGAGGAAAAAGTATTAAAAAATATAAACTCAATTTTCAGGATGGCAAGAAATTTAACAGTAGTGGCACAGAATGTCTGCTGATATCAGAGTGGGTAAACGTACTTATCCATTGTCTGAAGAAGTGGCTGAAAAAGCAAGGTGACAAAAACTGTAGGTGATGTGCTGTTATTTAATAGCATGCATATTGGTCAAGAGGGGAGAAGAGTGTATGAAGCACTTTAAGAGGATCTTATCTTGGGGGCTGTCTATTTCACCTAAAAGTGACATATGTTGTTGTAGTAGTAGGTTGTCAGGAACACTAATGTGCCTAATTAAAGGCATGGAAATATACCTATACAAAGAGAAGTTAAAAGTAAATAATCCAAGACTATTTAGAATGGAAAGACTCAAAGTGAAAGGGCCTCACTGACAGAAGCAATGCTAATTTGCATTTTCTTACAACAGGAGAAGGGAGACAGTTCAATGACAGTGAAAGACAAAACCCTCAAAACGAGATCTAAAGGAAAAGACAGCACCTTATTAACATAATATTTTCTTCACCTTATATACCCATTGTACACAGAGCAAAGTCACTTTCACAGGGAAATGATCAGTTGTTAGAAACACTGAGGAATCCACACCAAATACATGCCTGTGTATGGGGAAGTGAACCAAAGGTATGTGCCCAAGCCATGATTGGATGTAGGTGGATGCTGGGAGAGACACCATGAGGATGTGAATGGGTTCGTGCGGGGATTATTAATGTGGGATGATTGAATTGAGTACCATGGGAATACCTCTAGCAATTTTCCAGGGCTATCCATATGGGAATGTAAGGTAGTTGTACTTGCTTTTCCTGGATCTCCACTCATCCATGGGGGTCAGGAGACACATTTTTTGTCATTAAGTGCAGAAAGAATGTATTTGTGTCATACTTAGGAGTAAGGAACAGCCACTAGGGCTGGGAAAGAAATTTGCCTTGTAGGCTGGTTGTTTGATAATTAGCCCACTTGAAACACTCTGAACTTAATTGAAGATTCATAACAGTCAATAGAAAAGATGACTAATAGACCCTCTGAACCTCAGGTCTGGCAGTCTTTCTATCATTGTGAGGCTTATCTTTTCATGCTGCTTAGAAATCCATTGGTCTGTGTGGAGTATTACTTAAATGCTGAGGACCATATTCTCTGGGACAAAGCCTACAGACATGCAGTCTACAGCCATGTGCTTGTTTTGCTGTCCTGTTTGAAAAGTGTAACAACCTTTTCTCATCCCCTTCTCAGTAAATTTTACACTTGAAATCTGAAAGATTGCATACAGTACACTTGAGTCATCCTGTCACTGTACTTCTCTACTGGTGCTGTTTTACAGTATTCAGATCCTGGGCTATCAAATCAGTAATGCTTAGAAATTGCCATGAATAGATCAGTGGTTCAGTTTATCTTTGCCAGATATTTTTCCAGTCCTCAAAGAGTTTACCTTTTCTTTCTTCCCTTTTTTTTTTCTTCCATGGTTGTAGTTTGGGGAAGACGAAACCTTTTTCCCAGGTCTTGCTGCTGGTCCAAGATCTGGTTTTGAAACTTCCATAATGAAAAAATGATTAATTAAAAAATATATATCTCTTCCTCTTGTGGTTTGTTTCTGGTTTGCAGTCTTGTCTCAAAGTGAAAATATTGATAATTTCTCTGCTGCAGGAAAAAGAAAGTTTTATTTTCTTTGTCTTAAAAAACTGTATAGAAACTGTATTTAAATCTCAGAAAAAGTAAGGGATTCTAATAAGATGTAAAGTAGATTGTCAAAGTTATACTTGCAATTTTTTGCAAATTGCATCCATCTCCTTTTAATTTGTATAGCAATTACATGGATGCAGAAGTCACCATGTGACTCAGCCCTTTTTGCATTTCTTGTGGACTTGGCAGTTTCTCAGATGAAAAGGAGGGCTGCCCCTGGGCAGGCTGAAGCAAGAACAGATAGGAGGAGGTCATGCCCTTAATTCTGCCTTTAATACCTGCAGCTACAGAATTTTGGGACAACAATTTAAATGGTCAGACTCCCTCTACGCTGCACTTTACTGTCTGTAGTTGTGATTGACTTTATCACAAAAGAAAACAACAAATGGAAATTCCTTACAAATTATTTACTAGTGTTTTGATTAAAGGAAGCCCTTAAAGATTTACAGTTTATCCCCTCAAACACGACAGGTCTTTTGGCACACTGTAGTTTTGACAATTGATATGTTTCTCTTTTGAATATACATTAAATATTCTTCCAGAACTTTATAAAATGAAAAAAATCTTTAATGTGTATATTATGTCAAAGGCATTGTGCTGTCAACAGCTGCCATGCTGTTTTCAGTTAAATTGTTGTGTTTTGGATGAGCATCGTGGCAGAAGTCCTGAAGGCCGCCTTTACTGCGACATTTGCAGGCAGCCCCCAAGGAAATTCTAGTACTCAAGAATGTAACTAGGTATTTTTCTCTATCCATTACCTTTCAACAAAAGGTTGCTTCAACTTAGTCCCTCTCCTGCCACATTTGCAGTGCTCAGAAGTTAGAAGTAGGCTGTGGCTCTCTCAAAGCTGCTTCAGCTGTCCTGGTGCAAGGGGTGGCTGCATTTGCCCCGGACACGGGTGTCTCATGCCATGCTGGACACCCGCAGGTATCATGGCCACCCTGCTGGTATGGCAGCTGGAGAACAGGTTTGATAGGGGCTCTGCTTCTTGTCTGGCAGAGTCATGCAGGCGTCTGAGCCATTGCAAGACGTATGAAACACCATGAAGTGATTTGAGTCTCTCAACACTCACCTTAGATGAAGGAGACTGAGGCAGAGGGGACTGCACAGTTGTCAGAAGTGCAGCGAGTGGAGAAGTGTCCACTTTGTGCTAGGAGGTAGATCAGCAACTGCCTCTTCAGTTTTTGGAGAGAAATGTTTCCCCACTGCTCATTTTAAGATAGCCTGTATTAGAGGAAATACTGAAATGGAGGATCATCACGAAGTAGGTTGGCATGACAATGGTTTGCCATCTCTGGGCTTCAGCACATGAGGGAAGAGGGTGCAAGATGTCACAGAAGAGGTGGCTGTCTTGTTCTCAACCATCAGAGCCATCTGGCATGGTCAGAATGCTGAGAGTTGCCTTGAATGCATTGCAGTGCTTCTGCACTGGAGGGACATGGCTGAATCAGAACTCAGGAGGAAGCTGATGAGCATAGAACAAGCTGCAGAAGCATGTATTGCTCGGTTACGCAGCAGAAAAAAAGTAGATAAAAAAATAATAATGGGATGCTTTCATAGAAGACTCAGAAAACACTTCTTTGGAGTCAGTGAATTAAAGCTGTCTGTGATAAGAAATTGGTCTTTTCATATCTTTTGAGGGAAGTGTATGTTAGAGCAGCTGGGTTAATCTGCCACTGTAGCTTAGAACAGTAAAGTGTTTAAGAAGAAAAGTCGTGTCTTTTTTGTGGTTATTCTTTTAGTTTTAGGTACAGTGTTCAGGATAAAATTTGGCATTCATTGTGGAGCACCATGAAACAAATGCATGGTATGAGCTCTGAGAGTTATTTTTTTCTCTCTCATGTAGCATTTACCGTATGTTTGGCTTGTTGGCAATTTAATCAGCTTGAATAATCTTGTTTTGTGACAAACCTCCTAAATCACAAAGGAATGATGCCGTTTGTATGGGTGGAATGTGCTCTACAGGGATATTTCAAGTTGAAGAATAAAAATGAGAATTAGATGATACAGAATTCATTGAAAGCCAGTTTTCCAGATGCTCTAATTTCCCACAATTTAATTTGTGTGCCATCAAAAGCAACTTGGAGGTTTCCAGCAAGATGATAGAACTATGGGCTAGGCTAAACAGAGAGTCTAAAATGTGCTTAATGCATTGCAGTCCCATGCTGTAAAAGCATCTCCTAGGGCCAAATGCAGACAGCATAATATCGTAGTGAATTGGACCATTAAATAAAACTGTGAAGTCATAAAGTTGTAGCATTACCCTGAAATTAAAGCATTGTCACCTTTGAATTATGGAAATAATTTAACAAGCATTTAGGAAATCTGCTTTTCAAGGCTGCATTAAACTATTCCACGTTATACAATAGAAGATGTGGCGGCAGTCTCCTACTTGGTTTTGAATGACTTCCAGCTTGTGTACAGTTTGAACTTTTACCAAAGCTGAGAAAGTAATAAAATAATAGAATGGAATAATAGAAGATAAAAAATAAACAGTAACCTATGCCAGGACAACAGCTTTTTAATTCTCATTGCAGATTCACAAGTGCAAGGAGAGCTCATTAAATAGAATAAACAGGAAAAAATGTGTAGTATGGACAGATGTAAAAATACAATGATGACTTCTTAGTTGAAATACACAAGAACAGAGCTTTATCTGTGTAGTTTAACAGTTTCTAGGCATGGAAGTGACTAGAAGAAGGTCATGGCACTCAGCTCGGTTTGCATCTGTGATTACAGTGTCATTGCCTAAAAACATAATGTAAACAAAACAGAGAGAAGATTAAATAAAAATCCTTGCATTATGAAACAGGAACAAATATTTGAAGCCCCATTTTCATAAGCTGTGGGCATTACTGGTGTGGAGGTGTGCCTCTAAAGTCAAATGCCAAACACGGAGCTGAGGTGCAGACAGCTGTTGCACTGCTTGCTGGAGTGATCTGTGGGCACGTTCAGATGGCAGCTACGTGTCTTACCCAGGTCCTGAGCCTGCCTCAAGTGCCAGATAACAGACACTTGTCAGGAGGCTTCGGAGGACCTGTCAGTCGAGCACTGAGGGTAGAATTCCTTGACCTCATTCTGAGGCAGGCAGTGATATTTTGGGAGCAACCCTAGCTAAACTTGTGCAAGTGAATTTGAGAAAACAGAATGATGTTTTTCTAATTGTTGCCAAGATTGAGGTGGAGAGAACTGGGTTTGAATAAACTCCAAAGGCTTACTTGAAAGGTGATAATCTTCAGAAGAAATGCTGGGGTTGTTTTTGAGAGGCTTTCTGATGTATGGAAGCAGATGCAAGGGTCTTGCTATTGTCTTGGAATGGTTCAAGGATTTACTGCCCTCCAGCTCTTAGTAACTTCTCCTTCAGCCAGTGGAGGTGCAGGAGGGAGCAGTGTTGGCTCTTCTACTCTTTCCAAAGCAATCTAAAGTTTAAATCATTTTCAGTCTCATTTGCTACATTTAAACAATAGGGTATCCTTTTGAAAGAAGGAACTTTCTTTTTGAGTTTTTTTTAAACTGTGATGTGAATGTAATCCTTTATTCTTCTAGAAGGCTGTGTTTGACATTGTATGCATTACCTTGCCCCTTTACACCTCACGTGCTGCTTTCTAAAATGGAAGTATTCTTTCCCTGGGAAGTGGGAAGAAGCGTGACTGACATGGTGGAATAGATTTCTCTTCCTTTTCCTCCTCACCTTGTTGCCACCAGCTCTTTTGTCTTGTATCTGTGTTGTGTTGAGCTGCCCTTCTGATCCCAGGTTTGCTTGCCGGTGGCTGTGACTTTCCTGTCACTAGATCAGTGAGACAAACACATATCTTTTTTGAGAAGATGAAGTGATGGTCACCTTTACTTCAAAAGTGAAGCACAGAGGGAAACTTTGAAGTGACCACTAAAGCACAGATCTGATCTGTGTCAGTATTAAACCTAACAGACTAGGCATGTGTAGATTGGCAAATCTCTGAAATGTAGCTCAGAATTCTTCTCTTCTGCTATAACTTTCTAAACTCTATTCTGATGTACTTGCTAAATCACAATTACTTTGAGCACAGAAAGAAACTTAATTTGTTTTTCCTTCCGCTTTGTAGACTAGAGGATGGAAAATAGGCTAGCTTATTTCTAAATGATCCTGTGGAGAAAAGCAGGTCTAGAATGTCAAAGTTCAGATCTCAGAAGGACAGCTGTGTGCAGCTGTAATGGTAACAAGACTATTCAAAATTAATGAACAATTATAAAGGAAAATAAGAGGAAGATCTGTCACATTGCCTGTCCAACACTCTTGTTAATGAGTGCTGGCTGCTTACAGTACGTTTGCTGGTACCTTGTCCAGCCTCATTTCAAACATGTCAATTAATTTTCCACCACTCTTTGGGAAGACAGTTTTGTGCTCTGCTATTCTTAATAAGTTTTTCCCAGTAATCCTTCTTTGCCTCTAAACTGCTAGCTCTTGATGCTTTTGACTTCCCAGGTACCCACATGGCACCTTCCTTGATGCAGAGCCTGGAAAGTACAGTAGTGTTAACCACAGAAAATCGAGCATTAGGCTGCTTTACTTCCTGAGCAGCACTGTAGCCACTATTGTGAGCATTGATTTTATTGCATTTTCTTAAAATTATGTTCAGAACTCTCAGTGGGGAGGTGCTTTTGACCTCCCACCTGGAATTTCAGCAACCAGTTTATTCCATCATCTCCTGGTTTTACTTCTCACATTATCAGAAACTTGGTGTTTGCCTTTTTAGTAGATATTTCAGTTAAAGCAGAGGTTAAACTTCTACCAGCTTTGTGAGAGGAAAGTTAACTCACCCTCAACTGCTTTTGAAAAAATCCACTGTTCCTGTCAATATTGCCTTGAGAGAGCAAAAGAAAACAGAGGGACTGGCTGATAAGGATCACTGCTTTAAGATGTACAAGATGTCTGTTACAAAGTCATTGAAGTATATTGTGTTGGAAGCAATATATGTGCAGGACTGTGCAGGGTATTGTGCTACAGTGTTCACTGTGATTACAGCCACTGGGACAAGTATTACAAGGAATAAATTTGTAGTATTTTTTATCATTTTAATCTGCCTTTTGTGTATCATACATTGCAGCAGTGTTTCTTTGAGCTCCAGCTCCAAGGGTCCACAAGCAGCTCCCTGAAGTCAATAAGAACCACAGAATTGCAGATCTATGAGCAAACTTTCTGTCTATCATCACAGAAATGATGAGAGGGTTGTGAGTGAATGTGTGGTTTGCTGTGTGTAAACTGTCCGTACAGTTAATGCAAGTTAATTTCCCAGTGATTTGCAGCCAGGTCTTGGAACAGACCTCTTTAAATAGTCTCCAGATGGTTATTGGTACTTGCCTGTCATTTGAATGCCTCCATAATGACAATCCATTAAATCATCTGAGTGTCTTTGCACAGATAGTCTATTTAGGATTTTTATACACCTATTAGCATTCTGTTGAAGTAATCTGGGGGATATTTGTAGCTCAACGAAAAATACTTCAACTGCAATGCATTGTAGTGTCCACAGAGCTACTAGGCTCATCATGCCAGTGTCTTGGGGAGTAACTGGAAAGCTCATGCTCTGCAAGAACTCAGGCCAGGTAATGTGATAAAACCATCTTAATCCTTAAATGCACAGTTTTTAAGATCAGCTTAGAAAAGATACGATTCATTGTTACCTAGGGTTTCCCTGATGAAGCATAAATAACAAAACAGAAATCTATTGCCTAGATCTTACTTCTTCCTCTGTAACTGTCTGTATGTTTGTGCCAGTGAGATCGAAATCTCCTTCTCATCAAATGATTGAAAATTGCTGCCTTAGATTTTTGCCCTGTCAGTATCTTGTATCCTCCCTAGGCAAGCAGGGTCTTTGATAAAGAGGAAATTTGCTGGATGTGACCCTTACTAATAGTGTTGGGCATGTGCAGGGCTCCTGTGAATCCTCATTGAAAAGTTTGTCTTTAACTCTGTGTCAACTCAGCAGATTGGCCGTTCAGGTTGTCCTTGCTACCTTGCCCATTGCTATACCAGAACCAGCTGGGAAGAAGCCTCCCTGGAAGCTAATTTCTTCTAAATGTGATATTCTCATTATGCCAATCCTAATTCTGGCCATGAGCTGGGTTGTAGGGTGCAAATTGTGCTTAAGCCTTGTGCTTTCTATCACCTACACAATCCCTTGCTCTGCCAGTAAATGCAAGGAAAGAAATGTGAATGGGCTCCCCAGCATGGAAAAGCATCAATATTTAGAGATAACTACAGATGCCAAGTCATATGGTGTTCTGTACCATCATCCAAGTAGGGCATCACTCAACTTATATGCAGAAAAATCTGAGAACTGAGTGAAATGAGTGATATGACTTCCAGCTGGGTGGTAAGAACATACTCTCAGTTTAGCTTTCTGGCAAGACATTGTGCTTTCTACTCTTGGTGAGTTTGTGCAAGCTCATCAGCCGCAGTTCTCTGCTTCCATTTGTTTTTGCAACAGCATGGGCTGTGCTCTCAGGCAAAAGGTGAATGTTACCCCCATGAGCCACATTGCTCTGTGTTTTCCTCTCAGGGACAAAGCCAGTTGAAATGTATCTAATTTTATTCAGATATCTGGTAGTAGAAGAAGCTGAAGGTCTCCTGTGCTACCTGGGAAGCAGCTTGTAGTTTCTGTCTTGCTCAGCAGGCAGTGTAGTGTTTACGTGAGCTGGTTCAGGGAGTAAGATCTTCCACACGGACCTTTAACGAAGACAGATCTATTGGTCTTCATCACAGAGTGCCCATTTTGGAGCCCAGGATCCTGCTGATGCTCTCTCCAATGCAGTAAAGCATTAGATTTCAATTGTTTTTTTGTTCCCTGCTTGCTGGAAGTGTTTTGCTGTTAACTTCCCATTCAATCGTTTTTCATTTAACAGAAGATAAGATCTGGACTGCAGTGCAGCACAACAGCACGGGGCTGACCAGAGTGCAAGGAGCTGGTGCAGAGAAGCCCTACACCATGTCCTTCAACTACAACAGCAGTGCGGAGCAGCTGGAGGCCGTGATAAACAGTGCTGAGTACTGCGAGCAGGAGGCAGCCTACCACTGCAAAAAGTCACGGCTCCTCAACACCCCGAGTAAGTGCCAGCATCCCAAATCCTTCCTTCTTAACTCCTGTTGATTATACGGCAGGTACATGCCACAATGCAGCTGAGAGGAAAAAAAACCTAAACCAATAAAACCCCCCAAATGAATAGTAACAATACAGAATAGAGTGAAAATCCTTCTACGTTTTTGGATTCTGCTGTGCAGTGCCTGTGCTCTGGTGCACAGAGTCTGAGCTCCGCAGGGGAGTTTTCACTCTGTAAGTTCAAGCATGCCTGGGCTATGAAAATTTCCACGATGGAAAGTGCTACCTAGAAACCACAAAAAGTGTATTTAGCTGATGACAAATAGATATGTTTATTCATTTACAGTTTTTACCTATATATTAAAGATAAAAAGCATCCAGATAGCTCCAGGCTCATAATGTTATGCAGGGGAGGGGTATAACCTCTTCTGAGTCCCACAGCCTTCAATATGATATTTAGGGTGCTTGGTAATACAGTTTCTGGGGCAAAAATAACTTTCACCTTGCAATAAAAGGAATACATTTTTTCCCTCGGCTTAATGTAGCAGAAAAAAAGAAAGCAGAGGGTCTCATCATTTTGTGTTTCTCTGCAGTACCAAATTTCCATTGGCTACTCAGGATGTCTGGCTTCTGGTCAACTCTGTCTTGATGTCAGGATTTTATGTCTGTTTATCTGGAGAGATGAATGACATTAAGGTCAGACTTCTGAATGTCTTCAAAGTCTCCTCTGTTTCTTTAATGTCTGTAATGGTCCTGGTGATTATTTGATTATTAGCAACTCTTAAATTTGTTTGTAGTTCAGAAGAAATTGCATGGAAAGCCTGAAGGGAAGCTTGCAGTGGGAGTTCCTATTGTCTTAAGAACACATTGCCTAATGAGATGTCGCAAAACCCCTCCTGGTTCTAACAAAGTTACCATAACGCTGAATGTGTGCTGATCCAGTAATCAGGTGCCTTACAGTCAGTTTATTTTTAAAAGCTGTGAATTATGTCTTTTGTTATCATCAGATTTACCAGCCAAGAACTGCTTGTATTGCTAATCTTTTTTTAAGGAATGAAATGTTAATATCAGCATCCAGGGTAGAGCACAAAGGGGAAACAAAATGCAGGCATAACTGCTCATAAAGAAGTGGAATTGATGTCTTACAAATACTTCCAGTGTTGCTTGCTTCTGTATCCTACACCACACTTGATATGGCATAAAGATATAAACCCCACAGGGATTATTTCCAAAATGTTGTTTTACAGATGAGTGGCAGAATATTAAAGCAGGTCTGCATGTGTTTATTTCTGCACATTTCTGTGAGACACTTGGTCACGTGTATGCAGAAATGTACACTATGAATGGGTTTTGGGATTCCTCTTCTGTGTGGGGCCTCTCTAAAGCTGGAGGCACTTCCTGAGAACCAAAACCTTTGGGGAAAAAAAAAAGTAAAGGTAACTTTGTATAAATTAACAGTATGTAAACTGTGCATCTTCGGGGCTAAAGCTCTCAAACAACAGGCAGGCTGGCCAAGATGGCTCCTGACAGGCAGCTCATCCTCCACTTGTCCAGGACCAAACCTGTGGCTGATTCCTCAAGGGAAAGGACATGGGGATGGTGTCCAGCAATATGGCTTGTGCTCTTGCAGCTGGTGTGGTGCCGCTGTGGTCCTGACGGTTGACCACACAAAAATTGCATAACTCATTAGTCTTTACTGCAGCTCCAGCTGAGAAATAAAAAAAAAAAATTAAAAAAATTGCAATCTAGTGCTGTGCATGTGGCAGGCACCATCATTCTTTCCCTCTTTTTTTCTTCCTTTTGTATGTTTTTTAATTACACTTTTGAATTTTCCTTTTTTCATCTTGAGCTTTCTCAGTACTCTAAGGCTTTAAACTTGGCAAGGTGTGAAACATGCTCAAAAATAAAATGTTCCAGTTCTTGAAATGACAAGATAAGGGTAATTTCTTTATTAACTATTAAGTATTTTTATAGAAAAGAATTATTTTCCCCAAGCTCTATTAATTGATTTTAATTTTGAGGTGAAGCGCTGCTATATTACAGAGGAGCCTAGAGACCAAATAGTACTGAACACTATAGGTGTCTTGAAGAGTTCTAGGACTTAAGGGATTTCCACTCCAAACCTTGAAGATGAGCTACAAGTGTGAGTAACCTCAGGGTGTTTTGCTGGACTCGCCGCAGAAGGTTCTCACCTCTGTTGTTTTTGCCCAGACTGGTGGGAGTTTGATTTGGGGACAGAGCAACAGAACAAAGATCAAAACTCTTGGGTTTTCTTTCTTGATTTGGCCTAGACTTCTGGATCCATGAAGCACTGTGTTCTCTCTGTGTTGCCAGGGTATCTTAATGTGTAATTGCTGTTTATGAGCAACACTTCAGATCTGACTGTAGAATTCAATATGCAATGCGCGTGTATTGATGACAATACTGCATCCGTAGGCAAGCAGGAAATGTTACCTGACCTAATGCAGCTTGCTGAATGTCTCCACCCATTATTACCTCTAGACTGAGCCCAGTGGTGATTGCCTGATGGAAGGGCATCTCCCAGAGGTATATCTAATCTTGACGAAGTTATAAAAGTTCCTCTTCCTGCAAGAAATCCAATCTATTTCTGAGCTTACTCTCATTCTGGGCTTTGCTCTTGTTTTCTTCCCCACAAGGAGATGGAACACATCTCCTTAGGATATTTCAGCTGGTAGCACCAACACACCAAATCCTTGTCTTCAGGATCTAAACATGATCATGTTTCACAGAGAAGCAATAAAAACGTTTCTCTTTCCTTTTGCATTCCTAGTGCAAAGATGTATGTTTTTACATAGCAATTTTGGCTTTCACAGCTTTGACATGGGATAAAGGGACAAGCAAGGCATTCTGGGCTGCCTCAGAGAGAAGCCCAGGGAGGCTTCTGGCTTGCAAAAAATTGTTCCAGTTTATATCAAGGAATTTCTCTTTCATCTTTTGCTACTCCCTCCTGCCCTGAAGACACAGGCACATCCTCAGCGGGTGTGACTGAGCACAGTATCCCATTGAGTTTCTTGGATTTACATCTGCAATGTGTCAGACGTGCAATCTGGCAGTTGGCAGAGGAGTTTACTCATCTCCACCTCCTGCTGTCTGGAACAGCCTTATTGGTTCTCCCTGTCATACGACGGCTTAGCTGAAAGCATGTCTTTTGAAAGCAGAAATTAAATTGCCCTGAACTGTAGTTTTGTACATCTCTGCCATCAGACAGATTTTCGGGAGATTCGTGAACACCGCAATCAGTAGATGTCTGTTCATTAAGGCATAGCTGGCTTTCTCATGATGCTGGCAAAGGAAACTTGTATGACCAGAAATTGCAAGTCTCCGTTGACTTTCCCAGGCCTGTTGGAGAGACACTCACATAAATCTGACAGTTGGCATTAATTAGGAAAGTGATACACACTCTCAGGAAAAGATTGCCGACTTTACCACCATCTTATCGTAACAAGTAGAGGCCAAGTCAAGCAAGCAGGAGAGGAGCAGGGTGGGCAGGAAGGCTGAGCTACCTTGAAATGGGCTCTCTGTGTTCTGAAAATACGAAAAGAAATGTAGCCCCCCAGGGCTTTGATTTCCTTTCTTTATGGAGCACCTCAGGCAATACCTGAGGAAAGAGCAGGTCTACAAGGATAGGTGCATGTGTGCAGATGCATGTTTAATTAAACTGTTAACGTACAAGATGTTTGAAGGTATGAAAACACTTCATTGACTGAACAAACCTCCAGCTCTGACTGAATTTGTTCCGTTTTCTAGAAGCAGTGGGTGTACTCAAATGCTTATCACTTGGGAAGCTGCCTCACATCCACCTTATCAAGGACTTAGCACAGTGACGGCTGTATCAGTGGCAGCATAGCTTGCTTTACAATACTTGGCTGACAGTCTGTCAAGTTCATAGCACATTTGTGTAGGCAGGGACTGAGAAAAGATCAGTCCAAGAGCAAAATCAAAGAAATAGGAATGTCTGTAGGTGGTGGGTTTTTCCTGACTTCTTCCTTATTTTTCTCTTTCCAGAGTGGTGTAGACAGTAGAATTCCTACACCATGTCACCTTAAGCTTTGATTTCAAACTTCATCCTAAACTACATCCATCCTAAACTATACATGTCTTCCCTGAACTTACGGTCTGTCAAGTCCCACTATTACATGACTCATACCCAGGTTTCCATCTTCTCCCTCCCCTTTGCCTCCCAGCTAGACCCCTATCTCAGTGCCAAGCTGCACCAGGTGCTGTCCCACAGTCTGTGATCCCTTATGCCAGGCAGCCCTCACTTGTGAACCACTGCATTTGCATTTTGTAGCTCCTTATTGGAGGGAAGGATGGAGTGCTGCCTCTCAGCAGGAAACACGTCCTAATTTCTTAGTTTACACTTAATTCTCTTGCTGAGACAGGTCAACTTGTTTTCTTATCTATGCCCTGTATGTTGCTAGAACTTTGTCTGTGCAGGCTCCCTCCTTATCTCCAGATGAGGCCAGTGATGTGAGAGCATAAGGTGCTAAGAAATGTCCTTCAGGGCCCTGCCTCCAGTAGTGGCTGCTGGAGAGATGAAACTCAGGGTGAGTACACAAGTTGTTGTCTTTAGCACATTCCTCAATTTGTCCCCATCGCCCACAGTTGCTCAAATAAGGGCATTAGAGTTTATGCTATTGCCAATCCCTTTTAGTATCCACGATGGATCTGTTGCTTATTAACTTGTCTAATCACTTTTTGAACTTTATTAGGCTGCTTGCCCTGCAGCCTCCTAGGAAAGCAAGTTCCAGGAGTTCCCCACTTGCTGTTTTACAGAACTACATTTTTTTAATGTGTTTTTAACTATTGTTTTGTTCAGTGCACTGAGTTCTTGTATTACAGGATGCAGTGAAATACAGTTTTGTGCTCATCCAGTGCTTTTATAGTGCTTTAGTTACTAACTTTCACTAACTCTAGTAGTTTCACCTGAAGTGCCCACAGTTTTTTGAAGTCTGGTTTGCACCTAGATTTCACCACTTCAGTGTAAAGCTTTACGAAGAAAGGAGTCTGAAGCCTGGGTTCTGATGGATTATTTTAAATAGATGTGATGGAGGTGATACAAAATGACCCATAACAAGCAGTCATTTACCAATGGGGTTTTGCTCACTATTATTTTATGCCTTTTAAATATAATTTCCAGTTTTATCATTCCAGTACTTGCAATTGTTAATGCACTACCTGGGGACTATTTGTTCTTGTACAAAATAACTTTAAATTGTTATTGCATTACCAGGAGACTATTTTTTGTTGCACAGAATAACATAGAACAGGGCACTCTGCCCTCAAAAAGTGGTTCATGTTGATGGAGTGGTGGATAGGTGGCAGGTGTAGATTGTGTGCTGTGATCATTCTTGGGTAATTAGGAACCGTTTTTTTGAGAATGATTGACTTGCCATCTGTGTTTCCATCACCATAACTTCTCTCTCCCCCCAAAGTGGCAGTGACAGCTTCTCATAAGTACAACTTTAGACAACTTGTGCTGTATTTGGAGACTTTGGAAGAGAGTTCACCACAGTAATGCCATATGCCCCCTTTATTTGTAGGGAGAGATTTAGAGACCATTTTTAAAGATGGTTGGGTTTTGTGTGCAGCTGATTCAAATGCAGGTGGTCTAAGCAGAATGCAAAACCTGCGGCATGGCAGAGGTAGCTTGGCATGGAGCCTGCATGCACCTGTGAGTAGTGGAAACATCATTATCCCAGTTTCTGACCCTTTACTTCCCTTGCCCTATACTACCCTCTGTGCCTAGCAGGGAGGTACAGTGTGCTATAGCTGCCAAGCAAGGAATGGTAGCTACTTGCTGCCATTATTTCTCATCCAGTCTTGTGTTTCTCGGAGATCGAAATGCAGCCAAGAGGCTAAATGATGGGAAAAACATGGGAATAAATCCTTGCTCAGCCATACGTGGGGTGGCTTCTAACCCAGTGGAAGGAAAGCATGTTCCCTCTTTGAAACCTGCTGCAGGAGAGGGCAGGTTTACAATGCTACCTGACATAATTCTGGAGTGACACCAGCAGGGCAGGAGTCTCCTGGGATGGCTCCAGTGAATGCTGGAGCACCATTATCTGTGTTTGCTTTAGACACAGTGTGTCAGGTGAATTTAAAAAAGCACTTCTCAAAATGAGGACTGATGGAGTAGTGAGGAGAAAGCTTGTATGGGTAACTCCTGTTTTCTTCTGTGGAATACATCCTTCATAGTTGTGCTGTCACTGCATATTTCTGTTGCTTTTTTGTTGTATGTTTGGGGTTTTTTCCCCTTCCTTGAATGAATTTATTTTTGTAAGTCTAAGGAGCAATTTTAGAATTATACTTTTATTTTATTTTATTTTGCTAGATTTCTTTTTCATTTGAGACAGTTTTACAGTTTACATAGAAAAAAAAAAAGATCACTCCAAACTGAATAGATCTGCTGTGTTTTACTGACATGGAAATTATCTTTTCCGGTATACAGGAAGCTTGGTTAGGGATATTAATGAAGGCACATAGGACAGGTAAATGAAATGTAAATCTAGACAACAGATTTTGAGCCCAGGCTCTGGAATCCATTGCATGCACTGTTATTGGTGGTGCTATAAGGATTTCAGTGCTTTGAACTGATGTTGCAAGATGTTTACTTGACCTCTGCAATCTGTTGGTTTGGGACTTTCGATCCCAAAGAACTTCTGGTTTGGAGTAAAGTCAATGATATCTTTTGTTCAACCTGTGAAACCTATGAGAGAGTGTAAGTGCTCCTAGATCGGTAATGCCAAAATGTTGAGTTCAGGGAATTCTG
>WEIT01032362.1:0-10133 GCA_013389985.1 Dryoscopus gambensis
AAAACAAACAAAAACCCCAACCCAAAATGTTTACATATTTATGGGGGACAAATCTACAGAAAGCACCTCAGTCTCAGAGAAGAAGAAACTTGCACCTAATACTGAGTCTTATCCACATCACGTGTGGTAGCCAGCAGTCTAAAGACAGGTTTTCTATGGTCTTCAGGAGCACAAATTAACAGAACCATGTTTAAATTAGCTTCTCATTGCTGATTAAGATAGGGATTAATATTGATTGAACTAAAAGTTTCTGAATATTGCATTTTTTAAGGTACTGAATAATAATTTTTAAGCTAATGAATAATCTACTATATAAATAAACTTTTAAAGGCTCTCAGAAATTCTGCTACATGTGAAATCTTTAGAAGAAAATATTTATAGAAAATCACTCATTAGTCTAAAGAATCAGAGTAAAACAGCTATTTACATAGCATTTCCATGTCTTATACTCTTGGTAAAATTGCATGATTTAAAAAACAAATTCCATTGATACTTGGTAAAAAGAAATAATGTTAACCTGTAGTAATATAGCTGCCCTGAGTTTTTAATGCNGGTCTAGAGTTGGTAAAGTCAGAGATAGAGCTGATGTAGAAACTCAGAGGGCAAGACTGACTTTTGTCGAGGTAAAGAATTATTTTTCAGTAATGGAAATCTAGTGACTAATGAAGATGTCCAATATTTTTTTCAGATAATTGTAAACACTCAAAATTATGTACTTGCAGAAGGTGAAAAAAATCACATTCATAACAGCTCTGATTGGAGTATGGAGTTGAATCTTTAAAGGCTAGAGGTTCTAAGACACATGTGCATGCAAATGGGACAAGAACTGCACCATCTGGATATTTTTAGGAATACTTAACATCCATAGTGGTTTTCCCTGGCACCAAGCACAAATTGTTTTAAGTGATGCACAGACTTCATCTAGAAGACCAGTCTGGGTGTGCAAGATCTTCAGCAGAACAAGCTAAGCCAGGAGCTTTTCTCAATGATTTGCATACTCAACGAATCCATTTTCTAGTAGTCCATTACACCAAGAGTAGTTGAAATGACTACAAGAACTTTTGGGAGAGAAATTGAAAATAGAAGATACAGTCATGGACTGCCTGTATCAAGTATCTCTGAAGCAGCATTCTGTGACCTCAGCATTTGGGCTGAGACTTCACAATGAAAAAGAAACTGCTGTTGGGACAGGGGATAAAGATAGAAAAGAACTATGACATAAAAACTCAGAATAGGTGAAAGTAGGGTTTACATCTACAGGGGTGCAATAATAGTCAGGCATCACAAAGCAGAATAATGAAATACAGTGTATGAGACACTATGATGTAGATAGCTATTAGAAAATAGTATATACAAAAAAACCCCAGAAAACAAGAAATAAAGAGAATAGCAACAGATAAACTGTGGGGCTGAGAAATGTTCCTGCATTCTTTCTCTTGCATTTAGGTACAAATGTTGTACAAAAGCTACATAGAGGTGTGTAACCTCTGTGTCATAAATCTATATGATGTGTATGTAATAACTATAATATTAATGGTCAGCAGAGGCTGGTGAAGTGCAAACATTGTGAGAAGGTGCAAATGCAATAATATTGTGCAAAATGCATGCACATACACACTGTTTTGATTCTTTCTCCTTGTTTCTTCTGGTAACATGTGGGCTTTAGTGTCATATGGGTGAGGCTGGTGAGTCCACAAGTGCACAGTTTTCTACTGAAAAGGTGCGTGACTGTAACAAAAAGATGGAAAAGGAAATTTTGTTTTTTCTAGAAAATATGGTACTGTGTTCTGCTCAGAGCTGTTCTTCTAGACATACAGAATACTTTAATTTGTCATCATCACAGTCTCATTCCTTTTTTAAGTTGTAGAATATTAAAATGTCTTCTATACTAAGCACCACTGAAAGTCAGCTATTCCAGCATACACTTTGTGAATAATAAAATCAGCTTTTTTTAAAATTTTTTTCACCCATTATGCCATGCTATTTATCTAGTATTTAAATGCTCTCCCCTTCCTCCTTTTCCTCTGTTCATACACATACAGGTATGCATTTTTAATCTAGCCTTGGGTTAGCCAGATAGAGCACAGATGTAAACCCAAGGATACATCCAAAGGCACTCCGGACATAATATCCATGACTTGGACTATCCTGGCTTGTTCACTGTCTTTCCATCACTACTGTAAGATGCCTATTAAATGGGTCCTAAGGTGCTCCTTGGCCCAGTGCCACATGTCACATGCATGAGTTGGTCTGTCAAGGGTTTTCTTGGCCACAGTGCGTAGTTGAGGAAATTCTTCCATTTGCTCCCTAAGAGGATAAAAGCCATAATTTCTTAAATTGAACTACTTTAAAAATACCTGACCTTCCTTACGGACCCCTTCTTTATATATTACATTTAAATATGTGCTTCATAATTAGATATAATTTACTTGGAAAGACTGCAAGCAATCACATCAAAATTAACTCTTGGAAACAATTAAGTATTGTGGAAAACACTTCCCTTTGTTTACTAAGTCACTGTAATGTTTCCTCATATGAGGTCAAATGAGCAAATAACTTTTAGACATAAAGCCTGCAAGAGCTATGCGCTTATTTGTAACTTTGGAACGCATATTGTATTCTTCTGCAAAGCTTTAATTTCCCTAGTTCTTTAATCACAGATATGCATATTGGTCTAAATATCTTCCCTCTAAATGCAAAAGCAATTTTTCCCCTGGATTCCACAATGTGAATCAAGAACAATACTCATGCTTTCTTAAAAACAAGACAAATGTGTAACAGTTGTTTTTTCATTTGTTAATGGAGGTCTTTTTTCATGTTTTTCCTTTCTGTTAGAAGCTAAAAAAGAAAATGCTGGTGTCACACTAATAAAACATTCAAATTTTAGCTTACTCCTAGCAGGAAATTTACAGTTAAGAAATCTTTATAATTAATTATAATAAAGAAAACACATCTGTCTAAAAAACAGTTTTCAGTGAAGTTTTTTATTAAAACTAGTAAGAAAGTTTGTTAAGAATAGTAAGAATTCCCTAGAAGTGGTACTCACATATTAAGTCTCTAAATTTAAGTCATGTAATAGCTGGAGTCTTAATTTGTCACTGACAATTGGGAATAAGGTTGATTATTACAAAATAGCACCCAGTTTGGAGAGCACTTTGCTAGATAAAGTACTATAGAAATACCACATTCAGAAAAGAAAATTAAGCCTCAGGAAAAATCTTATTTTTCAAAGAGTTCTTCAGACTTCTTCCCTGAATTGAAAGAATAATATAGTCCAGTGTTAAAAAAACTTTTGTTTGGAGGTTTTTGGCTTGGTTTTTTTGTAATTCATCAATAATTTCATATTTCTGTAAGAAAGATTTCCTATTTATAAGAGAAATATCTTTGTTGGGTACATTTTCATAATTCTCACTTTTTCTAATTTGTAGTAAAATGGGGTGACTAACACATCAGGGCAGTTATAAAAATAACAAGATTAGACAAAATGCAAATTGAATGTAACTTTAAATTTTAATATAAGTCTGCTTCTGTCAGTGTTTATATTTGCCACTTAGGTTCTTTTCACATATAAATAACATATAGCTGTTTGTAAGAATTTTCCTACTCTATTAAAAGAAATGAGGGAAGGGGGAATGATAAAATGATTGAACTTTTATTACGCTAGAAATTTTCCATTGAATTGTATTCATATTGAATTTTTCAGTATATTTTTTCCAGAAATAAACCAATAAAACTTGGTTATTTTTGAAAAACAAAAAATCAGCGTGACCTTGATTTTTTATACTTTGTAAAATCAGAGCTCTATTTTTTAAACAACATAAGACAGCATAAAGACATAAAACAATATAAAGAAGAGAAAATAAGTGAATTAGAAATTTTCTCAATTTACCCTGTGGATAGTATGTAAATCATGCTCATTTGGCCCAAAGAATTAAGCAACATTAATAAAAGAGTAAAATGATGTACCAAGAAACCAGAATCACACTCATAACATGATATTAACAAGCCTGCATCATACCATTACTGATAAACAAATGCATTCTTAATAGCTTCAATATAACTCAAAAAATAATAAAGAAAACAGTACATAAAGTATCTCATCAAATTATAGTTGAAAAATTAATTTAAAAATGGACAAAATAATAAAAAATCACATATGACACAGTATTAACCTGAGGGCAGAATGTTTGTTGTCTTCAAAGTGAGCAAAACAAATTTTTGAAAATTATTTGAAACCGCAATAAATCACAGTCAATGTTTCCTATGTACCAGTGACATATCCAGAAAAAAATAATTGCCCTCATTAACTAAACTATATTTTAATTTTATGCTTATTACATGACAGAAAACGTTGAAAGGTGAGTTTGATTTGATATGGACATTTATGCCACAATAACAGCATAGAAGCAGAACAGGAGCACTCAGTTTGTGCAAGTGCACTGTGCCTTTTCTGACTGTGATATTGAAATAGAATGAATCATTCCATTGAATCAAGCGAAGCTTTGCCTGTTTACGGCGATGAAGATTAGTCACAGTGATTCTTCCTTCCATGCATTTACTAGATATAATTTTTCTTCGTTTTTTTTTTTCTACTTAAAGGTTATGAAGAATTGCTTACACTTTGTGCTTTTAAAGCAGTATAAACAAATAATAGAAAATTTCCAACTTCCCATAGTACTGTGATTCCCAGAGTAGTTTTTCCTTCCATTTCACCAGTGAGAGCCAATTTTAGTGAGATACTTTCAAAATAATGTGTACTACATTGGTGTGTATTAATCTATAAAGGAGACATGAAGCTCAATTGACAACATGCACAGCTTTTAACAAGAAGCTTTTGTTTTCTTCCATTTTTTTCATGGTGCAGAGTCAGTCTAATCAGACACGTAAGAACCTTGTCACGTATTTTTTCTCTTCAATTAGCAGCAGGTTTGGGGGTTTTTTCACTGTTACACAGCTGTTCTGCTATATTGTAATTTGACGCAGGCTGCAGTTTTGCCCAGAGACCACGGTGCATCTTAGCTGTCGGAGGTGTCCCGGGCGGGCCCTGACCCGGCCGCGGTGGGCAGGGATCTGATACAAAATAACAGAACCGGCCCTGGATCTCTCGCAGGGAGCAGGCTGCAAACCGATGTGGAAATAGCGTCGATAAAGGCAGGAGACAGAGAGGGATCCTTCTGCAACCTCAGAACTTTACTAGAACAGGCAGACAAAGACGGACCCGGCCCTTTTCCAGCCCCATTTGTCCGGGAACCAGAAGAGGCGGGATAAAGGATTACAACCAGTGGAGTTCTGTAAATTGTGAAGTGACGGGGGGAACATCCAATGGGACAAACTCAGGACAGGGTTGTACTGAATGAATAAATGAAATATCGAACTTAACAGAACTTTCCAGAGATCATACATATTCCATACAGGATATGCATAAACATAAGGGTATACATAAAACTGGGTAGGGGAATCTTGAATCTATAATAGAACAATAGGAATTCATTGGTGTGGATGCTGCGGTCACTGCTATATGCATTGCAACGGTAATTGGCATCATGTATGATATAGTAATGCAGGCTTTTTATTTGGTTAGATTTTGTTTTGTTGGAGTTTGGGTTTTTTCTTTCTTAAGGGGGCTGTTTCCCAAGTTGTTATTTTAGTGTTATTTCAGCAACTTTTCTGTGAATTTTCACTCTTTAAAATCAGTTTATGTCAGGAGTAAAACACATCATCTCTTCTCCAAGACCTTCAATTGCCTTGGTATTTGGCTTCAAATTAGGTGTCCGGCAAAATATAAAATCACAGCAGGAAACAAAAAAAGATAATGACTTTTATCATATCCAGCTATAGATACCTGCTAAACAACTATCCATTCTCCAAGCAGCCTGCTTTGAGGGTAGAAGGAGATAAATATTTGTATCCGAACAGAAGTAATTCCTCTGTTTGTTGTCCAGTCCTTCTCTACATCTAAGTTTCAAGTCTTATAGTCCTTGTGACTTACAGTCCTGCCTCAAAGCAGAGGAGTCTTTCCTAATAAAATACTCATACTCTGCTTTTTAGGCAAGAGTACATTCTGCTTGACTCTTTGCTGCAGACTTTTCCTACAGACTTCACAGAATCATGGGATCATAGAAAGGTTGAGGTTAACTTGACTTGGTTAACCTGGCACCTTCATTCATTAAAGAGAAAACAAAGCTTCATGGTAATGTTTCCCCTTTTCCATCCTACTGAGAAGTTTTTCTTTGGAGACAAATCAGAATTAATTCCTATTTGGGACGTACAAGATGTCTTGAAAATATCAGCTCTCCTGGATTTCTTAAACTTTTGAAAGGAGAAAGGACACTGCCTGGCTTGCCTTCAGGGTCGTATGCTTTGTAGAAGAATACAGAGAAGCATGAAAAGCAGGTAGAAAAATTTGTTTCTGTAGAAATCTCTTTCTGTTTGCTTCACTCAGACTTGGACTTCATCTTTCCCAGAAGGAAAGAGACCGAGCTACTTTGCTTGTAGGTGCTAAATAATGGCATTTCTTCACTCTACTTTGAGACAGACATAACCCTATGGCTGAGCTAAAAAAAATCCACCAAAAATATCACTGGGAGTTAAAAAACATGAATTTCAGTATATTTCCCTTGATTTGTATCCATCACCTTTCTCAGTCATGTACTGTAGGATATTTCAGGATTCAGTCCATTACTCATGAAGGATCTCTCTCTTTCCTCTCCAAAGCTTGTTTTAGAGCCTCTGAAGGAAACCAATCACCATTTTTCTCTCAAAGAGTTTTTCAGTTACTCGAACAAATAAATTCTACACTATGTTACCCTGCTGCTAATTTTTACTAAGGCCAGGTTTGTTGGCAGATAGAATTTGGGAAAGCAAATGCCTTGACCTGTAATTCTCAAATTTTTTTCTGGTGCTTTTTCCGTCAGAATTTAAAGTGAGTATTTTTTATGTTACTACTACAAGTAGTAGTAGTAACATACTACAAGTCCAAGATATATTAGCTGTAATTTCTAGCAAGGAATTAAGTTTTCTTGGACCATTAAAACTTGTACCTTGATATAAGGCCAGTAAGGAATCAAAGCCATGCTATCTTACTGAGCACCATGTTTTTAAACTGTATAAATTTTTAATCCCCAAAGAGACCATTGTCCTAATTAAAGGACCTAAATAAAGTTATGATAATTGTGAAAGAAAGAAATAAAAGGATTTCTGTATCTACTGCATTCTATTTATTTTTTCCCCCTCAAATAATTCGAAATAGCAATACCATCGACTACAGGTTTCATGCCTCACATGCTGTGTTACGTTAATGCAATTTGCTAAATTGTTGCAATGCTCTGACAATAACAGCTGGGCAGATCAGTTGTGATGGTATAATAAGAACAGCAACAAGAGCTTCCTGCCTTCAACTGACAAATGCTATTAATCCTGTGACCCATCATTCTTCATATTTGAACAGGACAAAAAAATCTTCACATCCTAAAGTCATCATTTACCCATAGATGAGAAACAGTCATTTCAAATAAATTGAAACTGTTATTTTCTTTTTCATCTCCATGCCTCTCAGCTCCTTATCCTTTTCTGAAGGAGATCTTAAGCCACCCTTTTTATATTAGACTTCCCTATCTATGAGTAATGTTGATTTACTTTGAGGAAAATAATGCCTGATTAGTCTCAAGCAGATCTCTAATCTCCAACTTGTCAGTTGGAGACTGACTTTATCACTGAAAACTTAAAATATGCAAAAAGCAATTAGCAATTTTAGAGTATACTGATGTTACAGGTCCATAACTGAAACATTTGATAAATTTTAGAGACATTACAAACCAATTTATGTATTTATCTCAGAAATTCTTTCTTTTCATGATATTGTTCTCTGAAATATTGTCCGAGGTTAAAACAAATCGATTTCATGATTTGGAAATGTAATCTGTATCTTTGTTTTACAGTAATACAGGACACTCCATATAATCTGAATTAAAGGTTTGAATTTAAATAGACTGGACATGGACCTTGCTTCTGTGGAACTATGTAGTGATAGCCCCAGAATTTTAATATATATTCAGAGAATATCCTTCAGCTATACAACCATACAAGATACTATTAAAAAATAATCAATAAATAAAAAAAATTAAAAGGATTTTCCTCTCTTGTTTCTTATTGTATTCTTCAAATCAAAAGAAATGAAGAAAGGAATTGCAATGTTTCAGATATTGAAGAAAGTAAAAATATTCTGGTTGTTTCTCGCTCTGTTTTATCTTGTAAAGAAATTTGTTAGGCAAAGGAAACACAAAGATAAGGAAAATTCTCAGTGATACTGTCATAGTTGTAATTCCTGTTTCTGTGTTTTGCATGAGGAAGAAAAATTTTAAAAAGAAAGCAAGCTTCATAGATTTTAAGAAGAAAAGTTCTATTATTCTGTTAGACAAATAATTTGTAATGACTGTTCCATTTGTGAAACATAGAAGAATAAAACCAAAAATAATCTTGTTAGATCCCCTAGGGAATCCATCCTGCATTATTTCTCATAGAGTATTTACTAACATATTGTCAAATTGAATATCATGCGGCTTGATCAATGAGACTTTAGTCTCATTCCCTTGGGAATTCAAAGATTAACAATAGATCTTATCAGTAGGATGTCTTGCTTTGTCATTTCCCTTGCACATAATTACATTTACCATTTTACTTGTCATTTCAGTTTCTCATAATTTGTCCTTACATGGCAATGAATACCTACCTCTCTAGAGATGTCTGTGTTTAAGTATTAATGTGTTCCTGCAAAAGCAATCCAAACTTGTGTTGGGTTTCTGCTGTGGAATTGTGACACTTTACATTGCAAGCTAATAACTTTATATAATATAAACTCCACTACTGCTGTTCAGTGTAAAGAAAACGGAAAATATGTCACTGAAACAAATAAAGTACCTTCTGCTGAATAAAGATACAAATCACTCAAGTTATTGCTTTCTATTAAAAAATTATCTTTGAGACTGCAAAAATTGAAATTTTTAAAAGTGTTCCGTATTAAATGGATAAACACCTGACCCCTCATCTTCTCTCTTATCTCATTCCAGACTGAATGATTTTTTTCCAATTGTTGTGATGGAAAGATAAGAAGTAAAAAACAGCAGTTTCAAAGTACAGGATTTTACAGTTTTATTTTTTGGTTTGCTATTTTGAAATCAACATGTAGCAATTGTGAACATAAAGTATTTCTGATTAAAACAATAAAGATCTTGAAAGTATAAAAAACCTGATATCTTGTAATTTACACAATTTCCCCTTTAGAAAGGAGATTCAATATGGCTTTACTACTATTCCTGGGTAAAAAAAAATTATTTTAATATATTTTTTTCAGCAGAAGAACAAAAAAATATTAAATGCTCATACAGCACTAATTTAGTGATATGTAGCATGCTTACACAACACCACAAGAATGTATTTTATTAGTTGGGGTTTTTGCCCCTGTTGTATATACTTTAATAGTAAATTTCTTGACACAGATGCTTGTTTTTAATTTAAAAATAAATCATATGAGCCCTTCTTGTTTCTAATCTTCGTGTAAGAAACATATTGCTGGGAAATCAATATTTGAAAACATGCAACTTCTTCTAATATATTAATACTTCTAAATTCTATTTAGCAGACATTAATTTTTCATAATATCAGTTTTTTTAGGGATCAGTCTGTCCTATATCTCCAAAATATGTCTAAAATCAGGTCTCCCATTTTTCATGATTCAGACATGCTCTTTTTTTCGTGGTGATCAGGCATTTGATGAGCTTTTTATGGAAAGGACTGCCAGTCTTTCCAACCTGTTTCCAATCCAGCAAGTCCTTCCCACTACATTTGGCTACACATGCTTGCAGGAACATTAATTTCTGTGTAATATTGTTTATCCCCCAGCAAACAGGTGGTAAAATGAATTCATCATCTGAGAGTCAAGAGCAACATGACTATTAATGCTGAGAGGATAACACAGGTAAACACTGTGTTTTCATGGAACTTCTGACCAGCATGCATAGACATGCTGTGTGGCTGAGATGAGCATTCAGATATACTGTAGGCAAGGATGATAACAAACTGTTTTAAAGCACTTCTTTTTATAAATTCGGGGAATGGAGCCTTGGGATGGATGGAGC
>WEIT01032370.1:0-11468 GCA_013389985.1 Dryoscopus gambensis
GTCAGTGTACCAGCTTTTCTCTTTAAACAGAAAGATTGTGTTTGTGGTTTGGTAGGGGGAATAGAGGAGAAGGGGATTATATTTCCTCAAATTGAAGATAATTATGTTGTTTTAGTTAAGTTAGGTTATCACATTAGCTATTAAAAAGTGCATCAGTAAAGTGCATCTTGCGCTTTCCCTGTCTCTTTATCTCCTTAGGTGATAACAGGGAAAAAAATGTGTGGAACAGGACTCTCATATTATTTTGTACTTAATACTCTAAAATTGAGCATGGTTACCAGGAGTTCCAGTATGGGATGTAAGGAGGTAATGAGACAAATTTCTTGTCCTAAATTTTGAGATTGTTTTTGTATGCATAAATGTGAATTTCCTCAAGGTATTCAAGAATGTTCCAGCTTTGCTATTGTGCTGTATTAAACATACTGTAAAATTGGAGAAATTTGCCCTGGTTTTTTGCAAACTGAGATGCTTCAGATGTGTTTGTGCTGCTTGTATGACATGTGAAGCAGTCTGAGGTAGCTTCTTTGACATCTAGGCTGAAGAGAGGAAAGAGCACACCAGGCTTCAGTTTTGGCGTTCTATGCAGTCTTTGGAGAAGTATTCACAATGTTTACACAAGGAACTCATCATAAGCATCTTGAATACTTCCTATTGATTAAAGTAACTGGTGTCACAAACAAATCTGTTGGAACGAAGAAGTCAAATATCTAAGAAACCATGGACTATCAAGATACCAATTTTTATCTCAATTATGTTTTCTGACTGTTACTTCCATGTGTTGCTCTTTGTACTGTGCTTACAAACTGAAAAAAAAAAAATCCTCTATAACCTACCAAACTTTGTAATCTAGGTAGGACTTACAAGTCCCATTCTCTCAAACTGAAGCATAGAACTGAATATCTGTTCAGGGATGCAACAAACTTTTTATCTCCGTTCCCATTTTTAACTTCCTTTTTCATTCCAGTCAGTGAAGAGAAAAGAATATTGGTTGCTGGAAAAGGCTACACCTTAAAGATTGATCCTAAAATCTGTTATTTCAGCTGTGTCTTTTCTCTTTCTTTTCCGTCTCACTCTTCCCCCACAAGATTGGCCTATTATTTTTGAATGTTAGGGGAAGTGAGTCTCTATTCCTTTTCAAAGCAAGGCACTTCAAACAGCAGGGATATAACGATTACTTGACACTCAGTACCCTCTTGGTTTCATGGAAGTGCTTTTTTTTAATAGTGCCTAAAAGGAACATTGTGAAGGCTAGTTGTACTTCATTGATAGACCCTTTACTTTGCTGCCAGCTCTTGTTACCATACTCCCTATTTTTTTATTATTTTTTATGGTTTGACTCTCTCTCAAAAAAAAAATCTGATGTTTGAGTGAGCACAGACAAACAGGTGAAACTTTCTTGTACCCACCCCCAGTAGCCAGAAGGTTTATTAGCCAAAGTGATGAATAAGAAAATGTGAATGTTGAGTACATTACTTAACCCCTCTTTGCCCTATACGTGCATTTGTAAAATAGAGGCTGAAATACTGAACCACACCAAACGCTGAACCTTAATGCATGTTGGTAAATCACTTACTATTGCCAAATATACAACAGAAATACCTTGTTAATGTTACCTGAATTATGTCACTGGTCAAGAAATAGAATCAAATATGTTCTTGCTTGTGCTGCAGAATTTATGGTTCAGCATACTGATTTCCAGCTTGATGATCTTACAACATGCTGAAGTTGGTAGGGATCTGTGATAGCATTGGTGCATTCTTTTATTATTAATCAAAGACAAAAACATTTCTGGTCCAAGAATACCAAAGCATGTTATGTACTTGCTATATAGAGTTAAATTTCTCTTCCCGTGCCCCAAGTAAATTGCAAATTAACGCTGATAAATCTCATTGCAGCAGTTGGTAAGAAGTGAAAGTATATTAATAATTAAGTAGTTCTTTTCAGCCACCCCTCCCCCCTTCCTTTTTTATGTGGTGATTTTCTAGGCTCAAAATCAGCATGTCTCATGCAGGCTATCTATAATATATAGTTGTTTCAAATCAGCTTTACTTACTGAGCTTTTTCTAGTAATGGAGCTCTGTCAGCAAAAAGCATATGCACCAGCAAATGATGAACGATGGACTTGTGTCAAATGGAAGCTTGAAAGGTGCTTCTGTCGTTAAATGGATTAGTCTGAACCAGAAGTTCAAAACTCCTCAAATGTAATTGTTTCAGAGAAAAGGTATCGCTCGATTGATAGGGAGACTAAGCACTGAGAGCTGGAGGAAGAACTACTTTATCAGATGTAAGTGAGGATTTACTAATCCACAAGAAGGATAGGCTTTGCTGTTACGAGATTGTTGGCTTGATGCTTCCGCAAGTTTTCTTCTTTAATGGGAGATTTGTAAAGATTTTAATCTATATCAGTGGAAGATACAGATATTTTGGCATTTTTTTCTTACAAAATTAGCAAGCTTAATTCCATTTATGTGGCTATGGGCAACATTAATTTCAAAATAATCTGTTACATTTTTCATACACTTTCTAGAAATGTTGGTTCTTGTTTCAGTAGTTGTGTTAGCTGTGAAACTGACTTAGTCTGCTATAGTTATTTTGCAGTTACGCACTGAATAATGTAATTAGGGATTACTATTGAAATGCAAAAAACCCTGCATGTAAATTGTAAATTTATATAAATAGTGTTCTATTACTGTTGCTTACTAAATATTTCATTATTTGTGTGGTTAATGTATAAATCTCACTTGGAAGAAAATATTTGCAGGGGAAGACATTTACACTAGGAATTAAACTTTTGAAATATTTTTCCTGGTGGTTTTTTTTGTGTATCATTTTGGCTGTACTTAAAATGGGTGTGCCATAAGCGTGCTCAACAAAAGAATAGCTATAAGCAGGGAGGCTTTCACTACTCCTCAGTCTTCCCGTTGTGCCAGTTTTTCCTTCTCTTCTGCTTCTTTGCAATTGTTATCCTTCATGTGAACTGAAAGGTACTTCAAAACACTGGAAGAAAATAGTCTGAAAGCTTCATGCGCATTTGCTTCATAGTAAAGAGAAGTGAAGAAGTTGAAGACTTTTTCCACTGACAGGTGTTTGTGTGTCAGAGCAATGAATGCTTTTGATGGCAAACCCACTTGCTTTTCTTCATTGTACTCTTCTTTCTAAATATTAAAAAAAGAGACAAATTCTGACAACAAAAGTTCTCCAAACTGTATAATAGCAAGCTTGCTTTATTTATTTATATTTTATAAAAGAAGATATTTAAATTATTTCGATGGCTATTCACTTTCCTTTTGTGTGGGTGAAAAAGATAGCAGTTGAGCGATGCCTGGGATGGTGAAGGCACTTTTGAGTTCTATCCTCATTATGATAGAAAAACGTTATCATCTGATGATTAGTTAATGCAAAATTTCATTGTCTTACAGACTGCACACTCTCCTTTAAAGTAATATAAAAGAGTCCCATCTTACAGAGCCTAAAACTATTCTAAATCACTGCTTCTTTTCAAAAATTGTTTTCACATTTTTCAGTCCTCTTGTGTTAGTTTATTTGCATGGCACGTGGCTGTCATTTACTCAGTTTATTATCTGGCTAAAGACAGTAATTGAAGATTATTTTGCAGGTGATAAATGTTCTGATCTTTGGTTGTTTTCATATGTTAAGCCATGCAATGCAATTGCATCATATGGAATTGCATATGCGTCAACAGCACAGTCAACTCGACCATTTGGAAGAGATTAAAAACAAGAGTTGAGAATAATATTACTAAGTAAGCCTGTTCTTTTAAACATGAGAAAAACTTTTCCTATTTAATTTGAAAAAAGTTAACTAAATAAATTAATAACCAGTTTGATTGTAACTAAGTTCATTTTTTCTTTCCATTAACAGTGGAAGCAATTTGAATGATGGTTAAGAATGGTACAAAAATGAAGTTTAAACTTACATAGACAAATTTTTGGCAGAAGTGCTGGGCTGTTCATCCTTGCAGGAAATAGAAATAGATGCGATGTAAATTGTGGAGCAGACTGAAACTGACCCAGTAGCGGAAAGAAGCCTTTTTTAGGATGTTCTCGATCAAACCACAATGGGCAGAAAAAGAAAATGTATAACTATAGAAAAGTGGGTTACTTAGAGTGGGAAGCGAGCAGAAAGCACATTTAATCCAAACTAGTTGTTCTCTTTTACCTCAAAGCAATTTCAATATGTATGATCCAGCTTTCACTATCTAGCTTTTGTGGATAACTGTGACAAGTAGTTTCGCATTATCTTTATGGGCAAATGAAGTATTATTTCAGAATTCCTGGAAATCTTTGCTTTTCTGTACAAGATATCTAGAGGGCTGTTTTACAATGTGCTTCCTTCCAAGCCTGGTAAAAGTTTTCTGAAGGTCAGGATTTTGTTACTATCTTTTTGTTTGTGTCAATTAATGCAAAAGAATTCACTAGTAGGACAGTTAAAATGGATTGCCAAGTACTGTGCAATTGCCTTATTACCACTGACTCTTAAAACAACAAGACTTCAGAAAGTCTCAACATAAAATATTGCACCCATTAGGTCCTGCAAGTGCATGCGAGTGAGGAGTGTGCTTCTGGGTTCTTTGAGTAGTCACACAGTGGGGAAGGGAGCAGGTGTTTCCCAACATGGTCCTGAGGACAAAGCTGCACCAGCAGGCACATCCCTCCCTGTGCCAGGCTCAGCCAGCCTGCAGGCCTGTCACAGGGGCCCTGGAACAGCTTAGAGGCCAAGGTGTGTGCTCAGACACCATGTGTGAGCTGGGTGCAGCTGGGCAGTATTAGGGAAAGGTCAGATTCATTTGATTCTTTAGAGAATGCTCAATCCCCAACAGTTTTGAAGAAGAGCCTGAGAAGACAAGTTAGGTGACAGAGCAGCTGGACAGTGGACGTGGTGACTGGTGAGGATGTGCAGACTGGATTCACAGAACCTCTTGTCATAAGAAAGGTGAGTCTTGCATCACGGCTGTAGCTGCTGTACTGTTGCTGGCTGTTGTGCTTTTTAATTTTTTTCACCCCAAAAGCTTGAACCAAATCTCTTGCAGAAATAACACAACCGTAGGAAGGTGCAAACAGGATCGTCCTCTGCGTTACATTGCATAATTGCAACAAAAGTATAAATTTTAAAAAGAAAGTATAAGATATTGAGGTGATGTGTAAATGTAACTTTTGACCAGGCTTCAGCATCAGCACAGTTGCTGGGTATTTTTAACCACCACCTGTATAGCAGTGATATGTGTAGGACCAGCAGTGCTGCTTGGAAGCTAAGGTAGCCCAGCAAAAGGAGTTGGGGTGGAAAAGAGGAAGATCTGAGTTGCTGAAGTGCTACAGAAAAGTCTTAAGAGATGGTGAGAACCCTTGTCAGTGAGATGGGAAATTTTAACCTCTGTCCCCCTCAGCGCACTCCTAAAAACAAACAAACAAACAAACAAACAACAAAAAGGTGTGACCTGAAGTCACAAAGTCACACTGCCTTTGTCTTGTGTGAAACTGTTGCACTTTTTCCAATCTTTTCAGAAGTGGACTGTTTTCTGCCCGCCCCTGTAGCTTCCTCTCGATGTTAAAGCTATAAACCAGTGATATGCCTGAGTAGAGCCAGTCACAGATGTTCTGCCAGCATGTGACTGGTGTGCTTGAGCTTTATCATTCCTGCTAACTGACCCTTTCACTAAAAGTTTAATAGGGGATAAATTCACATGTGAATTCATAATCCCCTCAGTTGTGCCAGAAGGATTCCTTAACAAGCAGGCAACAAAGAGAATCTTATACAGCTAGATTTTTTATTCCTCCTCCTCTTCTTTCTCTTTCCAAATTTATTGGGTAGACTACTTCAAGGATGTGTCTTTAACTGTCATCCCAATATTTATTTGTGCATAACCTAAACAAACAAAGGCAATATATTCAATGTGGCTTTCAGAGCAGCTGTATGCATGGAATTGAAAACAATTTTTGAGCTTTTAAGTACAATAGGTGGAAATACTATATTCTTCCAAATATTTATTATTTAGTATTTATTCTTACTCACTATAATATAAAAAATGTGCTTTCCTAGCATGTATCTCTTAAAATTTCAATGAAATGTTTATTGTGCCACATTAGTTCATGGGCGCTCTTTTGTTATTTCAGAATTCTGTATACTGTTTACTACTCTTACCTAAAGAAGCCTGTAAATGTGGATATTGTGAATATTTTTAGTATAAACCACTTTTAATCAATTTGGTTACTGTTATTTTGATTTTGAGAAAAGAAATTGTTTCTCCTAATGTTCTGTTAAAGTGCCTTTAAAATGATGATATCATCACTACTACATTTAAAAGCTTCAGGGTTGCAACATTTATTAAGTTATGCTCGTGGAAAGAATATAAAGGATGTCTGGAGACTTTCTACTTTTATAAAAAGGATACTGCTTTTTGCGGCCTCTCTGAAATTATGTTTAATTTTTTAAATTTGATATTATATGTCTGGCATGGAAAACAAGGAAATATGCATCATCTCTGTACATCTCTACATCTCTGTAGGTTTTGAATCAAAACCTACTGGCATGTGCTAGCCTAAATTAAATGTCTTTCAAAGCTCTTATTCCAGAGCCCAAACTTTTCGTAATTTCATTGTGCATGCAATCAAGGTTGCGCAGAGATGTTTCTTCTGGTTAAACTGTTCCTCCCCTATCAGTAGGCAACTACTTGTAGGGCATATTTTTTTGCTGTGAGACCTGTCACATTCTAGAAGTCTCGGTAACTTTAGAACTTGACATTTCACCAGCGGAACCAGTAAAAGGTGGCTTTGTTTTGTTATACTTTAACAGAAGAAGGATGCAGATGTCTTTGGCAGGAAGAAATCCAGCGTGAGTATGCAGTCCTAAGGGAAGGGGGGAATGTGTATGTAGTGTGTGAATGGGGGTGTGATACAGGTTGTGGGATCAAGAAAGTCAGCTGCGTGCAGTCTTGGAAGCTAATAGTGAGGTGTTGCTCACAGGGTCTGGTTCTGACTAGTTGTGGGTTTTCTTTCGTGCTGATTTTTTTTCTTTAAGTAATTTGAGAAATTGTGCACTGAAATATTTTAACTTCTGAAATACAATGGATATATTATCTTTCAAAGATTCAGCAACAAATTTCTCTTCCCTTTACTCTCTGCTTGTTCTTCCCCTCTCACCCCAGGTAAAACTATTTTGGGGACTAAGGATAAGTAGTTTTCCCCTTAGTAATTCAGATTTGCAACNATTGTTCTGAGGTCTGAAGAAAACGTCATCAAATTTGGGCAGCTGATAATGGAATGTTTTGGCACCTGCCATTAATGTCTTTGAACACCTGTATGGTTACAGGGTATGTTATCTAGCCTCAGAAAGTTTTAGATTCAGACAGGTCACAGTAGCATTCAGATACTGGTTGAAGATGGTAAAAAGAAGACTGAGTTGAAAAGCATGTTTTTTAAAAAAGTGGATGTATTATTAATTTATTTATTTAGTAATTATTTTTATTTTATTTTTAGCTCTGTGACTATGTGTTCGTAATCATTCGGTATTTGGGACCAAGTAAAGGGTTCCACTCAGTAAAGCTTTAGAAAGTAGAGACAGCCCTGGGACACTTTTGACTTCAGCTCCAAACGGCTCCATTCTCTTTATTGTTTAGGAAAAATTCACACCAGATAATAGAGCTGCATGCCCTAAAATACTGCATTTTGGTTCACTGAAGAATACTTGCTTCGGAAAAGCAGCTTTGGCAAGCTTGGAATTTGGATCTCTTTGCAGATCAGAATTAGGCAGCACACACACCTGCAGTGTCCTGGCTGTCACTGAAAAACTGCGTAAGTGCTTTATTACTGAAACTTAGTTTTGATCCTATACACTCATGGATTTCAAAATACTTACTCAATTTTATTGTTGGTGTAGAGGTACTAAATGTTGCTGTTTTGGCAGCATTTTTCTTTATCTAGTACAGTAAATGGAAAGACATGTAGGTATACCTTACTGTAAAGGTATGATTTGCATTCTGAGATTTTAAATTATGGGCTTTCAGTATAAAAGTAATAAAGGCAGTTTGTGTGATCATTTATGAAAGTGATTGTTATAACAGTAGTTTATACAATTTTCTTAAATGATAAGAATTTCTAATTCAGCTTAAGGATTCAGTGCAAATTGTACAGCAGTATCTTAAACTACTCGGAGGAGATTATTAAAATCTTTCCCCAGAAATTAATACCACTGTATTTTTCATAGTATCTCACACTGGTTTGCATTGATGGGTAGGAGAATTATCAGTCTTACAAATACCATTGAAATTGTAGACTTACAAGAAAGTTAATTATTAATTCTTATTTCCTAAGTTAAGGAAGAATATTCTTCCAGGAATAGGTGGGAAAAAAATCATCTTTCTTTTCGCACTCTTAAGTAGGATGCGGTTACTGGTTTTTAAACCCACCTCCTCCAACATGGTTGGAGGACACAATCCAGTATCTTGTTGCTTCCTAAACACTCTGAACCCTGGAGGCTGGGTGCTGTAATTGCACAGCAATAAACCGTTGGATGAGAATAATGGAGTATGTGAAAGGGCATCACCTGGAGGGGAAGGCTTGGGATTCTGCAGGACTAGGAGCTGTGGGATCTGGTTTGACTCAGTAAACACTGCTTGTAGGGTGTAATGGTAAACTTTCACCATGTGTTATTTCAGAAGGCTATCAGATGCCTTCCTGTGTTCTGCTGGAACTGCTGCTGCTCATTTTCCGTAGGGTAGATCAGACATAACTGAGACTGCATCTATGTTAGTGGTTTTACTTGGAGCAGCAATGAAATTTGAAAGCAGATCCCCCAGAAGTCCCTGCTTGCTGATCACCAGTTTGTTCCACAAAGTGGTTTAAGCACATGCAGACTAGATTCTTTTTGGAGAAAACTGGACTAAACTGAAAGCTGTATTCTACGTTTGCACAAAGCAAGTGTTAACCTCCAGTGAAGACGTAATGACTGAGACCTTTGAATATCTTCAAACCATGTGGGTAATGGCCTTGATACTCTCATCACATTTTTCAGGGAGAGGGTTTAGTGGTAGATGAATAAAGGAGTAAGTATCATGACAGATAATTGGAAATGTAAAGACAATGATAGCTTTCTGTTTCTGACAGCTAAGTTGTATTTAGACCAGAATTGCTTTGTTACTGTGCTGGGCAGCACATTGCAGCTTGTTGTGCAATAATTGCTACAAGTACACATATATAAATACATGTATTCTCAGTCCTGGTGAGGCCACATCTGGAGTACTACGTCCAGTTCTGGGTTCCTCAGTACAAAAAAGACAAGGAGCTTCTGAAAAGGGTCTGGCGGAGGCCACAGAGATGATTCTGGGTCTGCAGCATCTCTCTGATGAGGAGAGACTGTGGGAGCTGGGCCTGTTTAGTCTGGAGGAGAGAAGATTGAGCGGGGATCTCATCGATTCATACAAACATCTCAAAGATGGGTGAGGATGCTGCCACACTTTTTTCAGTGGTGCCCAGAAACAGGACAAGGAGCAAAGGCCATAAACTAAAACACGAGAAGTTCCACCTCAACATCAGGAAGAACTTCTTTACACTGAGGGTGGCAGAGCACTGGATCAGGCTGCCCAGGGAGGCGATAGTGCCTTCTATGCCACAGAATCTTGAGAATTTTTTTAGCTAGCAGTCACTTCATCTGTACTCAATTCATTCACCTCTGAAAAGCAACAAACCAATTGCAAGTTCTAAACCAGCTAGAAAAGAAACCAAAATAATTTAACTTCATCTTCTCAAGCTTTCTCCTTCAGTGATGAAATTGAGTGCAGTTTTTACAAAACTACAAGAGCATTCTTTCAAGTTGTAGATATCTTTGTCATTGCCATGTGTGTGTTTTAGGGTGTATTAAAACTCTTTTTTTGCACCATGTCACAGGCTTTTTATAGGGCCTGTGTTTATCTGGGTGTATGGCACATTGCCAAAGGCTAACTGTATTGCCGGTAAAATAGTGCTTTACAGAACTTCTGTGGAAATCACACTTCCACTCTTTCATTCCAACTAGCTTTTCTTTATTTGGCCTCCTTTTTTTTTATGCTTTCGGTGGACGTGGTTCCTGCTATCTACCCAACAAAACAACAAAAATACAGTCTAATATCCTAAGTCTGATAAATGGGTGTTAGCACTCATGGTATACTTTTCATTTATCAAGCTGCAAAGCTTTCTGAACAGTTCTGTTTCATGTTATTAATACTAAATTTAAGTTAGTATATAATGAATTTTTAATGTAAATTAAGTAGCTAATATATTAATTTTTGCCCTTTTTTTCCTTGCTTCTATATATGCCTTTTACAATAGCAGTATATTAGAGGCAGCTTTGTAATTTAAAGGATCTTCTTTGCCATCTTGTCGATATTGGTCTAAAACCATTGCCCAAACTATGCTACGGTATTCTTCAGTAATATAACTTGGTTTGATATTTAAACTAAGATTATAATTTTTGAAACAATTCTGGTTCTAGGTCTGTAAATTAATTTGCAAGGGGCATGAAGGGACCATAAAGTGATTGTGGTACATTTTTAAACCATGCAAAGTTTGATGTACATTTTATGACATAGCTAATGGTGTGGTAGCCTTCAGAAAACTGTAAGCAAATGGAAGTTTTGAAGGTAGTTTTATTGGCTGAGCTGCATAGAAACAGAGTTGAAGTCTTCTTGCTACTCCTAGAGATGCTGCTTATTTATTTTGACTGGAAACAATACCACCAGCTATTTCTCTGAATTTCTATTCTTTTTTGAATTTTTCTGTGTCTGTGATGGTGAAACAACTGGAAAGAGTTTATGCTGAGAAGACACATTCGGTGTACTGTGGCAAATGTCTAACTTGTTTTCATTCAGTATTATATTGCAACTTTTCTAATACCATTGCGGTCATCTGTAATTGTTTGGATATCTGGTGTGCATTATTTCTAGTCATTTTAATGAAATATTACAGTTATTAACTATGGCTACTGGTTTATAGTGGCTGTAATCCTTGACTGTCATCTGTTATTGTAGTTTAGGACCACTTTGTTAGAGCATTAGCCACCTTCTGGTTTGCATCAAGGTGGCTGTCTAATGGATCATTAACTGCTAGTGAGGCCTGGGTCCTTGGGGACTTGGGTACAGCACTTGTGGTATGAGAAGTAAAGCTCATTGAGAAGCAATCTGAATTTAGTGCACCCTGATGCAGTGTGAAATGGAATTGCTCTCTCCTCATAATATCTTGGGGTTTGCTCTAACACTTTGTCGCTACAAGTGCAGTGTGTTTTATGTGCTGGGAGTGGGCAGGTGTTGCTGAAGTGGACACCCCTGAGGCAAACGCCACTGTTCTCTCCTCTGTTCAAGATGCTGATCTTGGTACTGCCTTTTTGGTAGGTATTCATCTACTTCTGGAGAAAATTGTTCTTATTCTCCTCATTAATTTTCAAGACAACACAGTAACAGTTATAGGTGGGTTATGTGTGTT
>WEIT01032370.1:11771-22350 GCA_013389985.1 Dryoscopus gambensis
CATCGTAAGGTTTCTAATTAAGAATATCCTCTTGGTCAATTAGGATTTCCACTTGGGCTATTCAGAGGTTGGGGAGAGGTGATGCCAGATGTCTGAGAAGTGTTCAGGTCTTAGGAGATTCCTAAATATTTTTTCTTCTCTCTCTTCAGTCTTGTTTATGGAATTGTGTGTGTTTTGTATGTTTCTGCCAGGTAACAGTTCTAGATGTCTTCACCTGTATTTTAAAATTCAGCTCAGGGAGGCTTCTACTGTGGCTCTGACCTTACTGAAGTTCTTGTGTGAACCAATACATAGTAAATGTCACAGTTAAGGATAAGAGTGATTTTTACTACAAATTGCTGCCATGGTTTATCAAGTATGAAGTCAGCACTTTTTCTTAAGTTAGAATTTCATTTAGCTGTCTTAATTAAAAAAGAACAGCATGTACTGAAAAAGACTGCTTCAGTCCCTCAAAATATGAGTGTGGACTGTAAAATAGTAATTTACAGAGCTGAATCTTACTTGCAAGGGGATCAAAATATTAAAGCTTTAGTGCTCAAGCAACGAAGATTTATCAGTATTTGGCAAATAATAAATGTCCCAACACTTTTCTCAGAGATAGAAGTACTCCTTTAAGCAATGTGCATGATGAGAGATAAATCAGTATAGAAGGCTGGAGTTGCTATTGGATTAATCTGTTTAAAATTGAGATGGGTATGTGCATGTTGATTTTGACTGACATAAGAAAGCATATAAACATTACATTTTCAGCAAATACTGTGACTCACTTATTTGACTGTTTCTTTTGGTTGGACATGCCATTAGCTTATTTGTAATTTAAAACTGACATATTTATTCTAAATAAAATAGGAGGACAATGTAAATGCCAATAGATTTTGGGGGAAAATAAGGACAAAAAGAAGATAAGGAAACAGGAACTAAAATAATCCTTAGAAATTTCAGATGTTTTTGGAGGTGAGGGATTGGAGAAAAAGAGAATTGCATTTAATTATCTGTAACTGCCTGCCTGCATGTTTCTGAGCACATGGAGGTATGGTTCTGAGCAAATGACATGGTTCTCAACTGCACCCTGTTGATACACGATTTTAATTGTGTCAGGATTTATTTACCAGACTAACACACATAGCTATGCTTTAAAGCTCAGGATTTGTATCTCTTAAGAGATCTGTTATGATTGAATTATGAATATATTTTGTCACTGTTAGATTTTTCTAACCTGTAAAATTACTTTTCTACGAAAATGTTATTTTTAATGTGTGTGTTTGATAATTACAAAATTGATAAAAAACCACATTGCTACTTGACTTCAAAGAATTCATTTGACCCTTTTGACTCAAGCCCTTGGCTCTAAGAAGCATCAAATTAAGCTGTTGTTGTTTTGCTTCCCCCCTCCCTCCATTAGCAATCATTCTGTTGCACACAGTACGTGATAAATCAACGGCAGGAGCTTTAGAGTTGCCATAACATGACATTACCTATCAGCTCATCAGGTCTGTGTTGACTCTGCGCCTTTTAGGCTCTATATTTCTTCAAAGTCTAGTGCCAGTTACTTAGTCAGCTCTAACTAATTTCAGAGTGGAAGGGAAACTTTACTGGAGTGCTGTTTGGGATCTGCTTTTTAATCCTGGTCTGTTTAATGTTTGCCTCCTGACATTCTAGGCCAGACATCATTTTAATGGTATGTGTGGTGATAAAGCCAATAAACTGTCAAGATGATTGATAATCTAAGCATTATAGCAATATGACTTTCCTGTTCTCCTCTGTGCTTTAGATGATGGTTTCCAAATTGAATTCTTACAGTGTGCTGTATGCTTGTTGGAGAGTCTCTGAACAAACAGTTGGAAGGAGCTAGCACTCACTAATGCAGGCTTTCAGATTTAGATTTCTGTTATTATTGGAAGGACTTTTAATTTGGGAAATGTTAAGTGGGAATTCTAACACTGTAATAGGCTTGGTCTCTAAATTTTTGAAATTTTGTTATTTTTATGGCCGCCTGGGATGAGTCTTGAAATTTTACGTGGCAGATTTCTTTATCTGTACTGTCTTTCAACTAGAGATAACAAAGAGCAGTGCAGTGTGTGCAGGGCTTCTGTGTTCCCTTAAGCAAATTCAGCAGCCGTTTTTCATCATCTTAATGGAAAGTCATTGATCAGACTTGCTCACTTTTTATTTTGGGGAGCTTGGAGGCAATTGATTTGGATTATTTTTGCATGATGCCTAAAATTAATGGTTTTCATCTTGTATTTTTGTGCTGGCCCCTGGACAGTGACAGGACCAGGACAAAAGAATGATAGATATTTATGTTTTAGAGCTGCTCTGTGTGAGCCTTTTTTTTTTGTTTAAGTTTTCCAGTACATCAGTCTCCTGTTTGTATCCATTTCTTTTTCTTTAAGCAGAAGTTAGCAGTCCTGTGCTGGCTGGAGAAATTTTACACAGGTAATCCTCATTAACATGCATCAGTTGATAAATTCTGTGTACTTTTGTGATTCCTTGTGGAGTGAGGTCAAAGCCAGTTGATATTTTTACTTAAGCTGTGTAAATTTTTTTGGATCCCGATTCACTGTCTGGCCATCACAGCCAGACCCCAGATTCTAGGGATTTGAGTACAAATATTTCTTGAGTGATTTATAAACTTTGGGCAGTAAATGCTGTTTTCTGCCCAGTTTTGCTATAAACATTTCCCCATTGAAATTAATTGTGTTATATGGGTGAATGTAAAGTGCTGCTGTATTAGCAAAACAAACCTTTCTCCAGCAGGTTTTTCACTGCATGGTCAGCATGAATGGTTTGGGCTTTGTATTAACCTGTTTTTTTTGGGAACAATCAAACTGAAAAATCATGTTTGAATTGATGTGCCCTCACTAGTGATGCCCTCACTGCTCCCCACGTGCTGGAAGATATCTCCCTCAGTTCTTGGCTGCTGAGGATGGAGTTCCGTGACACTTCCGTTCCCGTGGAACTGTTTGAGCACTGGGCAGGAGACTGTGGAAAGGCACAAGGAGACCCCAGTAAAAGCTGACTCATGTGGAAAGTCAGTGGGTTAACCAGACTGGTGAAAGGCTTTTTGTGTCAATAGGAGCTAGATTAGAGATGATAGCTTGAGACCTTTGTTGATTCTACAGTTGATGCATCTCTTAGAGCAGTCAGGGCTGAGAGAAGAATCTGTCCCTGTTTATACACCTAGGGTAGTTCTCCAAAAGGAGTCTTTTGCTTTCAGCTTTGTCTTTGTTCCTTCACCTTCCCTCCTCTTCCTGCAGTTGACCCATCTTTTTTCCACTGACAGTTCACCAGTTTAAGTTGTGCTTCTTTTATGTTGCCAGGATGATCTAGTGTGTTGCTCTGTTCACAAAATTGCACAAAAGCACTCTGTTGAATAACGGGGATAGACCAGGAATGACTTTGAGAGGTATTCCAGAGAATGGATTGGTAGGGAACTTGGGGGTTTATTGCATCCTCTTGTGAGTTAGAGGAAGGAAACTTCTGGATTTAATCCAAACCTAGAAACAGACCTGATGTACGGTGAATGTTTTAGCTGGGCATTGCCCGATCTTCAGGAGAAATTTGTCTCAGTTTTAGGGATCTTTCTAAGGGATCTTGTTCTGCCTCTACTTTTTGGAGTGCTTGCTTTTTTTCCCAAGAAGAACTGGAATAAAGTAGTGTTTGCTGGTACTGAAGCCCTTCATTTTTGGGGGAAATGCCAGGCTTAACCCAGAATAAGTCGAAGGTTCTATTAAGATTCAGGCAGGTGGAGAATGGGTGTTGACAGCTTTGACGGCCAGATTAGATTGATTGTATACTCCTTGGAATTATGTTTCTTAGAATTTTTGAGTCAAATTCTAGTTGTGTCACTCTCCTGAAAAAAATGAAGCTGAATTGGCCATTTTTTCTTTGAAACCCAAAGACTTCCCAAAGCAACATTGAACTTGTCCTCATCCACAAGCATAAAAGGTTGAAGCCTAATTTACTCCTGAAATATTAGAGCTTGTATTTTGCAAAAACAGCTGGGGAACAGGGAACTAAATATAAACACACTACTGCACTGTGCTATTACAATTTTATTTCCTCAGCTTTTTAAAGACCCTTACAATCATTTTAATCAGTACTTGCTGAAAGGAAGGAAAAAGTTTCACAGTCAACTTCTTTAGTCCTATTTGCATGATTACCTGTGGTGGTTTTTTCTTCTCTTTCTTTTCTTCTCTTTTTCTTTCTTTTTTTTTTTAAAAATTGTTTGTGTAACAGTGCTTATTAAAAAAAAAAAAAATTTAGTAATGGCTTATCTACTGAAGCAAGTGAAAACTATGTTCCAGAACACATTTCATTGTGTTTGAACAGATTTCTCTTCTCCCTAGATGTTCCTAGGGTAGATTGACTTTTTCTTTTTTTTATTTTATTCCCTCCCAAGGGAAGAGTGGTGGAAGCCAACTGTATAGTGGAGTGATAGAAGCAAACCATGAATTTATAATGTGAACAAAGGATCTTAGACGTGCAGGGAAAGGATGCATCCATTTAATTGGTTCTCCCCACGCTGTCTGTCCAGTAGCATCTGAGATGGTGTATACAGCTTCATGGTGCCAATAAAAATTTTGTCTTCTTTTAAAGCTGACTTTTAACTTTCCTGGCATGTGATGTGTTGGTAAGAAAAAAAAAGTCTGTAGTAACTTTGTTTGCTATTGTTCGCCTCTTGTTTCTGTCATGTGTGTTATAGTGATTGGGAGGCATTACCTTATTATTATTTAATAGCTTTAAAATTTGTAGTTCTTTCACCAAATATATCTGCTGTAATCAAGAGATTGCTAGTTCCTCTAAAGGGATGCATTTGTACTGTACCTGATTTTGTGCTACATGATTTGAAAAAAGCAAGGCATACCTTGAGATCTTCAGCTGAATTTTTTGTGTAACTGGACATTATTTTATGTGAAAGAGAAAAAAATGCAACATTTATTTTTCTTCCTAGCCATACATCATATTCTTACTTTTCTCAACTGTCTTTAAAACAATGTAGGCAGCCACTTTGTAACTGTTCTAGAAGCAGCACATTAAGTGTTCAGCTGTGTAGGTAATGATGATTGTGCAGAATTGAGCACTGCTTGTGTATTCATTGCTAATAGCTCTCCATCGTTGGGTCGATTTGTACTGGGGTTTTTTTCCCTTCGGATGAAAGATGGTTTTGTGTAGATATTATTTCATCCATTTCCCCCCAGGAAAGACATTAGTAATTTATAAATAAAATACACATGAAAATAGTAGATTCAAATGGTAGATTTTTTACTACAAAGACACTGCTAATTTTAATACTCTGAGGTGAAGTTGAAATAGTTTTACTTACTGACTTATCAACTGTTGAATTTTAGGACTAGGAAAGTTAATTAATTCATGTAACTTATGTAGAGGAGGAGTCCTGTCTGGGGTCTCTGATCCGTTAGAAAAGGGAGCAATAAATATCCTGCTTTCTGAGCTTTTGATTGTATCTCCAAGTGATACTACTCAGCCAGCAAATTTAGCATGTGCTTTATGTGATGGGGAGCTCAGCTGTGACTCCATATAGCTGTGTGGAAGTGAGAGTTTGCAGAAAATGGGTTGTGGTCTTTTTAAAATTTATTTTATTTCTTTATTAACAGCTGGGATTTGGCAAGAATTTCTTCTTTTTCCCCTCTCTCTCAGGTGGGGATGAAGCTGGATGGGCTCACTAAAGTCTTGCTATCTATCTCAAATAGTGGATATGAAAATTAGAAATTTTTACAAGACTTTTCTAATTCTATATCTGATTGTCCATTAGATTTTAACACTGTAATTTAGTCTGTTATCTTCTGATTGTTTAATATTATAGATCCCTACTTAAATGTAGGCATTTTTTCCTTAGATTCTTTTTTTTTTCTTTTTCTCCTTTAGGTATTGTTTTATTGTTAGGTGTTCTCCTATTTTCCTTAGGATTTGTTTGCTGTGTTTGTGGACTCTCCATTGTCTACAGTTCAGAAATATTGAGAAGCTGACTACATTCCGTTTCTGCAATATTTTCTGAAAAGTTACTTGTTTTCAGAGTGGTTTCATATTTAAATGGCAAAGGATCTGCTGATAAGCTAACAAATATGGGTGGGAGTGGGATGGCAAATCTTAAAACATATCCCCAGACGAAAGTCACCTTAGTGATTAGCTGAGTAAATATTTTAGCAAAAAGAGGAAAAAAAATGTTTAGTTCATCTTATCTTTTAAAATAAAACTTACAAAATAATGACCATTGATCAGAAGAGTGTTCTACAATTAGTTGTAGAAAGAGTACATGAAGTGTGGTAAATCATTGATCAAATCCATTTAGTGAGAAGGAAATATTGTGCAATAGTTGTTTGATGGGGTCCAGCTGTGGGTTCCGGGAAGACCCGGGTCCTGCTCTGTCCCCCGCAGTGCTGTTCTGGAGCCCAGCGGTGTTGGGGTTTGTGTGATCTGTCCATGGTAGCTCTGCTCTACGTCGCCATTGCCTGTCCCAGTCTTGTTTCTTCCAGGCCTAAAGACATGCTTTGGTTACACAGTGGGGTGCCCAGTTTCCTTTGAGAAGGTGATAAAGCAAAAGAACATTTCTATTCTAGAGGAAACCCAAGAGGAGAGAACTTGGAAAGCACTCTACGCTCCCCCTTTCAAGTCAACTAGTTCATTGGATGTGGCCAGTAATAGGGCTGTGAGCTTGGTACTTGGGAAATGAATGACTGCTTTGTGGCTGTATATTTCTGCTGCAATTTTCCTCTATGCTCTTTAACAACAACTATTTGAGTATTGATCTGCTGGTGCCTAATAGCTTAGAAACACTGTGAATGTGGTATGAGGATTAGAAAACTATGCCCCTAAACCCAAAAGCATTGAATACATATATATTCTTCTCCTTGTGATTTAGTTCTGATTGAAAATTATGGTACTGGTCATGTGACTAAAATTATAGGATAGTGACTCTGAGTGCTTTTTATATGTCTGGAAAAGCATCTGGGATAGAGGAACATGATTAAGTGAACTATAATAAATTGCTTGCTTTGCAAAATTGTTCACCAATTATTAAGCAAGATTATTTAGACTGTTTAAACATAGAAGGAAAACTGGATAGGGGTCAAAGTACACAAAAATGCTTTGTTTTGCTTAGCTGATCAATGGAAAAGAACAACTCTGTGGTTTTGCTTTACATTAAAAAAAAAAATCAACCCTTACCATAAATTGTTAGGCATGGGGATTTTTTTGTGTCAGTCAAAATAATTTTTCAACAGAGCATGAAAATGGAAGACTGAGAATCTGAATGGTTCTGCTTTAGAATCACACTGAAAGTTTTTTATTTTATGTAAATAGAGATTGATGGAACATTTTACACAGAGTGCAGGTTTTTGACAAAAAGTATTGATGGTTGCTTTCAGTAAGTGTTACTGGAGATGACAGAACATTGCATTTTAAGATGAATTACAGTAGAAACTCCCTCTTTGGGAATGTCATACATTTTATTTCATCTGTTGTTTTGAGAAAGAATGACTAAAGTCATAAATACCACAGACTGATCTCTCTTTTCTTAACATCTTATAGATCTTGCATTAGTTTGCAGTGCTTAGTAGAAGTATATTAAAAATAATTAGGAAGCTGCATGATTTTTGCTAAGATCTACTTACTGTACTTTGTGGGTTTACAAGTGTCAACTTGTTTTGATGCTAATCCTAAAGGAATGTCCCTTTGATTTTTGTACTGGCTTATATTTAAACCTTCAGAAAAACAAAATGCTTTTTCTGATGCATTTGGAGGCAGATTAAATTCAGAGGTCTGGTTTGAGTGACATGAGGCTTCTTTTCTCAAAGGCAAGTTGATCAACTGTACAGCGCCCAGTGCTAAATTTTCAATTAACACTTCCAAAGCACTGTCTATAAACAGAAGAGAGGTTTTCAAAATGTTTTGTCCTGCTACTGTGCATAGTTCTGTTGAAATCTCTCTTGAAGTGATAACAGAAAACCAGACATCTGGGATGGCTGAATTCCTAGAACTGAAAAGCAAGTGGGATTTGGATAGTGAAATGAGATGATTTAGGTCAATGGGAATTGTAAGTGGTGCTTAGTAGAAGATCAATTCTGTTATAAATGTACATTTGCATTTTGTATTTTAAATGTTTTAAAATTGTCCCGTGGTTAAAATAGTTTTAGCCTAAGTAAGAGATGTAGTCTCAGCATTGTTTACATTTGTTCCTTTCAAATTCGGTGGAATTCACCCTCCCACATCCCTGCAATTCCTTAAAAAGACAGAAGGGAGGTTTGAGAAAACATTGTGCAGTTGAGGGTGCCAGTATTAAGGAAATTTCAAGGGAGGACACAGTGTGAACTTGGGCTCCTCTGCAGGTTTCATGGCTGATAATGACAGCTTGAAAAGAAAGACTAGATGTCTTCTTGGAAGAGTGATAGTTTTAACATAGATCAGCTTCTGGGTGTATTTTTCAAGCCTTTTAAAGAATGTTCTCTTTTCTGAATAATAAAAGAGCCATAGTGACATTTTAATGATGAGTCTATGTGTAAAAGGGAATATAGCCAAAAGGGTATTGTCACCCTAAAAAAGAAAAAAAAAAGCTTGTGTAAAGAGGGCTTGTGCTTTAGAAAGGAGCATGGAGAAAGTGACAAATCAAGTATCAACAGTAAAACCGAGCTTCTCCTAGATTGCCTCATTTCTATGTTAGCATTCTAATACTACTTCTCGCTCCTTACTGAAAAACAGCTATTTCTTGCCTGCAACTGGGTTATCTTCTGAGAAGAGGGTTGGATTTTTCTTTATTACTTCTATGTTCTTGAAAATTATTCCTTGGAAAAGAAAGCTATTTTGGTTTATCATTCTTTCCACAATGAATGTTTTTTTTCTTATTGCTGCTTTGATGGACAAACATTACAATTTTTTTCTTTAAATCTATTAGTTTTCCCTGTTCTTACAATATAATAGTACCCAAAATTATTTTTAAATCTAGATAGATATGGATCTATTTTGTATATTGATTCTTTTCTTTCAGCACTTAATGGCTTCTTTTAACAATATTATGGTAACCTGGCTTGGATCCATGCTTTAAGCTGAACTGAGGAACATGGCATTGAACCGTGGCTATTCAGTTGTTTAAGAGACTAAGCCCATCCCTTCTCCCAAATCCCCTGTGGCATTCCATATTTGAATGGTGAACACCAGTCAGGTAATTATTAGGTAACAAGGCATAGGCATCTTTTTAAATATTGAGCGAACTGGTTAAATACACATAAGGTTTATTGTGGAATTTGTCTGTTACAATGGACTGAAGCTTGTCACTCAATGTCTTGCAGTATTCAATAGCTTATCCTCTTGTTTAGTTTATAGATCCTCAATTGACTTCTTGATGGCCTCATTTTCCCTGCATGTTGCTGACCTGAGATAGAATACATGGAAACTTCTCCCTGACTGCTTTGCTCAAGGACTGTTATTGTTTCTGCTGCATCAGTGTCCAGCAGCTGGGCCTGGAACAAATCTCTTTTCCACAGGTAGAGCACTGGTTTCCCAGCTCCTCCACCAAACTGTTCCTTTCTCCGTAAGAAAACATCCTGGCAGATTGTAGCAAGCTGTTGTTTTGTAGCAGGCTGCTGCATAGCAGGCAATGTTGTGAAATGAATCATGCTTTTAAAAAAAAAGTCAATTTATTAATGTCTAGATAATCAACCTTAGTTGGAGGAAAGAAATTAATAATCAGCTGCTGTACTGAGAATGGTGCTCTACGGTTGTCAGGCTTGAGGAAAATGTAAAACTTTGTGGAAGAAAAAAGCATTTCCCTATTCTGTAAATGTCCTAAAAATTCCAAATGTATTAGAGTCAACTACAGGACAAGATTTAAACAGACGTTTCAAGGGGACCTTAACCCATGAAATCATCCTATCCTGCAGCCAAAACCCCACCTTCTAACTCCTGAATAAATAGATTCTCATGACAGAACAATTCATCTCCAGTCATGAAAGCATCAGCTTTAAACGACAGTTTGTAGAGACCCTGTGCTTGTTAGGGCCAGATCAGCAGCCCAGATGCCTTGAATGTAAACTCATGAAGTGAAGATTAATTTATCTGTCATCCTATGCTTTGACAGTTGTTGTAAATCTGATTTAGCTCTGAGCAGAAATAGGGGGACCTTTGAATTTATAAGGGTGATACTAAGAAAACCTAACCTAGGCTCTGTGAGCCTTGAGGAAACAAAATGTACTTAGACTCAATGAGATCTTAAGTAAACTTTAGGCAGAAAAAAACAATGAAAAAAAGGAGGCAAGACTCGCTTTCCACTGGCAGTATCTCTGTGTGGGTGCACTAGTGTGGTAGTCCACTAGAACGCTCTCCAGTGAATAGAAGCAGAAGCAAGAATGTCTATAAGAATGTTTATTGATCAGTGACACCAGACAACTCCATAAGCATGTGCTTTTATTGAAAATATGATGGCACTGCTTTTAGAAGTTTTCCTTTTCTGATGTTTTAAACTTTACAGAGATATTTTTTTACCTTTTTGGAAATTATAAGGCTGTCAGACTGATTTATTATGGAATGATGCTCTGTGCAGATTTTATACATCTATGATAGTACA
>WEIT01032371.1:15424-27285 GCA_013389985.1 Dryoscopus gambensis
CTCAGGAGGTGTCAGCGCGGTGGCAGGCAGGGGCCGGGAGGTGCTTCCTACCTGCTCAGGGTGCATCTGGAGAAGGTGTTAACTGGCCCAGGGGAAAGCTCGTTCCCCGTGCCTGGCACGGCCAGGAGCGCGGGCAAGGGCCGAGCGGCGCGGTACCCGAGGGGAGCGCCGCGGTCGCGCCCCTCGCAGCAGTTGTGCAACGCTCACGGTGCGGCCGAGCAAACAGGGCCGGCCTCTCCCTCCGCTCGCACCGCTGTGGGAACAGCCCAGCAAAGTGAGGCAAGAGCGTGCTTTCGCTCCCTTCGGCTGGGGATTTCCCCGGCGCGGGGCGTGTCGTGCTGGTGTGGGGCCGCAGCAGAGCCTGGTGCTGGGCAGATGCGGATTTGCGCGGTGTCCGGGGCACGGGGAGCTCCCCTGGCACAGCCCCGTACTCAGGATGCTGTGGCTGGCGGCTCGGGCCACTGCCACCCCCAGCCCCAGTCGTGGTCCTGCTGCTGTGCCACGGTGGGAGAGCCCAGCCTGGCCCCAGCCTGTCTTTCCACTTTTACACAACCGTGTGCGGGAGTGATGCATTTATTGCAAAACAACTTCTGGAGTGGAGACTCAAGAGACACAATATTCAGTCTGTGGGATGGATCTGAGGTCTGTTTGTCAGACAGTTTCAGTTAAGACGCGCCAGTCTTAACATCCTCCCAAGCCCACACACCTGATTCAGAGCTGACATCAAGGAAAGGGGGCAAAGAAGCAGTTGCACTTTTGTTTTTCTCTTTGGGACACCTACCCCTTTCCTAAGAATCAGATTTGCTTTCTCAGCCTTCCACCTAGAGGCCTAAGCAAGGCTTTACAAGTTAGTCTAAATGTGCTGTTTTATTGTTTTATAGCTTTGTGGAACGAGCATTTGGGATGAGAAGGATGATGTGATGCAGAAAGCAGGTAAATGAGAGGCCAAGGCTGGTCAATGCCACTTCCAGTCCTGCAGATAAATGCATATTCTTCGCTGGGCTTGTCTGTCCAATCTGATGTGCAGAAATGAAAACTTGTCCTTTGGTTTGTAATCTTAAATTCGCTCTACAGTAACTACCAGCAAATTCCAATTGCTCGGAGCAGGAGGGGGATCTGGTGTGCCTCACCCCTGTCCCTGCTGGCAATCCTGCCTCTTTGCAAACCTGGAAGAGCAGCACATCCTTCTTTTCCTCCCTGCTCCATGCAGTGTTTATGTGAAGGTGGAAAGCTGCCCATTTACCAGCAATAATTGCATTTTGGTAGAAAAAGTTTACGTGAAAACAGGAAGCTGGCTTTTGGTTCCCATTTAGCTTTGCTTTAACAGACACTCATTAATGTGCTGATGAAATTAAGGGAAAAACCTGTGCATGCAACAGCTTCTTAAGAACCACGCACAGGAGTGACCCAGCGGCTTGTTCTGACTCCTCAGGAGGTGCCTTGCCAGCAGCCTGTTTCTGGGGTTTGCTGTTATTGCACGCTTTGGGCTGCTCCCACACAGCTGCAATCCCCGTGGTCCTCCAGGAGGGTCTGCGGAGCTGCCCAGAGCTTCCTGGAGAGGAATGCTGCAGGGATTGGGGGTCTGAAATTTCCAAAGAAATGTCTTTGACTGCTCCCGAAGGGACCAGTTGAGCACTTCCCACTGCAGTGCTGCTGGGCTGGCTCAGTGCTCTGAGCATCACCAGGTGACAGTGCAATGAAAGACTCCTGAGCAGTAAATACTGATCCATTTAACATGACTATAAAAAAATCCATGCCAATAACCCATTGCAGCTTAAGCCATTTAAAAATTCTCTATCTTTTTGTAATTCTCTGTAATAATAATTAAATGACCTTTAAAATGGCAGTGGGTGGAAAAATTGTGCAAAGCTGAATAGCAATTCAGCAACTACTGAATTGAAAATCAGGTAGAAAAAACTCACTTTGATGTTAAGGGAAGTGAAGCAATTTAGTCTGAAGCTGGAAGTTTGTTCTTCATTTGTGCTGATTTACAGATCCCATTGGGCAGAATAAATATGGGATCACCGAGCACCCAAGGGATCAGCGAACACCTCCCCATGCACAGAACCTTCCGCTGGCCTCACCTCCCTTGGTGCTCAGTGGTCACATCTGCAGAGCAAGGGACAGCAGAGTGGTGACAACAAGTTTTGCCATGACCAGCAGCTGTTGGAGAGTGGTTGAAGCTGCTGAGGACTTTGGTCCTTCTGAGGGTCCCTCCCGAGGAGCTGGTTAAATCCCCTGTGTGTGCTCACACACCAGGTCTGAAAGACGGGGCTGGGGAGGAAGGAGCTGGTCCCCTTCCCCGTGCCCACCTGCCGGGCAGCAAACGGCCCCTCTGCCCTTGCTGCTTTGAGCACTGATGGTTTCACCGTGCCAGCCATCGGCAGGTCGGGGACACGCGGGGCTGGGGACGCACACAGCTGGAGGGCTCCCGTGCATTTCACTGCAGATACCCAGAGGCAAGCAGCCGTGGGTGACTGAGGGGACAGAAGCACTGGCAGGTGACAGAGGCCAGGCCAGGCAGAGCCTGCAGCATCCTGGGAGAGGAGCTATTGCTGCGCTGTGCCGGCACAGCCTCCTTGCTGCTATCGCCACTTTGCAGCCTTGCGCTGGATTTGATCCCTACAATGCATGGGATTTATCTCTCTCGCTTTCATGTGCCTTTAAGGAAACACCACTTTTTATCTCATTTCTGCTGCTTTTTATCATCACAAAGAGTTTTTAATGAAATGAGAAAGCGTCTGTTTCTGCAGGCCGGCGTGGCGTGGGTAATTTCAATATAAAACAAACAAGACAGCTTTCAAAATTAAAATTTTATGTGTGGCATTTTCTCATTTAACAGAATGCACAAAGACGGGCAAAACCAATTAACGGGAGGTTGAGACTCAGCAATTGGCAAAATTAAACAACAGGACTCTGCAAATGGAATGATTTGTTCAAAGAAAGTTGGAGAAGGGGATGGAGAGGAGGGAGGGAGGAAGCAAGGCTGTGATCAAAAATCCACCGTCTCTCAAAAATAAATGCAGACAACCTGCTTCTTAACTCATGTTCTTTAGATGGGCTCCAGAGCCCCACAGGCCAGGTGGAAACATTGAGGAATGGCATAGTCTGGGAACACCAGCTTTGGGGGAGAGCTGGGAATGTCCCAAGTCAGGGCTTGGTTGCTGTGAGTGGCAGGAGAGGTTGGCTCCCAAAATGTACCTGCCCCAGAGCAGCAGCTTCTGTTGGGTGCAGGGCTCCTCTAACGACCCTTCAGGAGGGGGCTGCTTCCATCCCCAGATTTCCCTCTGCTTCCAAATCCCGTCCCACCAAGGAAAAAATCAGTTCCAGAAGGAGTTAAGCTGGAGACAAGAAGGAAACCAAGAAGGGGAGGCTGGAGGTGGCTGAGCAGGAGCAGAGGCAGCCTCTGCCACCCGTGCATGGCCCTGCTCCTGTGCAGGGCCGTGATCAGGGGAACACTGGGGGGGCTCCAGATGAACAATCTTAAAAGAGAGGAAGAGTGGAATTAAGGCTAATCACTTGCTATCAACCATCAGCCAGGGCTGTGCCTGCAGAGTTCAGGATTTACAGTTCCTGGGAGCCAACCTGAGCTGGGCTCTGATTGCGGCAATCACTGCAAAATGGGGCTGGGTCTTATTTGCCTGTTTAGCTCATAATTTGTGGTGTGAAGTGCTGAATTCTTTAAGGTGAGAAAGTGTCTGGACCTTATTTGACTGGGAATTTAGACCTGCTGGACTAGAGCAAGGCTGAGTCCTGCCTCATCACACAAGTGAGTCAAGATTTCTCTTTGGTGTGCTGCCTTTTGCTGGAGCCACAGAGATCACAGTGAGAGAGTCCGTCTGCCTGGTGAATGAAATGTGGAGCAGAACATTATTCCCTGTGCTTCCAGCTCTGGTTTCCACAGAGTGACTGATGGAGAAGGCAAAAGTCACTTGCCAGTGAGGGGCAGCAGCCATCCAGCCCTTGCGCTTGGCTCCTTGCATGTGGCTGCTCAGCTACGTGTCTTAAAAGAAGATGCAATTCTTGGGGGGAAGAAGTTGGGAAGGGATGTGCTGAACACCCGTAGCAGCCTGGGCAGAAAGAGATCGTGCACTTTGCACTCACTTATGTAGGAGATAGAGCTAATGTGGCACTATTTCAGCCCAACACTATTTGTGGGTGACAGTCTGGAGGTGCCAGATGAAAGGAGGGAGTCCTCGGCCTGGCCTGGAGGGTCACACCAGCTTCCAACCAGTGGGAATCACCCGGTGGCTCCAGCAGCCACTGGTTCAGCCTGGCCGTGGGAGCACCTGGAGAGTGGCATAGGGCATGGAGTGGGAAGCTTCTGTGTCTAGGAAATGAAACTTCACTGAAAGGAGAAAAGCATGGCTGTGGAAAGAGAGGAGCAAGCTGCCAAACCAGGTAATCCATCTCCAGAGCATCTGCGTCAAGATGATTCATGTCTTCCAATTTACTCCCAGCTCAAATCTAAAGTAAATCAGCCCAGACTGTTCCCGCCCCATGCCAGGACATGGTGTCAGTGTGGAGAACATCCCATCCCGCCCATCCATCTCGCTGGGCTTGCAGCTCCCAACTTTACAGTGTGTCCTTTGCAATTAGAGCCAAACTGTTTGTTTGTTGATAGGTGACGGGAGGAGAGGAGGCGCCCTGGGAAGCAAGATGGGATGTGAAAAGGGATGATGAGAATGGATTTTTTTTAATATGCTGCTCAATTGCATTCCTGCAGCAAATCCTTCCCCAGGAGAATAGCTCAGGAAGATCGCTATCAATATTAGTTCCCACCTGTAATAAGAAAGTTGTCCAAAGTCTTAATTACCTCTTAAAACTATTTACAATTCTCCTGCCTTCATCTGGGGCCTTTCTGCCAGTCCCGATACCGCACTGCTGCCGCCAGCAGCCTGGAACCAGCCCCGGTGCCACAGAGGGATGTGACGGGTGGGGAGAAGGGAACACAGGAGCAGGTCGGTGCACCCCTCTGCAGAGCCACTGGTGGGGAGCGGGATGGCCCCTGTGCCCCAGCACAGCCCCCAGGACAGCCTGCACTGCAGGAGGAGCTGCAGCAACACAGATTCCGGCTGTTCTCTTACGCCGGCATCCCGCACTTCATCACAGCTAATTTCTGCCACAGGGCCGGGGTGCTGGGGGAAGGCAGGCTGCGAGGTGCCTCAGTTCCGCCGTCAGTGGGAGCAGTTCCCCCAAGCTGCTCCTGCGACCCATGGATCCTCTGCTGGAGGGATTGGACAAAGCAGGTTGTGGCTCCGCTGCCACCCTGCTGTGTCCTGCAGCCTGGGGGGCTCAGCCTTGGGGGCTGGGTAATGAACAGCTCTGCCTGCAGACCTGGGAGCAGTGACACAGCTCTGAGTCTGCTAACGAGCCAGAGACATTTTAGGCACTAATTCACTTTGTGATGAGAGTGCTGCTCCTACTCAGATTAAGTATTTATCTACTTGTTTAATGCAAATAATAACTGAATAACTGTTTGATGGGGCGGTGGCATTTATGGAACTCCACAGTCATTTTTAAGTCATGTTTTAATGCCTTTCTAATGAGCAATACCAGCTCCTCACCACTCAGGCCATGCACTGAGAGCAATGAACCCAAATGCACCATTCTCAGGAGCTTTCCTTGGTGTTCAATCCACTCCTCCTTCCAGTCTGCTCCTTTCCCGGTGTCAGAGCAGCAGAGGGGCTGGGAAGAGCTGGCAGCAAAGCCAAGCCCTAGTGGGGTCTCAGCCCAGTTGTGACACAAACTGGGAACTGCTTTGGCTTGTCCTCTACCAGGTCTGCTCTTTGCAGGAGCTCTAAAAATTATCCCTTAGGATCTAATTTTCATTTTGCTTCAATTATTTTGTGCCAATGAGTTTGGAAATTCTTGGACAATGGGACCTGCCTGTCCGGGTAAGCTCTGCAGAGCTCAGTTGCTTGTTGTAGGCAAGGCCACCATCTGGGTATGAAAAGAGTCTGGGAGTTTCAAATCCAGGCAAGGGAAGGACCTCAGGGTGCCATCTCACCCCTTTCCCTGCTCCAGGCCCTGCCCAGTTGGCTCTGATGGACATTTTTTGGGTAGTTCGCAAAAGGACTGGTGAAGGAGACGTTTTAGCAGCTCACAGGCAGCACATCCTGCAGACGTGGTTCTGGAGTTGTGCCTCCAGTGTGTCCTAGAAAGGATCCCCAGAAGAACCAATTTCCATGTGAGTTGGACTTTATGTACTCCAGCCATATTTAATTTGCTGAATATTTCACGTTGTTTTTGGTAGCTCTTCAAACTCCTTAAAAGTGAGAAGACAAAGTTTTCCATCTATTATCTTGGGCCGTTTTGCATCTGTTACCCCATGGCTGCAGTCCCAGTGCTGGAGGCACCATATGGCTCGCATTGTTACAAGACACAACACACACAAGGAGCAGCAAGAATGAAAAAATGGTCTGGAATTAAAATTCACCTTGTTGCTAACTGCAGAGTAAATTACTAAGCCAGAGGGACCAGGTATCACTGCAGTGGGCAGAGGGTGTTTGTTTTCTCTGCTGAAGGAGCCCTGAAGTATTTTGATATTGTGTCTGATTTAAAAAGAGAGGAGTTGCTCCACTTGTGGTGCAGCACAGTGCTGCCTCATACAGCTAATGAGAGTGGCACAAATACCAGACTGGTGAAACAGGCCCTAAATACTACCTGCATTTTCCATGATATGGGAAATAAGAGTGTTCTTGAAGGGAGCTCTTTCTGGGAAGTAGTGACACAGTGAAAATAATCCACTCATGCAGCAAACCTGCAATTAGAGAGGTACCTGGGTGAGTTGCCTGTCATCCCCAGCAGAACATGCCAGGCTGAGCTGCTCCTCATCCTTGGCAGAACGTGCCTCAGCCTGGTGTAATGGAACTGAAACAGGGGCCTCCCATGTTCCACCTCTGATTCCATTAGCAACTGCTCTGCCGTGGGGATGGACAGGTGTTTCTCCATCTCTGCAGTGAGAAAATGGGCAGTGGGCTTGGCACAGCTTGGTGTGTGCCCAGGAACAACCTGTAGCCCAGACCCCTCTGGTCAGAGGTAACCCCAGCCCACCCCAGCCCGTCCATGCTCTCCTCTGTGCCTGGGACATGGTTCTCTGTGCTGTGCCTGAACCCTGAGCAGGCCAGGGTTTGACAACCATACGGCAGCAGTTGGAGGATGCTTCCCACTAATGAGATCTCTGAGGGTTTCTGCCTTCACCCTTCTCCACTCTCCTCCATATTTGCAGTAGCAGCAGGGCTGGCACTGCCATCAGCATCTCCTGCTACCAGGCAGCTCCCAGCTGCTCGCAGGGGGAATGTGCTGTGGAGCTTGCTCTGGCAGCTGAAATTCAGCATTAAAGGGTCTGCCTCCCTCTTTGAAGTCGAAGCTAAGAGCAGGTTAAAAACATGGTAGTTTGGGTGGGAGTACATGAGAACAAACTCCCGAGGTGTGCTGTCACTCTCTGCACTGGGCCACATGGATCCCAGGATCACATGGATCCCTTCCTTCTGATGGTACCCAAGTCCCAGTAGTTCCCTATGGCACTGAGGGACCTCCTCGTGTCCTTCTCTGTCAGGTTCTGTCTGCACAGGACAGGGCTTGATGTGGATTTCAGCTGTGGTTTCCTGCACTCAATTTTATCTCTTCTGCATGCAGGTTTTTTTTCAAAAACTTGCAACTTTCTTTGATCTCAGAAAATTGATGTAAATATTGCATGATCCTGCCTCAGCCTCCAGGAAACCCAGATGTTCAATTGATCAGATCTTAACATCGTGTTCAGGAAGCCTGAAAAGCACACAAAATAATAAACTTGTTCCAGCATGGCTTTTCTCTGTTCAGGATCAAATTCGGGGTTTATTCATTATTCCTGACAGCTATTGCAGGAGGCAGAGCATGTAAATAAAGTAGTTGTGGTCTGGATCTGCATGAGCTGAATGCAACAGGTCACACACAATTAATATTCAAATCAGTCTGATACAGAGGCGTAAAACCCCCAGCCGGCCGGCTCACTGGGTGGAAAGCTGAGTAAGGCTGAGCCCAAGTTTTCCTAGAGTTCCTCATGCTGTTGTTTAGATAAGTTTAAATGAGCTGTGATTAAGCTAATTTCAAGCTAATTAACTCAGAAAGATATTCTCCACTTTTTAAAATTCTAAGTGGTTGTTCATTAGGAGTGAGCGAACGGGTGGAGGCTGCGTCACTGCGGCTCGAGGAGCTAAATGCAGCACGAGCAGAGTCATTACTGAAATATGAATATTTGTCATCTAATTAAATGGCATAATTAATGGACTGTTATGGTACTGCTGCCATGTGCCCTCGTGCAGGCAAGTGTGGGGCAGGGGGTATTTGTGTCCTGACCCCCTGCTGCCCCTCTGGCACGGGGTTGGTGCTGCCAGACACACCTGGGCTCAGCCCCGCTGTGGTGGGAGCAAGTTCTGGGGATGAGGTGGCACTTGGGGACCAGCCCTTGGTCCCCCCTGGCCCCAGGACAGGGTCCAGGAGCCTGTGTGGAAGCATCCCTGCTGGCTTGTGCCCAGGGCTCGAGGTCAGGCACTCCCCCATGTCAGTCTGCTCCAAAACCAAGATGGAAAAGCCCACCCCAGCCCTGCTCCTGGGACACCACGGTGCAGCTGCAGCCCAGTACTGCCAGGGTAATGAAAAATGAATGAAAACAAGATTGGGAGGAGAAGGGGTGGGTTGGTCTGGGGAGACAGCTCTGTCTGTGGTTTTGAGCATGAGCCTGGTTGTGTTGTTGCTGGATCTAATGGCTTTTGCAGTTCAGTTTCTGGCTCACTGGAGCATCACCTGATTGAAGGCGCAGAGGAAGGACTGGGCCGTCCCTGCAATGCCACAGCCTTTGGTTCAGGCTGAGTGAGCCCTCAGGAGTGAGCGGTGCCGTCGCTGCCTCCCTGTCTGCAGTGGCTGCCAGGCAGGCGGCTTGGAAAAGCCTTTCAGGGAATGTGGTCTGCAGGGACCGGGATCCCTCCCCCAGTCCCCCTGCACCCTCATGGACCCCTCTGCCATTGTCAAATCCCCTCTGGGCTGGCAAAGGTGCTCTGGCAGTGCCTGGCCAGCCCTGCTCCCCTCGTACAGAGGCTGAGGCAACAGCCATGTGCTGGCAGGAGCATTTAGTGAGTAGCAGAAGATGCTCAAGTAGGTGGTGACCCCTGCTTTAAACCCCCACAAAGTCATAACACAGAGCATCATGAGTGCAGCGCAGACATAAGCTGTGTATCATCATAGCTCATGAGTTTTCCTTTCCTGCCCAGGTCATTCTGCATTGAATGGAAACCAGAGAGCTCTTTATCCTCACGTCCTTCTCTCCGCAGCTCTTGTTCCGTCAAGTGAAAAACCTCAAATCCTCAAGTAGGTTATGAGATACAGTTACAGTGGAGTGAGAGGCGTTAGACTGAAGGATTCATCCCGGCAGCAAAGCCATTTCCCTCTGCTGTGCACATATAAATGAACCTGGATTGTGTGTTGAGCGATGAGCTGCCTCCACAGATGGCTCTTGGCACACGGAGGGGGCAGGTGCACTCTGTGGCATGTTCCCAGGATGCTGGAGCCAGACCTGTCCTCTGCATTCTCCTCTTTCACCCCTTGAGAAAGGCCAGTGGGACCATGCTGCTCCTGGCAGGACCAGGGTGGCTCAGCTCTCCCTCCTCCCTTACTCTCATGAGTGCAGCCCTCCTGCAGAGAATGTGGTGGCCCAGCTTCGGGTTTCCCACTGCCCAGGTCCTTCCAGCACCCCCCAGTGATATTACTGAAATTTCACAGTCCTCAGTTTCAGAAATTATTTCTGAAGTTTCCAGTTTCAGAAATTATTTCTGAAGTTTCCACCGCTCTTGGAGCTGTAGTAATTTATCCCTACATTTTCCCCCAGGAGCAGCGGAGCAGAGCCACCATCCCCAGCAGCAGGTCCCACATCTCCTGTCTTCAGACTTCCTTTTTTTAAATAGGTACAAATATCACTAACGATCCCCCAGAGCCTGCTGCCCCTTTTTCTGTCCCTGCCAGGGAGACAGGAGCTCATCCCACTGGAACTCTAGGAGCAGGATTCCTCCTCCCTCACCTCTGGCTCACACTGCTGCAGGGGCACAGTTCCTATGCCCTGGCTGTTAGCTCAGCTTAAACAGAACAGCACAGCAAAAGGTGTCTCCAAAGGGAACGATAAATCAATGCTAAAATCTATTTTGCCTAATAATGCAATGATCTTTTCTAGGAAGAGAGAAGACCCTGTTTAGAACACGCACAACACGAACTGCTCCTCTCCAGCCTTGTTCTCAGCCTGCTCTGCCTCACTCGAGCGGAGCTGCTGGGTTTGTGCAGTGCAGCTCAGGGCAGCGGCTGTGCCATGAGCTCTGCTCACAGTGCTGTGTAGTTTGATGCTAATTTGAGGTAATGAATTAAACTTAAAAGTCATAATCTCCAGTTCTGCAATCTCTCATCTGTGGCTTCGAAGATTTACAGAAGGTTTAGTGCAAACTAATTCCTTGTGAGAGCTTGTTCTTGTGATTAGTAGTGATGAAGGGAAACCCCACCTGATTATTTCATAACTCTCAGAAATGCAAAGAGATTTTTTTTCCCCGTTCATATCCCTGCCTGCTTTAAAGGGAAGCGGCAGCAAAATTGTGGGGGAAGAGCAGGAAAACCATCCCAGTTTTGTGTCTGGCACTGAGCTCCAGCATCCCCTGCCTGGGCAGACATTGCTGCCCTACACCACTGCCTTGGGCTGGGGTAGTACTCTGCTGGCATTATCCAGCCCTCCAGGCTGGGACCCTGGTACCACTGGGGATGAATGTCCCTGCTGAGCCCTGCCATGGCCCTTGCAAGTCCAAGGCCTCAGTTCAAAGAGGAACAACTCAAAAGCTTAAAATGAAGCAAGTGCTTGATTGGGCAGAGATGAGATGTATTTATTACTGGCATTTCATGAGGGGCTCATTGGCATCCTGTGAAGTGCAAAGATCTGGCACTACAGACCCAGGAGAAACTGCTCTTCATCTGAAAGTAATTCATAATAATCGTGGCAAGATATGGCAAGTGACATTTCAAAGCCTCTAAATTTCACCAAGGCACAGGTAGGCTTCCTAATGTAAAATATTCAGCCTAGTGCCAGAGAAAATGTGAGAAAGACAGAAAACCCAGCACTGACAATGCCAGGAGTTAGAAGAGAGTCCCTGGAAAATGACTCAGTCGATGATATCAAAGTTCACAAATTTAAGTGTCTGAGAGTGCACTTTCCTGACAGCTGAACATTTCCTCCAAGTCTCATCATCTTGTAACAAATTAAAGGCAAACAGGAATTCATCAAAAGCAACAGTCTCAATTGTTATAGCAAATTGACTTTATATTATTGCTGGAGATGGAGTGAGGACAGGGCAGAAGCTCCCTGAGCAGGGTGTGAGCACGAGCAGGGGGACATTCACCCCGCAGGAGGGATGGCTTCAGGCATCGATGGCCAGGCATCAGAGCCACTGCTGTGACATCTCTGTGTCGCTTACCAGCTCGCCTCATCCCCCCATTTCTCCCTGGGAGAACTGTGGCCCTGCCCTGGTCCCGGAGAGGGGTGGCTCTGAGAGAGCTGTGCCTTGTCCCGGGACACCTGCCTGAGGCAGAGACCAGTGACAGAGCTGTGCCAGCAGAGCCCGATTCCTCCTTCTGAGGCCTCCCCACCACACTCCTCACTGCGGTGTCCCCCAGCGTGTAACCCCTGTGTGGGCAGGACGTGACCAACATCTCCCAGGTGCTGCAGTGACCCAGCCCACTGGGGGCTGTGGCAGGGGGTCTCCCCCAGGCCTGAGAGGCAGGCTTCTCCTAAGGACATTATGTACCCCAGTTCTGTTCCTTTGATTGATCCATTGCTTCTCCCTGCCCCCTTT
>WEIT01032371.1:27470-52939 GCA_013389985.1 Dryoscopus gambensis
GGGACAGGACGGGAGCCTTGGTGCATCCGAGCTGTCAGCTGGAAGGGCAGCGGCCCCGCGGGAGTGGCTCCAGACCCCGCGGAGACGCCTTCGGGAAGGTCGCGGCACTCTCATCCACCACGCCGCAACACCCAGGGTGGCAGAGCTTCTGTGAGCTCCTGTCTCCTCCTCCAGGCACCCCCTGCGAGGTGTCTGTCTGTGTGTCTGTCCGTCTGCCCATGCAGCTCCGGGGAGTTCTCCTCATCTCCACTCCAGCTTCTGTTTGTTAATGTGGTTCAGCAAATAAACAGTGAGTTGTGGGGTTTTACCATTATAAACCAGCCAAGATATGAGTGGGTGAAAAATGACAGATGAGCGGAAACAAATCCTCAGAATCATAAAAAGATACCAGAGGGGAAAAAAAAGGCTTTTTACTGTGATTGTGCAGAAAATCAATAGAGCCTCACTACAAGGCAGTGCTGCAGATAACAAGCAGATTATATCAGTTTTCATGGAACATATTGTTTGGCAGGCGGAATGCTCTCAAAGGCTGTAATGGTGCATCATAAAGTTTAAGTTAGTGTTGTTGGTGAGGAGATTTAAATAAAACCTAAATGCTGACATTTTGATGGTTATTATTTATTCAATAGCCTGAGATGTCAAATCTTGTTGTCTTCAGTTTTCCAAGGAAGAGAAGCTCCAGACAGAGCAGGCCTGGAGTGATGGATAGCCATTTCATCCCACACTTCAGCACAATCCCAGGTGGATATTCTTCCAGAAACAGGCATGAGGGCAGCCACAGAGACGCTCTGCCTTTGACAGAGAAAATTCCTGCAGCAGAAATATCTACCTTGGTCCTCAGACATGCAGCCCACCTGTCCACGTGCTCCCCAGGAGCATCCCTAGGGCAGGCAGGGTTCCAGCACCAGGTGCTCCATGCCTGCACCGAAGCAGCCACGCTCGCCAGCCCCGGCTCCCCTGCAAACCCATCCTGTACCCAGTGTGGGGGGCCACGGCCTGAGCGCTGTCAGGACGGGCTAATGCCTGCAGGGCTCTGAGGGTCACCCCGCAAATCAAGTGATCCATGCCGTGCCAGTGACAAGGGAGAAATAAGATGACCCTGAGCAGCCAACCTTTGCCCCACACCTGGGTCACTGGAGAAATATTATTGGGATTTAAAGTCAAATGGTTTTGCTCGACCCATGGAAACGCTGTTGTTCGGTCTCCACGGGATGCTCCTGACGGCCCGGTGCCAAGTGCAGCTGGTTGCAGAGCGCTCACTCTTCTGCTAATTGCAAAGCTAATTGTTCTTACTGCAGAACCCATTATACTGTATCGTTATACTGCAGTTAATGAGATGTTTGGATTAAATGGCTCACTAAAAGTCAATAAAAAGAAATTTGCTTGACTATTCCTTTAATTTTTCAGATGCAGTGTTAATTCACTGTTAATTCTCCCCAAAGGCCTGGATTCATTAAACTGCTTAACACAGGACTAATAAATATATATATATATATAGTGCAGAGGCATCAAGGCAGAACCCCAAAGCAGTGAGCACGGGGGATCAGAACCCCAGAGCAGGGATCAGAACCCCAGAGCAGGGAGCACAGTGGATCAGAACTCCAGAAGAGGGATCAGAACCCCAGAGCAGGGAGCACAGGGGATCAGAACCCCAGAACAGGGATCAGAACCCCAGAGCGGGGAGCACAAGGCATCAGGGGGACGTTGCACAGTGCAGGTATCAAATGGACACACAGCTGCCCTCCAGAATGACCCCAATGACAGCGTGAGGCAACTCCTGTCCCCTGGCAGGGCAGGGCAATGTCACACTCTGCACTACAGTGGGGAAAAGGATGGCCTGGCTACAAACACCCCTAAATGGTGAGGGACAGATTGCAGAGGGAGAGGGTGCAGCAACCTTGCCAGGTTACACTGTGAAGGGCACCTGGGGACAAGCAGGGTCACGGTGCAGTGGGGACACGGTGCAGTGGGAATCTCCATCCCTGGCCTGATCTGGCTCTCAGCATGTGCCAGCACAGCTTGGAGCCACAGGACAGGTTAGTGACTGCTCACCTGGCCTGGGTCTGTGGTGGGCACTGCCTCACTGTAACCACCATTTATCTGGGTTGACTTGCATTTTCCTGCGATTTCTGCCAGCAGATTGTCAGCCTTTCGGGACACAAAAAAGTGCATCAGGAGCAGTATGAATATATCTCTTCCAAAATTAGAAGGAAGAGCTCACAGCACTTTTAGAAAGGATCCCAAGCATCTGAATTCTGAACAGAAAAATCTCCTTTCAGCTGTAATGATCTATAAAGAAGGAATAAATGCCTTTTACACTGGCTTGTCTTGCAAAAAACCACCCTCCTTCGTTTGTCTCATTGTTGTGCGTGCTCCATGGGTTGCTGCCCTCGGGTTTCCACCTGCTACTGGAACAAAGCTGGAGCCCTTCAGAGAACAGCCAAACACTGGTTCAATCTCGAGGAGGTTCAGGCCAGGTGGACAGGGCTGGGTGAGAGTTTTCTGCTCAAGAAGCATTTTCAAGGGCAGACACAAAACAATCTGGTGAATACTGAGAAGTTTACATTGAGTGAATGTGTAAAGGAAATCCTTTAGTCTCACTTCCCACTTTGCCTGGCACAGGCTCCTGACATGCTGCCAAGCAAGACATGACAGAGAATTATGCCTTTAACTATGGACAGAGGAGGGAGAAGCTAAAAAGCAGAATAAAGGGGCAGCCACTCCTATTGCCTGACGCTGGGTTGTTCTTGATGGCTCAATCAGCTACCCTGAGCAGACAGAGAGAGATGAGAGGACTTCTGGTGTCACTGATTCTGTTTCCAGAAAGGTGTTATTGCTGTTTTTAAGCCCACTTGCCAGGCACCAGCCTTCCTACAGCTCAGTCACCAGGGCTGCACCGGGTGCCACAGGCTGCGAGTGTCCCCGGTGCTGGCACTGTCACAGTGGGGCTGCACCAGCGCTGAGGCTCTGCTGCCTCCTCTCAGCTCCCACCACTGCCCTGACACTCCTTGGGGTGTTCCGGGCTCCTTTGTTCCAGGACAGAGCGACTGTCACTCTGCAAATGTGCTCCCAAGAAATAATGACGCCGTGCTCAGTGCCAGCGAGGGCCACGTGCAAAGCGGTGGCAACTTCAAAGTGAGCAGCGGAATAAAGAAGATGACAGGAATCATGAAAGGCACAACATGAAATGGGATTGAGCGGGAGTTCAGAGTCATTACCTAGATCACAGTTAGACAGGACACAGCATCTTCAGGGTGCACAGAGGGTGACCCCTCCTTGGAGCGCTGGGTGCCAGCTGTGGGTCCCCTGCCAGGCACCAGCATCACTTCACTGGCCAGGAATTCCCTTATGGAGAGACCCTGATGCTGGCAGGTGAGGGAGCTCCAAAGCCCCAAAGCCTCCTGCCAGCGGGACTCTGCCATGCCATTCACATTCCCCACAGTCACATCATCCATCCTTATCACACTGCCAAGAAAAAGTTCCTGTTCCCTAGGACTAATCCTCAGTCTCATTAAGAGCAGGGCTGGATTACTAAATTTTTAACCAGGGGAAGCTCCCTGGTCCATTACTGCCTTCCTCCCACGTTTATTAAAGCAATAACTTTGTTTTTAAAAGGGACATGTTTCCCCTGAGCTCTCTCACACTTTGGTGTCCTAATTAAAAAATATAAATTAGAGATTGAGCAGGTCTCCTGCTTCAAAGGAGCATAAATTGGGTGGCTTGAAGTCCTGGGGAAAGTCTGAACACAAAATACTCTGAGGTGCCTCTGCAGACAATGGTGCCTGAGATGAGAGGAGGAGGAAGATGGAGGTAGAGCAGCACACTGAGGCCCTCATTCACAGCTCTGCGTACTTTGGGGAAGTTCAGATTAAAATTTCATCACCTCTTTCTTCCGCAGAGCAGAGGGGCTCTGCAGGCTGCTCTGTCAGCTGGCACTGTCCCTGCCTCCAGAGCCTTGGAGGAGCAGCTGCTCCTGTGTCCCTGGCCCCATATCCTTCCATGCTCTGCTCCACATCCCTGCCTTGGTGTTTTTCATCCCAAATCTGAGGGACAAGGAGGATTCTGGGGTGCAGATGGGACAGGGGCTAACAAGGTGACCTTCCTTGGTGCTGTGCTGGCTTTCCTGCTCTGGGTTTTGCCTGAATTGGTCCTACACCTTCTGCAAGTCCAGAAAAATGGAATTTAGTGTTTGGCCACAAATGGAGAATTCTGGTGGTTTGATACAAAGCTGTATTTTTTCTTAGGTTCCCGGATACCTTTTTATATATGCAGTCATACATATCCACACATACATGTGCACATGGACCCCTCCAGCTCCTGGCCCCTGGCAGTCCCACCCAGGCCAGCAGCTCATCCATAACCATCACACACATCCACCTTCAGCTGAGAGATGTGGCCGGACTCTGCTCTGTTATCTTTCCGTTTCCATGGCAATAAAAGTAGCTTCTGATAATGGCTATTTCTTAAGTACTGTGAGGCTTGGTAATTTTAGCAGCACTATAGCACAGACTGCAAATGGTCAGAGTTTCCCTGGGTTGCTCTGGCTTGGGCTTTGAATTGCGAGTGGAATTTGAGCAGGTCCTGGAGTCCAGGGGAGGTTTTTGTGGTTATCCTTAGCTTATTCCTTGTGTGCCTGTTCCCAAGGGACCCACAGGACTCTGTTCAGTCCCAGGCAGGTTTTGGGACAGGTGTTGTTCGTGGTGTTGGTGTGACTGCAAGAAGCCGCCAGCTCACCTGTCACCTGAACCAGCCTCAAAAACAGCAGCTGATTCAATTATTACCATAGAAAAGAAATAATGCCCCATATTCCCCAAAGCCTGTGATACAACTGGGTACAAGTAATGCCCAGGTAATGGGCATTGATGAGGATGAATTGACCAGAGGATGAAGTCCAGCTCTGCCTGGATCATCCAAATGACGATTGAGTCCGTGCCCACTCCCTGCTCCTCTGGAGCTGCACATTGTCTCCCCATAATCCGCCCGCTGGGTGCCTGCTCAGACACCCGACCCCTTGTTTTGGCTGTGCTGCTGCAGGAGCCCTTTGCCAGGCCTGGAACTCCTGGGGGGAACCACGGGACAGGATCCTGCTCCTTCCCTCGGCTGCGGCTCATCCACCCCCTCCTGAGGCTTCACTCGCATAGACTCCCAGTCCCTAAGGAAACATTGCTGGCTGGAAGAAACATTCCATTTTCCCCACATTTTCAGTGCCTAGTTATAACTTTTAGAGGCAGCTCCATTCCTGGAGCGGGCGGGTGCTCTGGCACAGCCTTGCTCTTCCCATGCTGTCCCTGGGGACAGCCCGGGGACCTCACCCAGGCAGCGCCTTCCTTCCCTGTTGGGGAGGATGAAACAGGAAAGCCTTATAAATATGATTGCCTGGCAAAAGATTTTGAGAATATAGAAACTATAAGCGAGATTGAAATGAAGGCAAGCTTTGAGATACCAAGTCTTAGTTACTGAACAACAGGAAAACAATGGTATGGCCGGCTGAAGTTAATCCCCTCTTGATTGAACAATACCCTCTGCATATAGGCAGGTCCAAGGGTCAGAGCAGACCCCACTAGCCTGGCAGAAGGAGTCCAAAGAGTAGTTTTTAGGGTTTAAAATATAAGGTAGTATGGTAATACAATGATTCTTATAGGCTACATGTAAATGCTATAGAATTTGTATCTTGTACTAGATTGGTTAGTGGAAATTAGAATATTCAGCACAGAAGAAGATTTATTGTATTGTACCAAGAACTTTGCGCTCTCATATACACTTGCTCTTATGCTCTTACTCTCTTACACTCTTACGCTCTTGCTCTCACTTGCACTCACTCTTACACCCCTGCACCCACGCCCTTTGCAATAAACCATATACTCCAAGAACTGACTGCAGAGATCTCTCGTCTCCATCCATCTCGACCGTCCAACCCACACCAGCTCCTACACTTCCCGACCCACGTGGCAGTAATTTAATCTCCAGATCTGCCGAGCATCGTCCTGACCTGCAGAATCACATTCCTCCTGCTCTCAATAAGCCAGCCTTTAATACGAAGTGTGAAACTTCTAGTTTAGTGTCATATCAAATAATAACTGCCGTGTTTAAACTGTTGCTTGTATTAGTCAAACAATCACAGATCAGAGCCAGAGGCTCCTCGTCTCTCATTACCACTGACTTGCAATTAATATTTATAAAGCAGGAAGGATTTTTTTCTTTTAAAGGGAATTTTCAGCTGTCCTTCAGATTCTCAGACACAGGCTGCAAAATTTATAGGCTCTCCTTCACCTTCGCTTTAAGAGAACAAAGCTTTTCATCTGACATATTTATAATTTTAGTCTGTAGGGACAGAAATGAAGCAAAGCACGGTGAGGGATGGCAGAGAGCTGGGAAGGGGAGGGGGGAAGCCAGTGGGCAGTAACAGGCACCAGCAGTGATAGGCACTGGCAGGAATGGGCAGCTGGTGAATACCAGCAATCGTGGGCTCAGTTTCACAAAACACACTGGAAATGCCCCTGGATTTGAGGAGGGGAAGACTAACTTTTGGAGCATTTGTTTAAAAAAAAAAAACCAACCAAAAATTTCCCCCTTTGGCAAAAATTTTGGAAATTTCCCGTTGTAAAATCATTCCAATTTATTCACAATATTCCTGAATATCTCATTGTGGAACTGAAATTAAAATATCCCAGTAGACTCTGGCAGAAACCTTTGCATAAATGTGATAGGATTTTCCCACAGTAATAAGTCCCCAAGGTAAAATATATTAGAGAAGAAAATATTTCAAAATAAGTGTTCCCAATTAAAACTTCACCAGGGTTTACACTTCCCAGGTTTTGTTTTTTCCAGCATCATAAGCATAAAAATGACACACGCCCAGTCCAACACCAATTGCTCCCCACATCGACAGAGCAGGAGCCACACATTACACTCTGTATGAGACACTGAGCTGGAATGGCCAAACTCCCTCCTGTCATTCCTCACTACATTATTCCCTCACATTTTAAAATTAATATCAATAAAACATACATTAGAATTGCAGAAATCATGGAAATGTCAAACATCTCTCACTCACTTTGGTGAGAACTTTGTTAAGTACCAAATGCAAATGTGCAGCTGGTGCCTCTGACATTTTGGTTCCTTTGCTGGCACAGGCTAATCAATTCAGTTTCTAATTTTAATTTTATCAGCAGCAAATCTGTTGGATTTTTCAGGCTCTGATGTAGGCCAACTAATTTCTAATCAAATTACCTGGGTTCAGATTGGCTTTGTCCACGTTCTCCAGGAATCACAATCCCCCGACCTTCCCGTGGCAAGTGGAGTGCACCAGGTCCTGATTCTACTCCTGGTCCTGCTCCTCTCAGTGAGGATGCAGAAATTAACCCTTTAGGGGTGGAGAGGGGGCAGAGGAGCGAGGGTGTCACCTCCTGCACATGCCCAGCCCACAAAATGTGAAGCCCCAGCCTTTACTGCCAATCACGCCGTGACCTCAGTCCTTTCTGAGATGTTCCACTGTCCACCTTGGGGAGAGCCATCCATGCCCCACTGCCCAAGGGAAGGGCTCTGGGCATGTCCATTCCCTGGTCCCTTCCCAGCCCATGACCCACAGCACTGAAAATGAAGCCCCATTTTCTGCTGAAAAGGAGCCCCGGAGTCACCGAGGGTGTGAGCACAGGCACTTGCTGCTGGGAAAGTTTATGATACAAAATTACTGAGTTTTCAAACCTGCTCAGAGAGAGAACAGAATTGGAAACAAGGTTCCTTTTGGTGTCGCCTCATCTGTAATTCAGCTGCTGATTTTAAAAACCATCGTGCCATGTCCAGAGGGAGTTTGTATTTAGTGCCGTTTTAATTTGTCAAGCTTTTTTTATTTTCACCTGCCTTTCTCTGACACGGGGTGTCATTAGTGCAGCAATTACCCAGCCTGGCGACCAAACACATGTGATGAGCAGTTGCTACATCCCAGCACTGACTGATTTCCAGTTCCAACAGCCACAGCCGTGGCTGGGTGTGCACAGATTTGTACATGCAGAGACCTCTGTGCCTGATCGGCAAGTGAGGATGAATCACAGATAAAGCTCCATTTTGCTTAAAGAGCCCTTTAAAAAAACCCCCACTCCTAAATATCAATATTAGCACTTAAAAGAAGTATTTCCTAGGAAAAAAATATTGCATTTTCAGAACAGGGATGGCAGCCAGGACAGACAGAGAGGGTCAGGGCTCTGGTCCCTCTGCCAGTATTGTTCCAGCCACAAGGGAAGCAGCCCAGAGCACATCCTTCCACTGCTCCAAGGTTGTAGCTGCTCCACCATTATCTGCAGCCTGTAGTAATCTCCAATCTTTATACTTTAATCTGTAAACCAGACAAAGAGCTTTGCCAGCCTTTCATGTGCTGAATGACAGGCCCCTCTCTCTCCCCAACATTTCCTCTGACTCACTCATTACAAGCTATTTTAGAATGTGCTAATGACAAAAAATACGTTTTGATCTTTACTCTTATGCGTAAATAAAGAAACTCCCCTTTGGGGTATTTGAAAAGGATTTTGTCTCTTCCTACCCCATGTCCAAGGGGTCCCTATGTTCTGCTCTGCAAAAGGGCTTTAAGTTTTTACACAGAAACAAGAGGACAAGAACCCACGCTGTTCATACAATAAAGTTTTCACTCCAACTAGGGTCAGGGACACAAGCCAAGCAGGAGAACAAAATCACTCATTTTATCACCACGTAAGGAATTTTTTGCCCCTTTTGTGAGCTGTCCTGCTCAGAGACTTTGCTCTCCTTCCTCCATCTGCAGCCACAGATGAGATGGAATGAGAGGGAAACCTGTCTCCATTTTCCCAGCTCTCAGGATGAGTGGAAGCATGGGAGCCAAGATGCTGAAATCCTGCATCCTAATGTGATGTTGCTGTGCAACCAGAGCAGAGCAGGAGCTGCTGCGAGGGGCGGCCCCAGGGAGCAGAACCTGTGCAGCACAAGTTTCCCTGGCCAGGCTGGTTCTTCCTCCCCACACTCTTCCCTCCAGGACAGCAGCTGCTGCTAGAGCGAGCCCTGTGCTTGTTTTGCCTCAGCCATCTATCCTGGTGGGCCTCCCATACATTCCTTATTATTTTGCCCAACATCTGTTCACAATTTGTTTCTAATTCCTTGCTCTGCTCCTCCTTGCCTGACTCTGGACCCAGAGTTAAATTCTTGCGCAGAGCTGGGGCACAAGGAACTGGAGAATGCACCCACTCCATCCCCTGTGCCCAGCGTGGGGCAAGTTGATTCTTTTGGAAGGCGAATCCTGCAGCACAGGTTCCCTGTGAGAGACCAGGGCAGTTGAATGAGGTCCCTCAACAGCCCAACACTCAGTGCCTACTGTGGGCCACCACGGTGGCAGCTGCTCTGTGGCTGCCCAGAGCTGGCTCATATCAGTGGGCGTTAAATAACCTTAATATCAACTTCTCAAAGGACAAAGTCAGTGCTGAGCTGTTCTGCACAGACACAGGTGCAAGTGAGAGCCAAACACTGCCCCGAGTTTGCAGAATGCCTCGGATCCTCTGGAGCTAAAGGGAGATACAAACTCCTGGGTGGATGCCAGGTGCTAATGGTAAGCAGATGGTAGGAAGGCTGCTGAGAGAGGACAGGTTTATTTACTTGCTTACTCATTTATAGACCATATTTTGGGAAAAGAAAATTAACATGACTTTGTACATCTGCACTCCGAAAGAAGAGGCGCAGGCACAGGCCACGGCTACCTGGGCTTCTCCTGCCTCCCTCTCTGCTCTCCGTGTTTGTCTGCTGGTGGATGGGGATTGGGTCCTTCATCTCCAGCACAGCTCTGCAAAGCTGGGCGTGATCTGAATGCAGAGCTGGGATGTGAAAACCAACCGTGAGCACATCAAAACTACAGCCATGCACACTGAGAGGGGCCACTTGCCTGCCTCAGGCAGGAGCAGCTCTGTGTCACCAGTCCCAGAGATGTTCCTTGGCCCTGTGAGGAATCAGGAATCCCGCAGCCTCTCCACTGAATCTCCAGCAGCCTGTTCTCTGCTCACTGTCCCTGGCTGACAATCTCTTTCAGTACAAGTGCTCAGAGTGAGGACCAGCTATGATCCTCCTCTCTCCCAGCTTCACATCCCTCTCTGCTTGTGCCCTCATGAGTGACCCTTCTGTCTCATTCCACAACAACTCCTCTCTGCCTCAAAAATGCCCCCAGTGACAGGAAATCCTGTCCCACCTCCCAGTGCTTTAAATCTCACCTCCAATACTGGAGTATTCCTAAAAGAGCAGGAAGCCCAGGCACAACAGCTCCTGTGCCAAGCCCAGAGCAACCCACGGGCTCTCAGGGCAGCTGGCCCTGACAGTGACCCCAAAACAGCTCATGGTGGGTGTCAAAAGGACCTGCCCATATGAGACCATAGTGGCCTTGTTGGGTAAAACCTCCACAGCACACAGAGCTGATGCTGGAGAAAACCTCTCCAAGGACCTGCCCTTGCTCCATCTCACTTCCCCAGAGCTGCTGGCTGAGGCACGAACAATTTTGCCTTTCAACTTGAATTGAATTACAAAATAATTAACTCAACAAAAGCTCAGGAGTTACTTGGCACATGTGCCTGTCTCATGCACTACTGCTAGTGTCCTTTTGTCACTCCACGGGCTTTTGCTGGCTGTGCTGAGATGTCATGGAGCTCCATATCCCTTCCCTTCTTCCACTGCATGACATTTCTCAGATCGCTGGCTGAAACCAAGCCTGATCTCAGGCCCAGCCATCCTCAGCCTCTGTGACCTGATACCTTTAGTAACTGGGTTAACAGAGGGAGATGGCAGAAGGGATGGATCCAGCACTCCAGGCTTCCCCTGCCCTGTCCTTCCTAGTGGGGTTTTCTCCGAGCACTCTGGGGGAAGGTGGTGGCGATGCCCTGCCCAGCCCTGGCACCTCGTACGTCCCCACCCTCAGCTGGGAAGGTCTGGGAGAGCCATTGCTCAGCAGCACCAGTCCAGCTGCTCTCGCACCGTTGCTAATGGAGCTTTTCTTCCTCCCTCTTGTTTTGGCTGTTAGGAATTAGCATTAACAATCTCTCTCCCCTCCAGGGGGAATACAAAACAGAACCTCCCTCAAGCACATGCCATCTCCACCGCACTCGGCCCCGCTCCGATCCCACAGAGCCCCGGCAGCCTCCTCATCCACCACCTGAGGTGCGGAGGGGAGGGATGGCTGGAGGGGTGGTGGGAACCCAGCCCCTCCTGCCTTGCCTCCCTGCAGGTGGGCAGGAAAGCTGGGGCGGCAGAGCCTTTGGGAAGGAGCTCATCCAGAAACCACAGAAAATGATTTTGGGAGCCGGGAGAGGAGGAACTGGAGTGGGGGAGAAACACGGAGCCTGGCAAGCCCTCGTCACCCGCGGCTGGGAATCCAACCCCCCGCCTCGCCAGGCCAAGTACCGCTTCGGTGGGTGAGCCACCCCCTCATCCCGGAGCCATACCTGGCTCCTACCCTGCTCTCACTGTACGTTTTTCCCCCTCCTTGATGAAAAGAAGATCTTTTCTGATTGAACTAATTACGCTGATTGAATTTCCTCCCTCTCTGTGTCTCTGAGTGCGAAAGGTTTCCTTAATTTGATGGGGGTAATTGTTATGCACACACTGTCAGATGTTAATGCAATTCTGTGATTGACAGGTAATCAGCACATCAGCTGTACAAAAAGAGTGAATAAGTCTGTAATTTTATTTCCCCTGATTCCACTGTGTGGGATGGCAGGAAAATCTAAATTAGCAATCAGGGAAGGCAACCCTGCTCCAGCGCGAGCTGCTCCAGCCCGGGGGATGGCTGTGGCTGGGACTGCAAGGGCTCCCTTGGCTCTGACGGACTCAACTGCAAACACCTGGCTCGCTGCTGAGCCTCCTGCAGCTGCTTCGCACGGGCTCGTTTTGTTCACTTGGGGTCCAGACCCAGCAGTGCCTGCGTCTGCCCTCCCAGAGCAGCGTTTGCAGACAGCGTGCACAGCTCCAGCGGGAGCAGGAACGCGCTTCCTACAGAGAGAGGCAGAATTTCCTCAGAAACCTCAATGCTCGGTACCTCTAAGTTCTCCAAGAAACCCGTGAGCCATGTAGAGTCCCTGGGCTTTGCTGGGGGGTGAATCTGCACGGGGCTGTGGCTCTGGAGCCATTCTGGGGCGAGAGCTCACACTGCCAAAAGCTGCCTCCAGAGAGAGCGAGGCGAAGGAGATAATTGCTGTCCAGGTGCTCCCCTGGGCTTACCGACAGTGGCGGGGAGGGAAGGCAGCAGCTTGGAGATTTTCACTTTGCAGCTTCCAGCGGGCTGGCAGAGCTGAGTGACAGAGGGAGAAGGAGCCCAGCACTCCTGTCAGCACCTGACAGCGGTGCCCGGTCCGTTTACTGCTCGTCAGCCGCTGACGAGCCCTAGACAGGCAGGAGGGAGGAATGCCAAGAAATTCCTCCAATATTTTCAGAAGCTTCTCATGTTCCTTCTTTTCTTTCTTTAGTAAGACCCTAATATAATTTTTCGCTTATTTTTGAGCTTGGATCCCAGAATATCACTGCACAACAGCTCTGAGCAGACACATGTATGTACACACAGCGATTTGCTCTCGCTGTCGGGGCTGAGGCGTGTGAGTGTCCGCACACACCGGGCACAGCCGCCGCCGTGCCAACGCGGCACCGGCTGCGCGGCGAGCCTGGGCACTCACAGCCGGGTGAGACAAACGCCCAGCAAGGAAACCAGCGGCCATTCCCAAAGGAACTGCTTCCTCCCCGCTCTCTCCTTGAGCTGGAGTTGATCCTCGGTGGGTCCAGCAAAGCCTGTGCCCCGGGAGCGGGTGCTGCTGGTCCCTCCTGCCCTGGGCTGGCTCTCACAGCCCCGTTGCCCCCAGCACTCGCCATCCCCCGGAGTTCCCGGAGGTAAAGGCGAGGGGGCCGCCCCTCCCCAATATAAGGCAGGGCTGGGGGCTTGGGAAATCCAGCTCAGGGGCGGGGATGGCTGATGGCAGACAGCAGGAAAAGGGAGAGGCAGCGGGACCGTGAACAGCATCCACGGAGCGGCGGCATTAACATAAAAAAGGGTCAGATTCCTCGTATGAAGAGCTGGGAGTGAATAGCTACATTTACCATTAGTAAGATTTATCTGAAATACTTAAAATCCCTTTTGGAAGGATTTTAGTCTTTAGGAGGCTGGTTCTCTCCCCCAGAGCGTGCATAAACCGGGCTATTCAAGGGAAAAAAAAATCCCTGCTGATTGAGATGCGGAGCGCTGCCCTGCACTTCAATGGGATTGAGCAGGGGATGAGCCAGCGAGGAGCTCTGCCCATCACAGAGATGATACGGGAGACTCAAGGAGCTTAGTGGTTCTTAGGGAAAGAAACAGGGTGTGAGAGGAGAAGATTAGGGCAGGACCTCTCTGTAGTCAATAAATCCCAAGGGAAAGCAGAGACCGCTATGCTGGCAGAGCTCCCCTTGTGCTGTAGAACATATAAAGCACCATCTCCAGCTAAAAGGATGTTTGACATCGGAGAAAATTAGGCAGATATTTTTTTATCCAGAGTAAGTCACATGCAAAATAAATTGCAAAGGGCGGCAGCAGGAGCAGCTGGTAAAGACAGATTAAAAATCAGATTCAGACAAGCATCTCCAGGCAAAAAAGATATTTAGGATTAGGCTGCTAATTTGTAATCACAGATGAGGATGGGGCTGTGCTGTCAGGCAGTGCACACAGGCTGGAGGAGGAGCACAGGCACTGCGTACGGAGCCAGGAGCGGGGGATTGCGCCAGGAGGAAAATGCCCGCATCCAGGAGGAAAATGCCTGTGTCCGGGAGACAGAGGTTCTTTTGGGAGCAGCCGAAATACCAAACTGCTGCACTCGAGCAGGAGTGTGCGGCGCCCAGGCCGGCGGGAGAGCTGCCGGAGCTCCCTGTGCCGGCAGAACTGCGGGAGCGGGGACTGTAGGTGGCAATCGCATCTTGCGATGGGAGGGAGGCGAAAGCTCCGTCCGCAGGCTCTGCCCGAGGACAGCGAGCTGGGGAAGGGGCTGCACAGCCGGGGAGCCCCCAGAGCCCCTCACTGGCTTGCTCACACCCCGGGAGAGGCTCTCCTATCGTTACACGCTCGCTGCGCTCAAACAAAGAGCCGATGTTACTTTCTCGGCAGGGGATAATTTCCTGACAGCAAAACCTTTTCCTCCGGCTGCTGAGCCCTTGCAGATTCCATTTTCCAGAGGCAGCCGGGTCCCGGACGGGAGTGCCCCTCTGCGTGCCGTGCACACGCAAGCCGTCAACGCTGGGGACATCGAAGAGGTGACAGATTGTTTAGCAGTTCTCTGTCACCAGGCGCTGCTGGAAGCCTCTCTCGCTGCCACCTCCCAGCAGGTGCCACCTCAGCGCCCTGCCCGGACAGGGGCTGGCGACAGCCAGGACACCTCTGGCGTGGCACGTGCAGGGCAGGGCTTTGCGGGCAGTGCCCGAGCTGGGGCAGTGCCTGAGGCGGGGTCCAGCACAACCTTGGTGCCACCAGCTCTGCCCCCGACCTGGTCACGCGTGTCCGTGTGGCTGCTTCCTGCCTCGGTGCTGCTGTGGCCGTGTCCCACGGCTGGCACATGATGTCCCATCTGGACACGGCGCCCTCCCCGTGACAGCTGTGGGCGTGCTGAGGGCTGCCGTGAGAGCCGGCGGGCTGGTGACAGGCTTTTAGCGACGCTCTCCTCCGACCGTGCATGCCCGGGCACTGCGATGGCTCTGTGTGCCCCCAGCGCCTCCTCCCCAGGATGATCCCCCCACCGGCAGCCACGCACTCGTCTGGTACAGCAAGGCCAGGAAAACCACTGGGGATGGTTCCTGTCTGCTCTCACACCTCTGTGCTTTCTCTCCAGAGCTCATGTGGCATCTGTGCTGATCTGCTCTGCCACGGACACGCGTGTGCTGCTCCTGACGGACACCATGCGGCAACCTTCAGGGTTTGACACCTTTCCCTCCCCTTCAAGCTCCTGTTCCTACCCCTCATCTCACAGTTCATCAGCTACACCTTTAATTTAAAGAAGGAAACCCCAGGTGTTTCTGAGCATGGCTCACACTGAGTCTTCCCACCGCTGGAGCGGCACACACTGCCCCGGGCAGTGATGAAAACCAGACCCAGGAGCTATAAATCACTCCTGTTTGTCAGGCTACCCAAGCATGAAATAGTCTCTCAGCTGCTCCAAGGGCTGCCAGACCCGGCGCTGTGGGATGTGGCTCTGCCTGTGCTGGCAGCCAGCGGCACCTCCCGCCCTCAGCCAGACCCGGCTCCACTACGGCCAGGCTGGGTTAGCCTCTAGGTAAGCAGCCAAGTGCTTTGGTTCCGATCCCATTCCCATGCCTAACGGGAGAAAGGATTTCCTCTAAAATTATTCGGAGTGAGTGGCCAAAGACCCTGAATTTTTCATCCCCCTTCCCTTATCCTGAAGAACACCTGACATCAAACCCCAAGGGAAAAGCAGACACTCAAGCCTGTATCTGTGAGCTGAGGAAGCTACGAAGGGAAATACTGGCTTGAAAAAGTTCCGAGGGAAAATGTTCCGCGAGCACCAGCAGCGTGGTGCTCAGGTGCTCAGGAGAGAAGCGACAGGAATGCTGGAAGGAGCAGAGCGGGAGGGACAGCAACTGCGGGAGCGTCCAGCCGGAGAGACCCCAAACTGCAGAGGCATTTGGGCACTAAAAACCTGTATCCTGGGGCGGCTTCTTAATTCCCTGGTGAGGACCCGAGGTGCTGAGGCAGCTCCGGGGCCACCTGCAGCTGGTGACAGCTCCTGCCAGGGGCCGCAGCACCGTTCGGGCTGCGGGACACCCGCACCCCTTCGTGGGGGCTGTGCCCTCGCAGGGGGCTGGTCCCTGCTGGATAAGGAGATCCCACCACTGCTGCAGCTCGAGAGGCTCAGCGTGAAGCAGCCAAGGCAGAGGGGAGGGTTAAGTCCGTTCCTGGCATTTTAATAGCATCGCAGCACTCCAGCACACGGGTAAGAGCCTCGGGTGAGAGTCAAGTGTCATCCAGATGGTTTTCTCTGCCCTGCAGCACCTCGTGTCCTTTCCCTGCCTCGCCCCCGGTCCTCTCCGAGCGGACTGCCTCGGGCTAATGGTTTCACTGCAGGCAGCTGCTCTCTGCTTTCCATTTCCACAGCAGGAATTCCTGTGCATCCCCCAGACCTCTCCTCCCTGCCCAGGAGCGAGGGGCTGGCATGGCTGATGCTGGGTGCAGCTCTGAGCATCCTTCCCAGGCAGGGCATTGTCATACCAACAAAAAAGCCAGGAATAGAAGCAGGACTGAAGGCACTCTCCCTTCCCTAATTCCCCACCTGACCTGTCCCTTCCTAGGGAGGGTCCTGGGCCAGCGAGGAGCCACCAAGCTCCACTGAAACCATGAAGAATCTTCTCCCATGGCCATGGCTTGACCCATGGCTTCTGTGAGTCCAGGTGTCACTGCTGTAGCAGGTTGGAGGCACCAGTGCAACTCCCAGTGTGGAATTCTGGGTCAGAACCCACAGAACATGGAGCTGCTGAAAACAGAAATTCCTGGAAGCTGCCCCTTTCTTCAAAATATTTAGAATTTTTGTCAAAAAAAGGCTGACAGCACCCAAACTGACTCTCTTGGACTGGGTTCTTGTACTCTGCAGTTTTCAGCCAACATTTTTCAGTGGGTTTTGGCAGAAAATCTTTGGGTTTTGACAGTTGTTCTTTTCTCAACGACAAGCTGACATCTTCCACTACATTTTTTTAAGAATATCTGAGTTTTGGTTGTTGGAATTTGACTCGAGAAAAAAAAGAAACTGATTTTCACAAACTCTCTAGTAATAAAAGTGAAATTATCAGTGATCAGGGTGATCCGATGTGTTGGGCCACTGGGAGCTGCTGGGAGAGCTCGGGCAGGGGAAAGGGAATGGGGGACAGAGCATGACCTTCCCATTCTTCACAGCCAGGAGCACCAGATTTACTCATGGCACTTCAAACACTTGTGTCCCCATCGCCTTCTGCCTCCAAGGCTGCAAATTCGTTGATTCCTGCCAAGGCCTGGAAAGAAGTGAGTGGCTCTCTCAGAGTTCTCAGTTTCTGCCCAAGCTTTGGGGTCTCCTCTGGTCCAGACTAAGCATCACTGAACTGCTCCTCACACTGACCTCCCTCCATAAATCAAGAAGGTATCTGACATCTCCACCTGATAAAAACAAAGACTTATTCCCCCAGAGCACTCCTGGGAAGATGCCCCTTCTCTGGCTCAGCTGTATATGACCAAAGTATTCAGTTTGTTTGTGTCACCTCCCAGGACTCCACATCCCCTGAGCTCCAGCTCCTGCCTGACCACCCATCCTTGCCAGTGGGAAGCAGATGAGCCCAGCTCGGAGGGACTTGACTGTCACCCGTGTGAATCATCGGTGTTAATGTCGCCCTGACATGGTTCTTTACAATTTACTGCATGTGATGGACTCGGGGAATGTCGCTGTTTTAATTACAGTGAGACGCCAGGCAAGATTGGTTATGCAAGTCAATAAATCACTTGGCTGCACTGATTAAACAGGAGTAATATTTTGAATAAGTGACTGTCTCAGGAACGATCATTACTGTATTACATTATCATTCTCCTCTGCATGTATATTGCAAACAAAATTAAATGGAGATGTCAAGTTGCACAGAGACTAGACACTAATTAAGGCAAAAACTGTGAGGCCTTTTTCCCTTTCTCCAAAGGTGAGACTCTGGAGCAATGACCACTGTGAGCACTGGCCAGTCAGTGGCTTTTCCCACCTGTTCTCTGGATTTAACACTCACCTGCCGATGAGGCCAGTGGCTCCTGGGCAGCACCTGCAAAACAAGTGGACAGATGGAAGGAGGATTAGAGGAAATGTTCATACCAGGCAGAAAAGAGATAGATGTCCTTACACCAGATGAATGTTCTGCCAGGGAAGGGGTGTGCTCTCCATGGCTGGGAGAGGAGCCCAACCCAACCCCACCCCACCCCAGCTGGCTTTAGTCAGCCAGACAATCCTTGCAGGCAGACTGTGTGTGATGGCCTACGTTATAAACAAAGTGAGAGACATGATCCAGTGATCCTCCCCAGTCTTAAGCTCTGAAATGATGAATTATATCAGACATTTCAGGCGAACGTTATTTATTTGATCTGATTTTTACAGATAATTAATTTTTCTGAATGTACCTACTGGTACCTTTTGGAAGCATTGGCATGTTCGTTAGATTTATAGCTCCTTCCTGGGTAATGACTAATACATGAAGAGTCTGAGCCCGGTCCCTGCGAGGAAGGCAGCATCTCGTGGGAGGGATACACCAAGTGAGAGAAAAGCCTGTGTTAAACTGAATTCTCAAAATAACCATAATGGTGTGTCTTAGCTGGTTGCCAGAAGAGAGACAAGAGAATATCATCAAGGTGAAATACTTCCTGATGAGCATCTTTCATGCTGCAGCGCCTCAGCCAAGTGCAGGAAATCTTCCAGCTGACCTGAGGTTAAATCTCACATCAAACAGTGAGTTTTGTTCCAGAGCTCATCAGCCTGCTCTTGCTCCTCCGAAGTATCTGGAACAAGCTGTGGGGCTGGCCCGGCTCCAGCGGCTTGGCAGCTCTGACCTGCCCCCCTGGCAGCTCTGACCTGCCCCCCTGGCAGCCCTGACCTGCCCCCCTGGCAGCCCTGCTGCACCCCCAGAGCTGGCAGTGCCGTGGCCTCCCGGGCCGTGGTGTCCCGGCGGGGCTGAGCCGCGGGCGGCAGCCAGAGCCGGCTCCTCCAGCCCCCGCCAGCTCCACGCTCACGTCCTGTCACCACCTGCACGAAATTGATTTTTTAGCACCAGGCAGATGGGTGTTAAAAGTCAGGAGTGCAATTTGGGGGGGGTTTGCAGCAGCCTGGAATGGTTCGTTTATCTATTTTTTATTACTCCAGCTTTCCGAGTTCCAGCTGACACATACGGTAGTCAGGGCTGCTGTTGGTTTCTGCTGCCTGCTCCTGGCCGCTGATGTTTCCCGTACCACCAGCCTTTATGTGGGATTCAGGAGCACGTGAGTGGGTCTGCTCTGCCTTGGCTCACCTTCACTGTCATCTTCAGTGTCATCAACATCCGCATCCGCAAATCTCCTGGCACCTCCCTCAGCCCCCCATGGATCTCCCTCCCGTCCCCAGCCTGGCTCCCTCCCACCTCTTCTGCCAGACACTGCACATTCCTCATGCCCGTGCTGCAAGAATGGGGTTTGTTTCACACTGAGGGAGCCCCAACCGAGCTGGAGCAGACCCCTTCTGCTTAGCATCAAATGGCATTATCAATGAAAAGAGAATTATGACTAAGAATTTGCCCAGAAATTGCTCGCTGGAATGCCCCATGGACTAGCAGCAACAGAGATGAGCTGCTCCTGCAGAGCAGGGCAGCAGTGCCAAACTGCAGGTGAAAAACGCTTCTCCTGCATCACAGTTATTAAAATATGGTGAATTTTTAAGGCAATTCCAGTGTCATTCATGCTGGCTTCAGACCATGTCTCATTTTCCTTGCAGCAGTGTTCACACAGATCTCCAATGTGCTACATGCTGAGATTTTAACATTCATTTCCATCCATTTCCCTTTCCTTTCTTTTGCCTTGTGGGGCTTAGAAAGAGCTAGGAATGTCTATTCTGTGTCACAGGCTGCACTGCACATGACCACAGCTGCTCCACCAGTGCAAACACTTGGATTCCAGCCCTGGGAAACACGTACAAGGCTCAGGCTGGTGCTGCTGCAGCACCGGGGGAGGCAAGATCATGACTCTTGCACCGTGATCTGTCCCCAAATTTAGTCCCTGCCTGCGTGGTATTGCCACGGGGTCATCCCAGTGAGGGACATGCTCAGTGAGGAGCCTGACCTGCTCTGCTGATGTAGGGCTACATGCGTACAGGCAGGTTAAACATTTGGTGCTGCTCAGATCCATAGGAGTGCTGGGGAACTCAGGACAACACCGCAGGATGGCAGAGGGGAGGGTTAAACCAATCTGACGGTCAGCCCTGGCTCTGCAGAAGCATTTATTCATGGGAGAGGCTCATTTAAGCTTAGCTCATGCAGGATGCAGCAGCTTTAACAACTTAAGCGGGATATTAAATAATTCACAGAGCACCCACCAGTGCAGTGAGACCCCTTGGAAGGACCATAGGAAATTCAGCCATTCATAAAAGCACTTACAGCCCTTCACCAGCCAGGCAGGGGTGCAGGCAGCAGCCACAGAGACATGTCCTCGCACTGCTCGAGCTGGACGCGGCACCGAACCTGCTGAAGGTCTGTCCTGCCCAGGGCCCTGGGGGCAGAGACCACCCCAGCAGCTCATCCCACCCAGGAAATGCTGCCTCCAAGCCTTTGGTCCTGCCCCCTGTCGGGCAGGTCTTGGTTTACAGACCCTTGTTCTCGCCTTAACTGGCTTTCAGGGCTTACTCCCGATTATGTTAACCCCCTCAGGAAAAGCTGTCTTATAGCTTGTTTGTGCGTTTACACCTAAGCAGCACTTGGCAAAGCAAGAGCTGCTGAGTGTCAGCGCAGGCAGGGGAGTGTGGTGTGTCCTGGCACACGGCCCCCAGGAATTTTCTGGCTGAGAAAGGGGAGAGAGAACCTGCAGAGCCAGGCCCCGTGTGGGGAGAGCTGCCGGAGCCCGGCGGCACCGCAACAGGGAGCTGGGCTTCAGCCTCTGAAGCGGGGTGGTGATTCCAGCACCGAGGGCTGGAACAGGCTGTGCAGGGTCCTTGCAGTGAAGCAGACGGGTCCCAGAGGCGGCGTGAGCCCACCCATGGCCTCGGGTCCCGTGGGCACGGAGGGGTGCGGAGGAGTCCCATGGGTGGTGGGGCGGGGGCGCAGCCTGTGAGGTCCAGGATGCCCAGGGACTTCCCTTGCTGGACCAGGGATGGGGGATGGCTCCCCTTCCTTGTGGGGCCAGCAGAAGGGACGAGCTCGTGGCTGCGTTGCAGGTCACCACTGTCACAGGACAAGGTGCACAGCCCCAGTGAGTCAGGTGGGTCTCAAAACGTGATGGCAGTTCACTGTGCTGGGAGGGAGCTCAGACCCGTGTACCCCCTTCCTCCTTCCCCTCTTTTCCCTCTGCCTCCAGCCTCAGCTCTGCAAGGGTTAAAACGCAGATATTGCCTTTCTGCTCAGTGAACCAAGTGATAGGATTGCAGTTAATGGTAATTTGAACATGTTTGGTCAACTAGAAATACATAACTAGATTGAAACATGAAAATGCCCTACGAATTTATACAACTGATGCATTTGAATGCACTCAGCTGTTAACTTCATTGCAAGAAGGATGGGAGAAATAATTTGCAACAACCCACACATTTTTTATTGAACCTTTGCAAATAGGAATAATATATCAAACATATCTCTGTGTCTGCCTCACACCTACAGACAGCAGCACTGCTCATGTATGAGTCAGCTGCAGCGTTTGGGATCTGATAGCAGAGGTTTTCAGATACAAAAGATCTCTCTCTCATCTGACCTTGTTCCTTTGATAGCCAGAGCTCTCCCAGCAGTTGTGGGCTCACAGACACCGTCTGCTTCCCCTCCCTCCCACCTAAGTCAGGGACCTCACTCTCAAGTTTAACTTTGAGCTGCACAATGGCCATCAGGCCACCCTGCTCAGCCATTCTGTTGCTTAGAGAAGACTGCCGGTGTCACGACCACCTGAAGAACAAAGGATCTCAAACCTCCTCTCCACTTGCAGTGGCCAGCAATCCCAGCTGGATACAGTCCCTTTTTTCTAAGAAATGCATCAAAGAAATGTAAGCCATGGCTGCCTATTCCCCAGCCTCCAAGGAAGGAGGTGGGAGTAGCTCTAGCTGGGATCCCACATGGAAATTCATTCCCGTGCAGAGCTAGAGGCACTGGCTGGGATGCTTCTGCCAGGAACTGTTCCTGGTATGGTTTTTCAGACTTCTCATCCCATCCCATCAGGTATCTCTTGTTCCCTGCTCAGTCTTTTCCCTGCCACTTGTCACATGCCCTGGGAGGGAGATGGAGCTCTTGGATGGTCCATCGGAACAGCCCTCATCAGTGGGTCCAAGAAGGAAAGACAGAGGATGGAGCTGGGTGAGGCTGGGGCTCAACATCCCCCTTGCTCATCAGCTTAAGAGGCTGCAACTCAATGAGTTGCCAATAAATGCTCCAGCTCTTGTTATTTAGACGTCACCATTTTCTCCTCTCATCTTGTTAGAGGGTGTAATTTATGTTGTGTGTGTCCATTTACCAGCCATTATATCCTAAATGAAAGAAGAGACAAAACATATTCTCTATTTAAAGCTTCCAAAATAGGCCTGATTAATATGTCCAAATGATTGTTCAGCTGTTCTACTTGCTAATCTGCAAAAACTAATTAGACAAGAGGGAAACCAAAATACTGGGTCATTTCCATCATGTGCTAATGAATGTTCTTCGGTTTAGCAAATGTTTTGTTTCTACCATGGAAAAAGAATAACACTGGAGATGGATCTGGCTGCCATAGCGAGAAGGCTGCACTGCCGGTCAGATCCATAATTGATAAGTCTGAGTAGACTGGCCTACAAAAAAATAAGTATTGCCTCTCTAAGAAGCCTGTGTTTGGGGCCAGACTGCAAACAAGCTTTCTGGGTTGAATCTATTCAAAAAACATGGCACTTTAAACAGATTGCCAAGCTCATAGCCCTTCTTGCCCTCTCACATCCTCATCCCAGCTAATAAACCCTTTTCACTCCAAAGACCCTTTCCTGAGAGAGTCCTAGAGGGACTTCAGATATTCTGGAAAGATCCTCTCCTTTCCTCTAGAATTCTCTCAGAGATTGCTGCTTTCAAATTCCTATTTGCAATTTGCTGCTGAATAAGTGAATTTGCTCTTGGTGGTTCAATTTGGAGTGTCTGCACACCGCATCCTTAATTGTTCCAATTACTAATGAGGCTGCTGGGAGCCATGCGAGCTCAGGTCTTTGCTACCTTAAAATGGGCACCTAAAAACAGGGACACTAAAAATGGATAATTCAGGTCAGAATGAGAAGCCGAGAAAGCTGTGCAGGATGTGGGGTGGAATTTGCCTGCAACCCAGCAGCCAGGAGAAGCCAAGAGCTCATCTCCAAGTTTCAGTAAGCCACGGAGAGGTAGTTGAGATGCAAATGTATGCACTTTGGAAATAACCCTTTTACTGCAGGTTAAAAGCCAGTTTCTGGAATTACATACAGAGGAGACAATTAGAGCAACTCCCAGTCTGTGACTCGCCTCTGATCAGCACATGTGGCTCAGCTCGGCAGAGTAAAGAGCCCTGATCAGCTTGATCCTCTCCTGTTTGATCTGGAACTTACACAATGAATATCTAATGCCTGCGTGCTCAGTACCCAGGACTCCTTAAACTGAATAACTGATTCCATTAAAAGGGCATTAGCTCTGTACGCTCATAATTAATCTCCTCGAGAGAACTAATAGTTCAAAAGACTCGCATGGAGCAAGGACATTTTACATCACACAGCTCGTTTTTCCTAATTGATTAATTTAAAGTGATCTCTAGAGCCACATTCTGTGGCACAGAATCTCTTCACCCCACACACGGGGAAAAAATAAATAGCCAGCAGCTATACCCAGTTCCTCGGGTCCTGGCAAAGCGGAGCAGGGGCACAGCTGTGTGAAGTTAAGAAAAGAAGTTCAGGAGCCTGAGCCCGCAGCACGCAGGGACAGCTCGGAGCAGCAGCCCCCTCCTTTCATCCCGCACCTCTGCCCCATCCCCTGGCGCTCCCCTGCAGTATTTCAAAGCCGAGAGAGCACTTTAAATACCCTCGCTGCCGAACTCTGCCCTTTCCCAGGCATGTTCTGGAGAGGAAGGAATCTTAGCTTCAGACACGGCACAGCCGAGGCTGTGGCAAGGAGAAGGCAAAGGTGACAGCTCTCGCCTGCGTCAGCTCCACAGCACCTGCCTGCAATGTTCGCTCCTTCATACCCATGACGTTTTCAATGAACATCTTGTTCTTTGCCCGCTGCCAAGCCATGGAAGGCCCTGGCACACCTGGCAGCCTGCAGCATCCCTGGAACCCTATCTCCCTGGGGCTGGGTATCGCCAGGACACTGGATGCTGCTGGGATGCTGGATGCTGCTGGGATGCTGCCAGGGCTCAGGCTGCTCAGGCAGTTGCTGCTCTCACTTTCTGCTTTGGTCTGTATCAGGGAACCCAGCACTGCCTCAATCTGGTCATTTTCCAGCTGTGTGAGGAGTGAGGAGCATCAGTCAGGTAGTTTTCCAGAGTATCCCAGCACTGGGGGTGCCAGCAGAGGGATGAGCCACCCCAGGGCAGCAGGGCTGCTGTCCCATGCTGTCCCTGATAATTGGGCAGGACACCTCTTCCCGTGGCCACCCCACTCCTCCTCACCCACAGCCTGTGCAGGGCTGACAGAGCTGCCACACTGCCAAGGCACAGTGGATTTGTGGCCGTGCCTCAGGGGCTGGGGGCAGGTGAGGGAAGCAGGGAGAAGGGGCTGCATGCCAGTGCCTCAGGATGCTGCCCTGGTTCTGCCGCGCCGAGGGCTGGAGCTCGGGGATGTCGGAAATCCACAGGGTGGGGATGATTTCCTTCATCATTCTAACAGGCTGGAGGGCACTGGTGTCACCTGGAAATGCGAGAGGAAAAATCATCCACAGGAGGAGGCAGTGGAGAGGGAATTCCTCCTGACACGCCCCTGCTTGGGGCTCAACTCCTGTTCACTGAAGGCCATCGTGCTGCCCTTCCTGCTCCTCACCGGAGTGCACTTCTCTCACAAACACAGAGCTCTCTGTAGCTGATTATATCAATTACTTCTCAGAACATGATTTTGATCCCAATCTGCTTCACCGGATCAGTAAATAGAAAGCGCTCTCAGAGAAGAATACCCTTTTCTTAGAGCTGGCAAAGTGCTGTGGCTGCTGCTGAGAGAAACTGCCCAGCACGTGAGGTACAGCAGGCACGACACATAACTAACCACGAGTATCATCAGCTGCATTGAAAACCATAGTGTTTGCTGCTGGAACCGAATATTCCTGCAGCGTTCAGCCATGGCCGACCCCGGGGGGGCTCACGGCGCTGGGTGTTGCCGTCATGCCCAAGCTATTTGATTAACTTCTTATAATCTGAATTAAGCAAGGAGGTGTGTTCCTAAATAGCGAAGCCGCAGGAAAGACAAAAACAACAAACCCGGACCTTGAAACAAGTCTTTGCTGCTCTGGAGATGCTGACGAGGTGTTGTAGCAGGATCCCCCGGATCCTGAGGGGATCCCCTGGTGAGAGCCAGGGCTCGGGATGCTGCTTAACTAGGAAGGACTCAGATACTGCAACACAGTCCCAAAGCGGGCTGGCTAAAAGCATCAACTGCCCCTACACTGGCTCTCAGATCAAATGTGAGTAGTGATGGAGTGCCCTTCACAAGACCCTGGGGACTCGCAGCGAGGCAAACCTCCTGCTGCACCTGCCCAACGTTTCCTGCACCTGCCCAGCCTCCTGCTGCACCTGCCCAGTGTTTCGCTGCACCTGCCCAACCTCT
>WEIT01032375.1:889-16784 GCA_013389985.1 Dryoscopus gambensis
ATTCTAATCATAACATAACTGAAGGAGCAAATATTAAACCTGTTTTAAGTATTTCAAAGGCAGTTTAGAAGAATAATTAGAATCATATAGAAACCTGTGGTTATTGACAAATTAAAATAGTTCAGGACAAAGATGTGTTGCTTAGAAACTGAATTTACAGGAAAAATCAAACATACTCAGTATTTTGCAAAAATCCAAGCATCATTCCTGGCCATGTACTGAAGTCAGATAACAACAATAAGAAATAAACACATACACATGAAAAATTAATGATGTTAATTAATGTGTTAACGGTAAAACTGATGTGTTATGCACTCATGCTGAAGCCTGCATTTGTCAGAGAAAGGTGAATTAGCAACTGCCAGTTTCATTTCCCTGTGCTTTGCTTTTACAGCTGGTAGAAGCCTTGCAAAGTACTTGAAAAACTTGACCCTTCTCCAGCCTCCCCCGCATGAGTCACCCAACCTTCCTTCAGTCATTAGACTGCACTTCCTGCTGGGATCCAGCAGTAAAACAAACGAGAGACACCAGTTCTGGTCACGGTGAGAGAGGTAATAAACCAGTGACAGGTATTTTCATGAAATTTAAAACTAATTCCCATATATTATACATATTGACTAAGTGCCAGTCTACCTTATGTAGAGCTCTATTTCAAAAGACATCTTGATATGCTCCAGTCCATTCCCTGTCCTGAAAGCATACTTTCCTTGTTTTTACATAAAGGCAAAATAATTTCCTGCATTTTATATTCTTCAGAAATATACAGACAAAAATATTAAATCACTTTACTTGTATATGTATAACAACATGATTTTGATTTGAACCAAAATTTCACAGATGAAGTTCCAGAATTTCATGTCATTACTAAGCCATGACAAATACTCCTTGACAAGTTTGAATATTTCAGAAGTTGACTGCCAGTTTACCTTTTATAGTTAGTTTTAATGATAACNAGTTTTAATGATAACTCTCAGTTCTACCATGTCTTTCATATGCCTACATTTTTGGGAAAATCCCACTTTCTTCCCCCAGGAAATAAATCCCAAACAATGCATCCATTGAGAGAAGTGATCACACTTAGACAAATTTAATAACAAATGTAATAACAAATTTACCCTTTTCTGTCCACAGATCCTCCTGGTATTTTAGTTTTAAACTTGCCTAAAATTACACTAACTGTGCTAAAAGGACTCCTGTCCCCATAAACTCCTTGGGTTCATTCCACAGTGCACACAAGAGACTCATCTCTTTAAACTTCAAGGAGTTCCCATTGCAGTGTAGAAGAGAAAAATTCGGAGATTATGGAATAATCATCTCCAAATCGATCAATTTCCCCCGAAGGTAAAAAACTGAAAGAAGGAAAAAAGTTGAATAGTTCCAGCTTGCCTTCTTGAAGGGAAAGTACCCCCAGGGCATGTTGTAGAATGATCCCGATCTCTTACTCCTGATGCTTATTAAGAGGTCATAGGTATCAGTTACACTACAGTATTCCCAAATGATAACCTCAGCAAAGGACTATGACCTCTTGGTACAAGTACAGGGATAAAAAATTAGGAATATTAAGGGTCTATACTAAGAAAGAATTTGACTCAACTATCAGTCATTTTGGAAGAACAGCTGGAATAAATGGCATAGCTGGCATCTTGTAAAAGACAGAGGAGATGTAGTAAAAGTGACTTCAGGTTCCAGTGTTTTCCATAGATGCAGCAATCTGTGTCAAGGCTAAGTTTCTATCTGATCTTTACAGTGGATTTCCACAACAGAGTATTCAATACCAAAAGGCATCTTTCTCAAAAGGCACAAGGTATAGCTCAGAACACCCTGGGTAAATTAAAAGGTGCTTTCTCTTTGTCTTAAACCAATTCCTCCTGACTAACAGAGCCACAGTATAGAAGCAGAAGCGACTTTAAAACCATCTCAAACAGGATATTATGCCAAGACCAGGCAGGGACTAGAATGTTTTCAAGGACCTTTCTCCTCCAACTACTCTCTTGTTTCCTAAAAAGTGGGGGTTTTAGACCCTCCAGATGATGCTTGAAAGGATAAACAAAGCCTATATGGGTGGTGTGCTAGTGAACTGCCACATTGCCTGGAAGCCTTAACACTCTACAGCTGATTATAAACATGAATTAAGGTTTTTCTACAACCATATTAAGCAAAGTGTTAAAGAGCTGTGGGGCATTTTGTTACATTTGGTTTTCAAGCTATGAATTTAAGTGCTGAACATATAAGTAATGATAATCTGTTGTACCTCCCATTCCGTTCATTTCTAAATGGTAATTAAAGTAAGCACCAATAATAGAAACAGCGAGTATTTCAAGAAAATTATTTTAGAAGGTGAAGGAAATTCACCACTTAAAAAGGCTAATTTGTCATGGCAACAAGACCCGTTTTGTAATACACTGACAATATATTATAAATATTCCAGTAAAATAGAAGCATAAAATAAACAACAGGTATTTACTCCAAGGTAGTAGATTCTCTGAAACACTGTAGTCAATATGAACTGTGAGTGTATATCTATATACACATGCAAGACAATCATTATTTTATTTTTAATAGTGTGTCTATTAGAATCATACACATGAATTCCCATTGTACTGAGTAAAGGTCAGGGTAGCTACGACCCTATATCAGCAGCAGCTTTACAATTCAAAGTCTGTATTGCTGAGGACTGTGAAAAACAAGACAAGCTTGGCCACAGGATCCGTATTGATTACAACAGTAATTGGAAGGAACATAGTTATCATAGGGTAAGTAATGACTATTTTTTCTTTTTCACATATGTGCCAGTGTTGATGATTCCCCCTGCCCCCTCTGTTCCTTTCCCTGCAGGCAACCCTCTTCCTTGGACAATGAGAATTAGGAATTTCAGCAGCATAGATCAAATAGTGATTATAGTACTGCTTTCCCAAAACTGGAATGAGCACTGGTGATTACGTCCTGCACAGAATGCCTGATAAAGGTCAGTGGATTACCTCATGTCATCACCTGGCAGATCTCAGAAACTGGACCCTCTTCTGAAGCAGGCAGGAGATGTCACTTGAGCACTGAGAGAGCAAGGTTAATATTCAATGGGAAAGTCACAGTAGCCAAACAGTAATGCAGAGAGATACCCTGTACTGCCCATTTGGAAATGCTCTGTGAGGAAACGGCTTGACCTTTAGAACACCCAGCAGTGGCTATAAATAAATGGAACAACAGACTGTCACTGTAATAAAGCAAAGTTCTGGATCTAGCTAGGGCAGATTTTCAACAGAGTGCCAGGGAGGCATTTGAACTAACTTGGAAAAAGCCAGGGAGCCGGCCAAGTCAGTGCTTTGAAATGGGGCAGTGACGAAGGGCTAGCTTGGAAAACACAAAATATAAAAGCTAGAAGAGGAACGATTTATGACATTATCATGGTTCCTCCCAGAACCTAATGATACCAACTCACCAACAACAGAATGTCAGGCATCCCAGTTGATGCTTTCACAGCTGTATGTCAAAAAAGCACCACATAGATATGTCCTCTGTTTGCCTAGGACTATGATTGTAAGTCATAGTGCTAAGCGTGACTTGGGAAGAAGACACTGAACCAAGGTATGTTGTTTATGTAAAATGTTGTCTTTCTTGGGGGAGACCTTACTGCTCTCTACAACAACCTGAAACAAGACTGTAGCCAGGTGAGTGTCAGCCTCTTCTCCCAGGCAACAAGTGATAGGACCAGAGGAAATGGCCTCAGGCTGTGCCAGAAGAAGTTCAGGTTGGACCACAGGAACAACTTTTCACTGAAAGGGTGGTTAAGCACTGGAACGGGCTGCCCAGGGAAGTGGTCGCATCAGCATCATGGAAATATTCAAGAAACAACTGGACATGGCACTAAGTGTTATGGTTTAGTTGACAGGGTGGTGTTTGCTCAAAGGTTGGACTCAATGATCTTGGAGGTCATTTCCAACCGTAATGATTCTAAGAGTCTAAACTAGACTCTGGGTAACACATATATGGTGTCTTTTAGCCTGAAAACCAGTGCACTGCTGTCCTCAAGTTTACCTTTATCTTCAGTGAAAGTTTTACTTGGGAACCTCAGAGCAAAAGTAGTCAAAAGCTTGGCTCAAGTGTGTGATGGCCAAGTCCCAGGATGACTGGATTTATGTTCCAGACAGGAATGTATACCTTGGGTGTTAAGAGCCATTTGGACCAACTCTGCTGCCTACTCCATTTGCCCAGTAAGGCACGGATAGCTGCAAGATGAGCCCTGAGAGCCCCATACGAGATCCCAGATTATTTAAATGTGAAAGACAGCAGAGAGACAGTTCTACCAAGAACTAGACCTGGTAACTCCTGCACTGGGGCTGCCTACACCAAATCCCTTTGCCATTGAAAGAGCTACAGTCTCCAGCTGAGCAGTTTCTGCTGCAGATCAGGACTTCTGGGCCAGCCAGGGGGTGTCTCTGTCCATGGTACTCAGTGAGGCAATGGTGCCCTCACCGGTGCGGGGACACCGGATCAGATCCAGTATCTTGACGTTATGTTGGGAATTCAGGTTCCCATGGTGCAAAGTCCTTGGTGGACACGTGGAGTAGATAAGCCAACGTGCTAAGAAAATCATCAGCATTTTTTAGGGGTGGAAAATCAGGCTAGAATAAGAGGAAAAAAGGAAGAAAAATTGAGGAAAAAATATCAATGAAAGACATACAGGAAATATTCAAACTCTCTTGGAAGACACTGGTTGCTTCCTCTCCTATGTGAATCAGAGCAAGAGTTCTGGCATTTACAGTTAATACTCATAAACAGGTTTGTTACAGGGGTTCCTCAAGTCAAGAATAACAGTTCCATTGATGTCTTAAGTTTTAACTTCTATATTTTTCAAATCCTGTACTGCCTAGTGTGTAATTCTGAAGTTTCTTGGGGCCTGTTAGCTGCTGGTTAAACATACCAAACCTCTCTAGGTTTCCACTTCAAGGACACCAGGTCCCAAAATGTGTAAACTAAAAGCCTCTGAAGGGGAGCAAACTTGGGGTAATAACATCATGAACTGAGGTTTTAATTGGACAATTAACCCTGCTTTGCAAATGAACCAAACTTATAGAAGGGTGAAGAACTCGTGACTTGGGTCCATTTTGTGTATAGCCTTTGGCCTGCCCAGGGTGTAACTTGGAAAGTCCTTCAAATAAATACCTACCTTTATTCCCTTATTCCTGTCTAGTTTCTGTTTTCTAGGTGGCCATCTCAGGCATCACCATGATACAGACCATCAGCTGCTTTCTATTACAGGAGGTCACTGACAGACAATTCAGGAAGTGCTACAAGCTGCTTTAAAACACCCAGGAGATGAAGATCTACTGGTTTTATGACTGATTAACAACCTCAAGAGCAGAGATTAATGGTTTCCAAGCAAAAGGGAAGGCATTCATGCCTCCTTGCCCATGTTGGCTGTTCATCATGGATCCTCAAGATAAGCATAGGGGTTTTGAAGAACAGCCAGAAGGCTGTTCTCTCTACTTGCACAGCTTCCCGCTACAGCATATACAAGTTCCCTCCATATCTAAGAATTATTTTCACAGAATTTTGATATGAAAATCTAGGAACACAATTATCAAGACCTTCATCTCTCCTCCATAGGAACATGAAGTTTTGCATATAAGCTTCTGTATGGGAGATTCTGTATAGCCTTGGCTATTCAGTACTGCATATAAATCTTCCGTCCAAGTCTAGGGAGAGGTTTTACATTGCTCTCTGAATTCAAAATTATGATCTTTGGAGGCAGAGGCTATAGTTAGCAACCTACTCCCCTTTTTCCCCAAATATCAATGATTTGGAGTTGCAGATATGGGTCCTGGACCACATAATAATGAAAGGATGTGAGGCTACAAATTGCAAACTACCATGTGAGTTGGCTGGGACAAGAAACTGGAGATGAGGGTCCACTTTCCACTGTCTGTCAAACAGAATATCATTTTGTGGATAAGAAGGCAGAAGTTTGTGGTCCAAAGCAAATGGAAAAATAGAAGTATGTCTCTCTAATGCAGCAACTGGGAAGTCGTCTAAGAAAAGAAAGGCCTGAGCTCAAGTCCCCAGTCCAAAGACTGTTTGTCTTTTATTCAATAACCGTTTAATGTAAAATCCATATGCAGTCCTTGGTGCAGGAATCCTCTAGAGAAACAGGGTGACTCTCTCAAGTGAAGTAACTGTACTTGGCAAACAGTGCTTGGCAGTGTGCCACCAACTGCAATGAAGCAGATGAATATGCTTTTGGTGCATCATATATTTAACTTCTTAGGGTCCTTGTCCTCAGAAGCACTTTGATCAAGCTCAGATTTTTCTCTGTGATGCTGAAATGACCAAGGAGCCTTGCCATGTATTTTTTCTCCACACATGCAGTGGAAATTGAAAAAAAAAAAAAAGTAAAGAAATGCAATATATTTGGCCAGGATTCTTTTGCTAGCAGGAAGAGCCATTATAGCTAGGATATGAAAGCATGGTAACACCAAGTGTTCACAAGATTTATCTTGTAGTCCCCTTGTGCACAGCATACATCCTTTGGGACAAAATCCCCTAGAAAGTTTTCAAGTCTTCTAGTGGATGAGATGGCCCTGGCACTACCAACTCATTCAGAAAGAGGAAAGATTCCTGGGCGCTAGGAAGATGGGAAAAGAGGCAAGAGAAGGAATCCATTACAGTGGAATCTCTATTGCCTCCTGTTCACTAAGTCGATGATCACTCATGGTGCATGCTGTCTGTGAAGCTGTTAGCACAAGCTCTCATATCTGTCATGAAAGTAGGTGTTTCTCAGGATGATGATGAAAATTAATTTTGCTCATAATTAGAAACACAGAAATACTGACTTATCTAGGAGTCCCCACCCTTGTGACACTCCAGTGCTGATGGAGACCAGCACTCGGAACAATGGGCCCCTAATACATCTGCTGGAATTCTTTTCAGATGGCATCAGAGAGGAATCTCTGAGCAAGGCTAGAGGGCAGGACTGCACCTCTTCATTGGCAGGGGACAGCTATGACCAGTAACCTTTTCAATATCAGCAACAGCTTAGGTGATAACAGGAATGGCTATCAGCTCTACCTGACATACTTACTCAACGTGTCAGAGCTCTAGAACTAAGCTAGAGCCCAAAGCATAAAACAGAGTCTGCCTAACCACCTAAAGGTAAAATAAATATCTTCAGAGGAGAAATATCTCATGTCTTTTCTCTCAGAACACCCTTACCCTTGAAGCTAGGACTGCATATGATTCAGTAGCCTGTTTTCAGGCAAGTTTTACAGCCTGTGATGCCAACGGGACTAGCAGGGAAGTCCTGTAACACGCACTGTAACTCACATTCAGGTGGAGAATGGCAGACTTGTGTGCCAGCATTTCCTCTGCTGCTGAGTTATTCAGCAACTCAGCCAACTGGACCGGTATGTTCACTGCATGTTTATGCTCCTTGTTCTAGTATCACTCTGGTCATGTCTGAGATTTCTGATGCCAAAGTGACCTACTGGATCTAGAAGAGTACCAAGCTTGAGCTGGATGCCTCTGCACACAGATCCAGCCAGTGGAGAGGCAGTTCTCACACAGACATGAGAGACTTCATCAAGCAGGATCCCTGAGGACTGAAAGGGAACATAAACAGCACAAAGCACTGTACGGGGAAAAGGGATTATAAATCAAACTGGAGACAGTAAGAGAAAGGGTCTGACACATTGTGTCCTACCAACAGCATATATGGCAGCAATGCAAAAGGTTACGTTTCTTTCCCTGATGGCAGAAGAGGAGAGAAGGTACAGTTGAGGGTTTATCAGTAGTGCACCATGTTTGATGCTGCGTTCAAGTTCCTCCAGTGAGATCCAGACTGACATATACTAGAAAGACATCAGGCTCGTAGCCATGCTAATTGGACCCTTTGCTTATGAACACAACATAAAGGATGACAATGTGCAAGTGGCTTGAGTTATTAAATGAAATACTGCAAGAAGAATACAGTGAGAAAAACATTAACATCAGAGAGAAGCACTATTAAATCCATGTTTTTATTGCCAATCTTTTGTAATGACTAAATGAATATAGTTCAGCATCTTATCTGTCCTTGGTTATAAGTATTGCAAAGAATTTTTTCGAACTTTTCCCCTCCTTTATCCATTATCTGTATTCCACAAACATCACACGAATTGTCAGCAATTAACATAAATAAATCATCACCTTTTCAGAGAAAGCTTCAGTACAAGAATTTCAGATGATAGCAAAAAATATTACTAAATAGCTCATGAAGGGCCTGTTCCATCCCCCACTGAAGTCAGTGGGAATCTTTTCACTGACTTCAATGGATACTGGATCAGACCCAAATTGAAAAGATCAATAGTGCACACATTAGGATAAAAGAGCAGCTATGCCCTCCTCCAGAAAAAAGAACATGAGTTCAATTCAAACAACAGATTACAGAAAGGAACCAGTTGGGGACAACTTTTTTCTCCTCCTTTGAAAAAATCTGCAAGAGAACAGCGATTCAAGATCCTGAGAGCTAAATCTCAGAGTTGTAAGTAACTCTCATCTTCCACTGTCCTCTGAATAGGTGGGGGTGACTGACACTTTGAGAGATTGGGAGCGCTGTTTAATAAACCAGCTCCCTTCTCCTCATTCATGTTGGTGGTTGAGAGTACAGATGAAGATTCAATAAAGCAGTTTACTCCTTCCACTGATCTGTCAGAACTTCAGAGGAACACATCTGATATTTTCAAATGCAAAAACTAGAAGCCAGAGCATCAGTTTGAGAACCTTAAGTGGCAAGCCCCATTCTCAAGCACATTACAAGGTTGGTAGAACCAGGTGCAGTCAAGACACTGTGACACTCAAACATCATGTTTCATATTCAGGGTTTTACTAGAGGGTTGCCTTAAGCCATTGTTTTGTCATCCAGTTTGTTCCCTCAGCATAATTGTTGATTTCACCCAATATAACTGAATGGAAATGACCATACAACTGGATCAACAGGCACAGTTCATAAATTCTCACAGTGCAGCTCCCCGTGCATCTCACAGAGCATCTCAGTGAAGCTCAGTAAAATCCAGACAAGCTGCAGCAGCTGGCTCAGCCATCTGAAGAATACAGTTTGGAGGGCTTCACAACTTAAATGTGGCCTTAGGGGGATGACAGCCCTGGCATTTTTACATAATGGACATCTTAGGTAACTCTTCCCTGCCTGAGACTCAGACTGGAAAAATCTCAAGATAGATGATACACCCTACCCTCCTCCAGAGAGGACACAGTTGATCCAAATAGCAGAATACAGTAGAAAAAAGTAAATTTTGTAAACCTCTTGCCATTCATTAACAACATAGTGACAGACAGGTTTGTAGACATATTAGTAGACACCTTAGAGCGTCTCCTAATTTCAGTGGGACTCCTCCAAAAGGACACAACCAAAACAATTATGTAAGATCCTGTTGCATCAGAGGACTGTGATGAGAAAGGGAGGTGCAACCAGCCCTTTTTGATAACACTTTCTTTTAAAAAACTTTTGAGCGTGGCACCTAAAGGTGCTTGTGGAAGTCCAAGAGAAAGACAAGAGTCAAGGGAGCTTGACTAAAATGCTAAAAGCAGACCTTATTTTTGTCAAATATATATTGTGCTTCAGAAGAGGAAGGTTCTTTCTGTCAACTGTTTGTCACGGATTATCTAAAAATAATCTAAGCCAATGAGGTTGTCTTAAATGTTGTGTCCTTAGTGAGAGGTCACACATGCACCCTAGGACCCTGCACTGAATCTACCTGTTTAGGTTTTTTTTGCTTAAGAAAAAATCCTCAACACCAGCCGCGTCATTCAGGCCCCTTTTTCAACTCTAAGGGTGTATTTAGGTCATTTAGATTTAGAAACAGAGGACAGTTGGCTTTTTGTCAACTTTGTACTCCAGAAGAGTGTGTAGTTTCGGTTTTTGTTCACTTCATTAGCTTTCAAACAGCCTGGTCTCTACCCATTCACTATCACAAGTTTCCTTGAAAGAGAGGCAAAGATATTTTTAGGAACTTAAACAATTTCCTTCAAGATTCATTTTCATTTCCCCATCCTCTGCCATCATATGTACATGTATTCCTACCTTCACCCATGCACCTCAGCTTGACTAATCCAGCATCTTTACTTTCACTCTCATTTAGCAACACAGCTCTCAGCAAGAACTGCTGTGTTCAGGAGCAGTGGTCCAGGATTCTTCCTATTTACTGCTCCCCTCACCTGCTTTTCTTCAGTTTCTTAACCCAACTGTGCAAGCACTGCTCAGTGCATTCTGCTTTCAGCTTTAAAGCAGAGAAAACACTTGGTAGAAGGGGGCAGCAACTAACTAACCAGAAAGGAGAGACAGCTGTATCAGAATAAGGTAAAAAACCACAGGGACAAATAAATGGGCTCTGAGATGGTGAAGGGGAGAGCCAGGGGACCGAGGCAGGGGGAGTGCTTTCTGGTAGAGGGAAGGAAGAGACAAGTTAAGCAACTAATTTTTCAATACAGAGCAAAAGAAAGAAGAGAGGTATGAAGAAAAGGGGAGAAAGATGTTTAAGTTATTTCAAGTCAGGAGAGAATATCCATACTGCCAGAAATCATGAGCACTGTAGACAAATACATTCTGGAAGTATGTAGGAGTGATTAGAAAGTGATTGAATTGATTGTATCTCAAGTCAGAAATACATTTTACAGGCAAGAAAAGGCAAAGCAATATATTAATGAAAGTAAACACTTCTTGCTGCAGCAGATTTTCATCTTCCATAATTTGAAGTGAGGATTGAAATAATTTGACAAATCCACATTACTTCCTCAATCTTTCTTCTTCTCCTGCCCACTTATTCCTCTTCTGCTCATCATCTTTTCACTCTTCATCCTTAAGAGTGGTACTGCTATCTGACTTCTGTGTCTCATTCTGACAGGGTTTAGCCTATGGACCTACCAGAACCAAAACCCAGGAAGCTCTCCAAACATGAGCACACAATGACACTTTCTAAAAGCATCCCCAACTGGGAAGGATGGTTTTTCTTACTTAAAAAACTCATAATACAGAAACGTTTTTAACAAAACTCCACTACATAAAAAATACATTTTCCACTGTACAGGCTAAAAATAGAACACTATCTAATAAAAAATATAAATGCCTTTCACTTGACACTGAGCCTGTTTGGACCTACAGTGTATACAATCAAAAAACCTACTAAATTTAAATTCAGCAGATTTCACGTGATTTTCTCAGTGAGGGGGCTGTCTACAATAACTTCAAAGAGGAATCTGGGTGGTATACAGGTCGATTCACCCAGCTCTACTCAGTTCGGTAGTATCTGATCAGCACTCAGTTCTGCCCCTTGACTGAAGCTGAGATTTTATTTTCCCCTCTAACAATTTGCTTAATTCCTCTCAACTTTCAGTTACTGATTACTGTACAGTCATTAGTAGTTAACAGATTAGACTAACACAACATCCAGCTCAAATCTGCAACAGGCCATTGTGCAAATTCATTCATTATGTGACATTATGCCACTTAAGCCCCACTTACAAATTGCCCTCTGCATTCACAAGTGACCTAGTAAAATACATGTCTAAGCAAAGCATGGAAAGCTGTACAGTATGAATCTAGAAAACACACACAGCAGTTATATATCCTTTGGTATTAAGGAAATTTATAATGCTCCATTTACAGTATAATCCTGTCCCAAAATCTGTTTATAAAGGTCTCAACCAAGCATTCAAGTGCAGGAATAAAATAACTGAGAAAGGAGGGATATCACAAGCAGAGGATGGGAATCAGAAATAGAACAGTGCATGAAGCCACAAAGTGATAAGTATTGTTTACCTGTCAGTTGACATTGATTAATCTTGTGTTCTGTGATATCGCTCAGTGACTCAAACACCTGGAGGCAGCTGTCACAGCTGTGCACAGCTTCTTCTTCTAACTCCTCCCCTTCATCCGGCCTTTTCTTACAGTCTAGCACATCTCCATCTTCTGCCTTGTCTTCTAGTTTACAGTTAGGGTCTGAAAGAAAATCAAGACTGTCATGTCAGGCGTGTAAGAAGAGAACATTCAAAAAGAAAAAAAAAAAATCAAAATAGGCTGTTGTGCTAATAATGAGAAGAAAACTATTTGGCATGAGCCTGAAGCGCACTGTAGAATTTATTGCTAAATAAGCAAAAGAGGCTTTTTTCCTTTCTTTTTCTCTAATCTCAATGAAAAGCAAATTTTCCTTCTACTCCCACAAATGCAGCTCCATTTCTCACTCAAGCTATTCTTCCTTGCTTCAATGTTAGGTTTGTCAATTTTATCACAGCTATTGAAGCTGCTTTGATCATCGTAAGAAAGGATAAACCACCTATGCAATTAGTTTTTCAATGAAAAGAAAAATCAAATCAGTGAGTGTGCAGGAACTTCTTTTCTCTGTTAACTACAGCATTTCACAGGAAATTACCAGAATTAAGAGACTAACAAATTTGATTTACATAAACATGAAATTAATCTCAATTTTACAACCCACTCCAATACTCCATTGCCACACTATTTGACACAAACAAAGCCCTGGAAAGCTTATACCCTGGGTCAAAATTCTACTCATGCTCTGAACTTGTGTATGACTTAAAGACAATGCTCATCAAGTTCCTGTGTTCTCCAGATCATGGAAAACTGGAAACTAACTACTCCAGTATAAAAGCCATTTAGTGCACAAAGGAAGCTTTATCTGTTTGGCATACTAACAGGCACTTGGGGGATAGCAGGATAGCTCCAGCCTCAGATCCTGGGCCCAACTGAAGCTTCTACACTGGAAGAAACATGCAGCCTCACCACGTACCCGAGTGTGCAGACACCTCACAGCTCACTGCACTGCCTCAGTTCTGCAGATGAGCAGCTCAGTGAGATAATGTGTAGCCTAGAACTTTTCTTCCTCCTCTGAGGAAGAACACAGTATCTTTAACTACTCCTGACTTTTTGCCCATTTTACTAAAAGCTCCCTTCAAAAGACAGAAATAAACCAATCTGTCTTCCCTAATAAAGCAAGCTGGCACTTAAGTTTGTTTTTCCTTGGGAACCACAGTACAACAAGTGAAATGCAGAAAAAAACCTGGTTATGTACATTCCAGCAAAAGGAATGCAAGTGTTTCACCACTTTTCCCTTTTCTGCTTTGGCCGCCTCATCTTTCCTTTTAGATATTTGAGAGAGCTGAGACTAAAACAAGTCATTTTAGAAAACACGGATGAACTCACATAGTACCAGGAGATTGTGCAAGTACATTTTAAGATGTTATGCTCTTTAGCCAAGCGGGTGGCTAACCAGGAGTAGGCTCCCTGGCCAGGGGAACAAAGAGGTGGAATCTGTGAATGCACCTTATTTAGCCTTGAAAGAAGAGAAACTAAAACATGCCAACACTACATTCATATTGGGGGTGGGGTGGTGTGTGAGGAGCAGCAGGAAGGCAATTCCACTTTAAACCACTCATATCCGCTCTCAGCACCCTACAGTAATCTGGGCACAGCCATTCCTGTATTTCTTGCTGCCCACAACCAAGGTCAGAGCTCTCATCATCTCTCTGTATCCTTTGGTCCATACTGCTGCACCCTGCCCTTCAACTGTGCAAACACAGATGGATCCGCAAGCAGAAACTGGAAATGACCCATGTCAGGAAGTCTTTCTCATGCCATGTGGCTTGTGATCAAAACCAAGGAATTTCTTTGACAGGGGTAAAGGGCAGTATTTATTTTTAAGGGAATTATATTACAGAGAGAAACCAGATTAATTTTTAAAAATAAAAAACACATTCTGAAAGGAAAAGTATAATTGCCGTGCAAAAGCCCTGCCTATACACTAAGTCCTTATATGACAAATTACATCCACAAGGTTCTTTCAAGAGTGGAAATTTCCAGTTGGGCAGCTACTTCCAAATAGAAAAGTAGCCTGCAAAGTTAAAAACCAAAAAAGGTATGCTAATTATAAAAAGACTTTATGACATTTTAGCCATTATTGAATACTCTAAATCTAATAACTTTGATTGCCACTTCATTCTCCGAAATATTTTGAAAGATTAATAAAAGTAGCTAGGAGATCACCAAGTTCTAAACAGGGTAGAAAATGAAATAATTGTCTTAACTGCTGCAAACTGACCCCAACATCATTAAACACTTGTTGGAAGGCAGCATCTGCACGCTGCATACTATTAGTTGTTCAGCTCAAGCTCCCAGTTTCATCTCATAAAATTGACAGCACTCAGGGAAATGTGGGCACTAGGTCTGAATTTTAACATGAGTATTTAAATGCTGCACATAAAGTTTACAGACCTGTTTGTTTTAAAATAAGGGTAGTGTCTGACTCTGCTTTAAGTACAATGCTGAAGGAAAGAAAAGGGAGGGGAGGGAATTCTCGAGACTCAGCATTCAGAAACACTTGCGTTTGACAAGAATTCAGCAACACACACACACGTAGGCACACATGCACCCCTTAGTGCACAAAAGCCTAAAGAATCACTCAATTTAAAGCCTCATACTTAGCGACCAGTTATTAAAATTAGAATCATTTCAAGACTAATAATGTTTTGCTTCTCCTTCTGCATTTGCAGATATAAACTCTACAGGGACAGAAGTCAGTCAAGCTTATTCCCTTCTGCTGCAACTTTAGAATACATGCTCTAGCCAACTGGCACATTTGTTTTTAGGTCAACACTTAAGTGGGACCCTCTGGGACCTAGGTTCGAGTTTAGCCTATGACAGCTTTGTGAAATGAGTTCTGGCAGTCTCAGCCCCTCTCAATGAATGCATTTCCACTGTGATCTGCTTCTGTGAAGAGATGTCACCACCAAAATAAAAAGATATTTAAAGAGAGCAAATATCATTTGGAGGCTTTGTGAATAGATAACTTTTCTGTTGCAACAACAAGTATCTTCCATTAAGAGCTGGTCCAACCTTAATTAGTTACTTAAATTGAGGATAAGCTGCCTTATTTGAGCAGCTGTTTTGAACAACTAGAATAAAATATTTTATAAATGCAATATGCATTCATCTGTACTTTCTCCTTAACCTCTTCTTCAAAGCTCAGGATCATATATAGACTTCAGGGCAAATGTCATTCATCTCCCACATTTCTTTCTCCCCAGTATCTGCAACAATCACAGCCACAATTCCCTCAATAAAGACGGTGTTCATAGTAAAGTTACTTTTCCCAACATCTGCAAATACCACTGTGATTTCCAGAGGCCTCCCTGCCCTACTTTTGGAGGCTGCCCGTGCCCCAACTGAAATTTTTCAATACACATCAGCAACCATACACACACATCCTCTCCACCTTCAGATACCACTGCAAATTATCTAGTGTAGAAATGAATGAAGATTGCTTTTTTGGAAGATAAATAAATTCTGCCTATTAAGGCACTTAAAAAAAAATAAGAGAAAGAACAGTTGTCTTCTGTTCTTGATTATGTTAACATTATTTATAAATGGAAATTAAAAGAAGCATGATTTTCTCATTACTATGTTGCCTAGCAGGTGGTTCTCCCCTTCCCTTCTTCCTCCTTCTCATAAGGGATGTTATTGCTGTAACTCGGTCTAATAAAACTGCAACTTTGGGGAAAATGAAAAATTGCATTGGCTTAAAGGTGTTGGAGGCAATAAAGGCATGGACTTCAATTAATTTCAAGTATGGGAGCGGTTTAAGGCCAACCAGCAGAAATTCTATTCTGCCCATGTAAAAATGAGGTTTCACCACATTTACTTTTTATAACCCATATAAAAGTCAAGTAAAAGTAATGAATATCTAAAAGTCATCTCAGTGGACTGGCAAAGACTGTCTGTATTCTTGAAACTCATCTTATATATTTCTGCCTATGCTGCAAGGATCCATAGATAATCCCAACTAAAACATCAAACTACCAAGAAAACAGCCTCCTTTCCAATCCATTTCACTGCCTT
>WEIT01032376.1:1199-14919 GCA_013389985.1 Dryoscopus gambensis
TGCCCTTATTCCATACCATTAAAACAGCCTCACTCTACCCTGCAGGCTATAAAGGGAGTATTTAATTGAATGAATCTTTCTATTTATTGCGGCCATCATTTGCAGCTATGATTGCTTTCCTCTGGCCTCTTAAACTAGTAGTTTTACTTTCTCAATTTGGCCTTCTAGCTGTTGAAAATATAACACAAATAAACTAGATAACAAGCAAGCTAGAAAAATTATGTACCCAAAATTAGATGGAACACAAAAGTTGCAGCAGAAACGTTGCTGGCAAGACTCAAAAAACTCTGACAATACATTTTATTTCAGGCAGGGAGGGAAATTGTTCCTTTTCCATCCCTTTCAAGGAAAAGCAAATTTTAATGTACTGAGTAGCAATGGAGTACAAAACTTCAGTAAATTATAGTTTCCCACAAATTTGATCTATTCAGAAACTAACGAATAAATTGATTTTGCAGGTAGTTGTTTACTGGTGGATGATTTTTTGTTGTCACATCTAGAATATCTCAGTCTCAGAGAAAATTGTTGTTTCTGTTTCTGTTCTGATAAAGATAAATCTTTATCCTTTAAGATGCACTACTGCTCTCCCATATAAACTGGAGAAATTATAGTTTTCCAGTAAAAGGGAAAAAACCTTTCTCTCTCCTGCCAATTGCAATCTCCAAATGACAGAGCAATGTAGTGGTGGATCTGCATGCACTCTAGAAAAGGTCTTTTTGGAGGAAGCACATAACAGTTGGGAAAAGACAAACAGGCTGTGCTAAGCTCTGGCACTTCCCAAGCAGTGATTAAGAGTGAACATATGTTACAACAAAAAAAAAAATAGCTTAAGCTACACTAAACCAAGAACTTGTGACAAAAAATAATAACAAAATCCGAAAAACAACCAACAAAAAAACCAACAGCCTCAGGAAGTCACAAGGAGTTTCTCAGTGGAAATCTTCCCCTAACATTTGGGTGGCTCCTCTTCCCACTACTCCATGAAAGCTGCTCCTTTGACTTTAACAGAAGCAGTTCAAGACAGACCCCATGGAAATTTTCTTTCATTTAAATTGTAAGTGTTTAAATTACATTACTACTCTTCAAGATATAAGTAAATATAGCAGTTTCCCTCAATACATTTTGCTGCCACATTTAGTGTCACATTAGATTGAGATAAGTTTTTTTGTGGGGCTTAGTGCAGTTTACACTTGAGGACAACATGTCATATTATCATGATATAATTCCACATCAGTACGTGTACTTCATTAATGTTTGCATGTGCAATGGAGTACAATGTAGGCATATTTCTGATTCATTACGTCTTCTCCCATCCCCCTCAGGAGCAGAAATCATTTTGCAGGACTGTAGTTGCATGGCTACTCACAAAGACCATAGCTGCATAGAGATGTAGAAAAACAGGAGTCAGAAGAGTCAGCCAACTTCTCAACAGTAGGATTAATTTTGAGACTGTTAAGCTGTAGGAATCAATTTCATTTATGCAACTTTCAAGAGAAAATTATTTTATTTTCTTTATAATTTCTTGAGAAATTATGTATTGTATGTATGTGTATATATAACAATATGCATATATATACACAATATATAAACTATGCAAACATATTAAAATACTTTGAGCAAATGCGTTCATATAATCTTCTACCTCAGGAATGTCATGACAGCAAGTTTTGATAGGAACATTAGCAAATTATATACTTCCTTGATAAAATTCATCAGATCAGTGCTTCTCATGCAAAGATCCCCAGTGTTTAGACAGATTAACACAAAGCCAAGACAAATACCATGGTTAGCATTATTTGTACTTGTACTGTGAAGATTTCTAACCACTTCCTGTGAATAAAGGTCCTTGGGTTTAACTTTAAAAAATTTAAAATATGTTTTTTCACAGAAAAGTTACAGTGTTCAGATTTTATAGGGCTGGTTTTTTCATTTAAATTTCATAGGATCATAGAATCATTAAGGTTAGAAAAGACCTCCAAGATCATCAAGCGCAACCTTCAACCAAACACCACGTCAAAAAAAAACATGTCACTAAGTGCCACATTCAGTCTTTTCTTGAACACCTCCAAGGATGGTGACTCCACCGCTTCCCTGGGCAGCCCATTCCAATGCTTGACCACCCCTTCAGTGGAAAAGCCTTTCTGATGGTCAACCTGAACCTCCCCTGGCACACAGCCTGAGACTGTGTTCCTGTCCTCTTACTGATTTCCTGGGAGAAGAGACCGACCCCCACCTGGCTTCACCCTCCTTTCAGGCAGTTGTTGAGAGTCATAAGGTCTCCCCTGAGTCTCCTCTGCTGCAGGCTAAACACCCCCAGCTCCCTCAGCTGCTCCTCACAGGACCTGCGCTCTAGACACTTCATCAGCTCCACTGCCCTTCTCTGGACACGCTCCAGCACCTCAAAGTCCTTCCTGAAGTGAGGGGCCCAGAACTGGACACAGCACCTGAGGTGCGGCCTCATCAGTGCCCAGTACAGGGGGATGGTCACTGCCCTCGTCCTGCTGGCCACATTGTTGCTGATACAGGCCAGGATGCCATCGGCCTTCTTGGACACCTGGGCACAGCTGGCTCATGTCCAGCTTCTGTTGGCAAGCACACCCAGCTTCTTTTCCATCAGTGGCTTTACAGTCCCTTTTTCTCAAGCCTTTAGCACTCTCTGGGGCTCCTGTGACACAAACTTCTGACTGAGCACCTCATCTTGTTGAATCTCATCCGGTTGGCCTTGGCCTATCAATCCAGCCTGTCCAGATCCTTCTGCAGAGCCTTCCAACCCTTAGCAGATCAGCACTCCCACTTGTGTCATCTGCAAACTTACCCAGGGGACACTTAAAACTCTCATCTCGATCAGTGGTAAAGATAATAAACAGGCCAGGGCCCAGCACTGAGCCAAGGGGAACACCACTGCTGACCAGCCTCCAGCTGGATGTAACTCCATTCACCTCTGCTCCCTGAGCCCAGCCATCCAGCCAGTTTCTAATCCAGTGCAGAGTGCCCCTGTCCAAGCCATGAGCTGCCAACAGGACTTGACCTGCTTTCAAAAAAATCTCATGTTCCTCAAACAATTAGATATCATCTAAATAAAGACTTATCTCCCTAATAAAGTACTTCAGTAAAGAAATTTTTGTAGTACAATATATGAACGAACACACTAATAAAAACCCAAACAAATATCTGCAGTTTTAATTTTCTAATCAATGTTTCTTGTCTAGAAAACCATTTATAATCTAAAGATTGATCCATAAAAGAAAAGCTGAGGGTGTTCTTATCTAGGATCCATACATTATGCTTAAAATCCATGCTGCATGTACTAAAGTAACATAGAGTTTCCAGCTAGTCATCTAAAAGAAAATAGTGCAGATTCTTGTCACAGTGTACAATATTAATAGTCTTATTTTCTGTAACTATTTCAACCTGGAAAAAAAAGTTTTCTTCCTGTCCAAATAGAGGTCAGTGGGAGGTGAAGTTGTGCAAGTTGTGTCAGTTATTTTTATGGGAACTCTGACAATTGTAATACAAACAAGGCAGAAATATGTTGATTTAGTCTTTTAGTAATAATAAAGAATTTTACCAATAGTCTCTTTGTGTTGAGAGAGAAAGCCTATTTCCATGCACTGAGTTATACGGTATCCATAATATTTGTCATCCATTCACGCATCACAAAACAAAGTAATAAAAGGCCTGGCATATCATACAGGCATAAAATAACACACTGTGATGAAACTGTAGCTGACAGTTTTTGACACCACTAACTCCACATAGATAGTGCAAAGACTAAAAAAATCATGACAGGATATAGGCATAATATATAAATAACACTGTGTCTTGAAAAAATAGCTATTTAAAAATTAAAAGGACAGGATCTTTATATTTCTTTCATATTACCAAAGAGTGATCAAACCTACCTGATACCTGCTCCTACTATGAAGAAAATGGAATTTTCTCTATTTGAGCTTTTTTATTGCATTCATCAATAATTTCCTACAAATTAAAACTCCTTTTTCTTTGCAAGTCATTCATGGAACAAATATTTTATAAAAAAGATGTTTCTCAAAGGAACTAAAGGATGGAAGTTTCTTTAGTCATATACCATACCATATTGAATAAACACAAATGGACTTAAAGTGTTTCAGAATTTGACAGATGCTTAGTCTCTACTCAAATGTTCACTTATCCTTCATATCACACGAAAGCAAAAGGACATCAAACAAAGTCTAAGTATATGACAGAGGTTTTTTTCTTCCAGAAGGTTGGTTAGTAAAGTTGCAGCTCCTGTGATTAGAAAAAATCTAATAATTCTAAAAAGAAATAATAACTCTAAAATAAATCAACAACCTTGGAACTGTCCATGGAAATAAAACCTTTATAGTGAAATAAAAGATAAAATATGAAAATAGCTATCACTGTTCTCTAGAGTACCATCACATGATGACTTATATCCAGAAAAATATTTCAAGAACGAGAAAATTTCACAAGTATGATTTTGAATAATTTTCACATGATAAATACACAGTGAAAACTGATATCTACATTACCGACAATATGTACTGCTGAACCTGTTGACTTTTTATATATGTAAAGACATATGGGTATACACAATTATGCCTCTGTGTCAGGTTAAAATCTTCCTGCTTTGGAACATCAGCACATTTTTACAGTGAAGGATATGTAGACTGAATCAGCTTTAACCTCAGTATCTGGAGTAAAGACAATCACTCAGACATAGAAATAAAGGTGGTAAGACCGTCCTCAGGAGTTTTTGTCTCCACGGAACTTCAGACATAATATTTCTAACATCAAGCCCAGAAATGGAAGGACAGCCTTATGGGGTTCTTTTAAAAGCCAGTTCACACATAGGTTTCTCAGAAAAAAATGCTATGCACTAATTGTTTAGTTTTGCTGACTTGTAGCATCTAAGAGTGCCTGTGAAAAGCAAAGAGAACAGAAATGGTATAAGTTCTTTCCTTATTTTCAACTTCCTTCGCGTCTTCTGCTGGCTTTATAAACTCTGAAAACCTTTTTTTAAACTGCTTGTTGTGAACACAAAGCTTGATTAAACCAGAATTGCTTAAATGTTTAAAGAGCTGAGAGCTCATTCCAAAACAGGAGTAACACCAACAGTTTCTTTGCAAAGGTGTTTACTATCCAGCACAGTGTAATAATAATCTTGGTCACAACACCTGCTACTCCATGAGGCCTGGTACATATTGAAACTCTGATTGGTTTAATATATTAGATATTTGATTTGGCTTTGATATTTCAGCCTGATAATGAAAGATTGGTAATTACAGTTTATAGACTATACTTGCAAGCAGAAGCAAGTCATTACAATAGATTAGAAAAAATATAAACCAAATTTACAGTAGCAGAGTACAGGTAAATATAACTGCACCATTTTCACTCTAATTGTTTTTGTTGTTATAGTAAAATATGACAGCTTTAATTGAAAAAAAAAAGACAAAATTTCTACACTGAGAAGATTAAAGAAGAAATAAAAAGTCAAAACATAAAAAGAGGAGAACCTGATATTTTTATGAAGAGTAGTGACTGAGGAGAATAAGCCTTCCTTGAACACACACTTCTGTGCCTTGCTACAGACAGGTTTATCTACCTCTCATCATTCACATTAAAAATTATAAATTTCAATCAATTTCATACAAATGGATAAAAAAGTATGTGGCATGCCTGATGTGGGACCACCCCACTGCCTGCCCTGGTGAAGCACCTTCAAAACAGAGAAGCCTAACTTGAATAAATTTCTAACCATAAACTGAACAGGATTGAGACTTAAGGGGTGGGATGTTTCCCTGCAATACAGGAAGATCCCAATTTAAGGTGATCCTATGTGAATCTATTGCAGACTTAGTTTGACTTTAAAGAAAAATTGATAATGACTTGCTAAATTCCTTATTCTGGCTGTATAAAACTTCTCAAAAGTCCCTGAAAAATCTTTACGCCCTTCTTAACTCTCCAGAATTAACACAATTACTGCCTTTTACCACAGCTTTTGATTATAATCATAGTCAAATTTCTTTTTGAAGAATTGATTAAATTAACCAATATTCTAGATTAACAGTATTTTTGATGACATTTTAAGATCATGTTTCTCATGAAATCCTGTGGAAAAGGTTTTCTCTTGGACATACTATGGAATCACTTTGAGACAATGGAAAAAACATCAGTGGGAAAGCAGCAAAAGGGTCATTGGGGTTGACAAGACAACTTAAACTCTTGTACTCAGCTGTACCTTCCAGTAAGAACATGTCTCATCTTCTTAACTTTTCAGTATGTATATCAGTTAATGAAGTAGACACAATATGCTTTTGGCAGGCTTGAGTCCTGGAAAGCAAAAGGAAAATGCTAAGAGAACTTGTGCTTGTGATCCCTGTCACTATTAAACTCTGCTCAGTATCTCTGGGGAAGGTAAGAGAACTGTTGACTGAGCTCTGCAGAAAATAGGCTGGCATCTCATGTTGTAAGGTACATTCTGAAAGGATTCTTCAAACATAAAGCAAAGAACCATTCACTGACATCTGTGATACTCTATGACTAAGTGAAAAACAGCCAGAGAGGTGCAAGAGCTTGTATTTGCTAGCTAGATGCATTTAATGCTAGATGCTCAGAAAACAAATGTTCTGACTGATGTTTTCTAATGTCAAACTGATCTCCCTGGAGTTTTCTGTTAGTGGCACACAATGAACACAATTCTCCCTACTGAAAGTGAAATAATGAAGTGTATTCATGGGGTTAAAAGACCAGCAAGCCTGGTAAATCTGTGCCTTGACTACCTGGAGAGAACACAACAGATGTGCAAGGAATAGACAATGCAGAGAAGAGAAATGGAACATTGGTAATATGTTGGCTGGAGGATTAAAAAAAGGAAATACTCCAGATTTCTCTTTCAAAATCTGATATTCAGGTGTCCTCTTTTGAAACATTATCTGGGGACTGTGAACTGTGATTCCCAGCCATATCTTATTATTGATAAAGATATGCAACTTGTCATCACTGAGGACTGACAGTTTGGGAACACAGCACAACAGAAGAGAATGCAATCACAAGTGACACTCTCAGCTACAAGGAAAGAACCACTCAGCACTTCCCATTTTTCAGGAAAAAAAAACCCAGTGACACTAGAAATATGCAGATACCATGAGCAAAAATATATTGATAATAACTCCCCTTTTTATTGCAGTATAATTTTCAGCAGACTGCAGGTTAAAATTTTAGATCCACCTCCTATTTTGTACTTTATCATTTCATTCTAGAGGCTTTAGAGAAATTCAACTTTGCACGTCAGATAGCTCACTACACATAAATACACCATATGTTAGAAAACATTCCCAGCTGTTGGGAAAATTATTTCCTTAAAACTGAAAAATCCTGAATATTGCTATTTATCAAATAATTTGGAATTGCTATAAAATTGTATTTCTACTTAAATGTATATTATAAGCACTTTTTTAGAGGTGTCAAGGCAGCTATATACCAAGGGATTTTCTGGTCTTCCAGTACTTGGCAAAAATTTTGAAAGCAGCCTCCACAAATAAGCTTCTGAGATGTATAATGTCATTCTTTAAAAGACTGCCTCTAAATCTTTATCTGGCAGAATGAAATGAAACACAGCAGGAGCTAACTGGTTAGTTACTTCCCCCTGTTTAAAAAATAAAATAATATTTAAAAAAAGGCTATATCTGTTCCAAAGTGAAATACAAACAGACTCTTCTCAGCACCTATGCACATTAAAACACTGGTGGCCAGTGAAGTAAAGGTGTCAGCCTACTTGGCTTAGTTATAGCCACAGAGTAAAAAGATGGACTGATGATATATATTGCAGCTCAAAATGACACTTACAGGACAAAAGCCAATGCTTTGCTGGAGGCAATATCTTATAATTTCCATTAAATGAACACATGATTAGAGCAGAATAAATGAGAGTCATCCATTGCCTCCATAGTTTTGGAATGACATGGTTACAATCAAGTAAGGGAAGTGCATGCAATAGTCAAACAAAGCTTTCTCAGCAGCCTGGCCTAAATTATGGAAACAGGACATCACTATTGCCAGACGGTCTCTAGATGAAACACACTTCTCTGATCCTCTCTTCTGTAGTACAGAAAATATTTAATTAGAAATAGATAGNGCAATGTAAGAATTTTAAGAACAGAAAATAACCCTATGGGAACTACAGTCATTTTGGTACCATTTTTCATAAATGGTATTGCTATTGGCAAACAAGGTAATATTTCTACACACAAATAAGTGCACAATGCAAGCTATAAGGGGCATTTTCTGTGCCTCTTCAGAAGAATATAAAATTTTAGAAAACAAAGTAAATTATTTATACAATTTTTTTTTTGTCAAATTGATGTACTGAACTAATACCTAGCTAGATCTTGTGGTGCAGTCGTCATCAATGGACTGATACATAATTCTTTTCATTTAACAAAATAATTAAAAATTAATGAATGTAAAGTACAAGATTATATAAATCCTGCCTTGGATTTATAACAGCTTGGAGAAGTTTTTAACTTGTTTTAGAGGTAAAAATAGTTGTTGTACCTCTTCCGCATCAAGATTACACAAAAATTGGGGTAGTATTTGACCCTGAGAGTTTTACAGCACAGTAAGAATATGGCACTGAACACAGACACATTTCAAGGCTCACTCCAAGTTTGTGATAGGTGGATTTGTCACACTATCTTGTGAAAAAAAAAGCTAGTTAACAGTGTACTGAGATGTGGAGGATGACCATACAAACAATATCCAAGCACTAGTGTGAGTAATAAAGGTGTAATAAAAAGTTTCACTAATAAAGAAAAAAAATAAGGATTATGTCATGTGGAGCATGCCTAATGAAATATTCAGCAGACAGAGTCTGCATTTATACCTGGCTCATGGATCTTAAAACAGGTAAAGGAAATTTAGAAATATAAGCTTTTTTGGTATTTCAATTAATTATTGTTAAAAAGCCAGTAACGAACAAGAATGGAACAGAATATTCTGAATGGTAGCAGCAACAGTTATCACTTAGGCTTTTGAGCATATGTTAGAAAGTCTCATAATTAAATATTAGACGACATGAATGATGAATATTAGAAGATATTATTAGAAGATATGGAAGAACTACTGTTCTTTAGATTCAGACTTGGGAAAAAATTGAAGTAGAAAACTAATTGCATAAACAAAACCCTGGTAAAATCATGCTTTCAATATTTTACTGTCAGACTTCTGATAGTAAGAAATAAATAAAGAGACAGTCATTTGGAACACAAAAACAATCACTGAAGCAAAGCCAAGGACAGAAGCAGGGCATCATAGACTGCTGAGGCCTCCCTGGCCACCATATCACTAAACTGAGAATCATGGAATTCAGTTGGGTTTGGGTTGGAAGAGACCTTAAACATCATATCATTCCAATTGTCATGCCATGGATAGAGACACCTTTCACTAGACCAGGTTGCTCAGAGCACCATCCAGTCTGGCCTGGAGCTTTTGCCACATTATTATTCTTAATGAAACTAAAAAGTAAGCCAACATCCTGAAAGAAAATTCTTCAATGTATGAAACTCAGTTATCAGTTAATGAACATATTTAGGTGTTCTAGATCTGTAATATTGAATAACACTCAGAGAAGTCGCTAAAATATAAGAAAATTATTTTTGACAGGGTTAACTAGGAAAAAAATCTCTTCATCATTCAACATTCCTGCACAAAGACTTGGCAGCAAAGCACAAAAATTATGCAGGAAATATGAAGGGAAACCAAATAATGGTTTCATTGCAGGCTGTCAATATTCAATTCCCAATTTTTGTTGCACGGCAACCAAAGAAGTTTTGTTTATCATAGGATTCTAGAATGCTAAGGGGTTGTAATTGGCCTTAAAGATCATCTAATCCCAATCCCTCCCTGTCATGGGTGGGGACACCTCCCACTAGATCCCATCCAGCCTGGCCTTGAACACTTCCAGGGCTGGGGCATCGACAGCTCCTCTGGGCAACATGTACCAGTGCCTCAGCACCCTAACAGTAAAGAATTTCTTTCCAATATGAAACCTAAATACAACTTGAACAAATAGAAAACCAAGAAATGTTTTTGCTAGGGCTTTAGCTTTGAGCTTCCATGAGTTTGTTTCAATATTTTCTCCTATTACATTTTTTCCATCTAGCTCTTTGTATTAGCCCCAGCTCTGGTATTTTGTAACTTCTTTATAAACCTTACTGTTGTGCACTTTTTTAATACTGGCCTGCTTCCCCTTCTGTTTCTCTGCAAGTACTACAGCTGTCAAAACCAGCCATATTAATAATTGCTAGCACTGTTATGACATGCAGTGTAAAACAAAGCTGCAGGCATGCAAGCCACTGGCCAAAATGGATAGTTACCACTATTATCTTTAGATCTGTATTCAGCAGTTTTATTCTGAGTCAACTATCTGGCTGGCTTTGTTTTATGATGGACAGCACCTGTTCACCACACATTTGGACTGTATCATCCTTCAATATATTTTTCCTTATGAGTCTTATCTAAAGTGATAATTCTACAGGTAAAATAGATGGGTAAGGAATTACTTCTTTAACTCCTTAACTTAAATAAATATAAAGGTTTTATCAAGCTGATGTAGTCAAAACTGTAAAAGTCACTGTATTCTTAAGAATTTCAGAGAAAAGCATGTTGACAAAATATTTAAAACTGTCCTGTTACTTACCAGTCTTTTCTTGATAGCTTAAATACATGTATAAGTAGCTTAAAGACACCATAGATCTTCCAATTTGGCAAATCCTAAATTTACATCTGTCTAGTTCAACACCTTTTCCAACAAATATACGGACCTACCTTTACCATCACTGTTAGAATCCAGATGAAAAGTCATTATGTACCTAGAAGGCTTAAGTACTTTAAAAGAGAAAGCTGTCACACACACATTCTACGCCATGTCACATTAACCAGTAATTTTTAATATGCACCAACATGGCTTAAAGTTCTGTTGACTATCACAGAATCACAGGATGGTTGAGACTGGAAGGGACCTCCAGAGCTCCTCTAGTCCAATCTACTCTCAAAAGCAGAACCACCTGGAGCCAGTTGCCCAAGACCATCTGAAGACAGGTTTTGGACATCTCTCACGTTCAATAAATTTTTCCTGATGTTCAGAGGGAACTTTATGCTTTTTGGTTCATACCCATTGCCTCTTGTCCCATGACTGGGAAAAATCAGAAGGATCCTGGCTCCATCTTCTTTATACCCTCCCTTCAGGAATTTACATACAATAATAAAACCCTCCCTAAGTCTTCTCTTCTCCAGGTGAAACAATCCCAGGTCTCTCATAGGAGAGATACTTCAGGCCCTTCATCATCTTCATGGCCCTTCATTGGACTTTGAAACTGGTCCAACTAAATTTCTTTCCAGCTGGCTGGCCTCCAGCATATACTGGTGCCTGGAGCTGTTTCTCCCCAGAGGCAAGACGTTACATTTCCCTTTGTTGAACTTTATGGTGTTCCAGTCCTCCCACTCCCCCAGCCTGTTGAGGTAAGACAGCACGACCCTTTGGTGATTCATCCACTCTCTCCAGTTTTGTGTCTGATACAAACTTACTGATAGTACACTTTGCAGCATTGCCCAAATCATTGATGAAGATGTTAAACAGACTGGAACCAGGAATGTCCCTTGGGGTACACCACTAGTTTAATCAAAGCTGGTTAGTTTGTCAAGCATGACTTCCCTTTACTTAATGTCCTTGTCCATCCTTGTCCGTGTCTGGAAATGATTTCCAGGATTAGATGTTCCCTCACCTTTCCAGGATGGAGGTGAGGATGGCTTTCCTGTAGTTTCTTGGGTCATCTTTGCTCTTCCTGAAAGTAAGATTCACCATGATGAATCAGAGATTATCAAATGAGCTTGAAATGACACCTGTTATTATACCCCATCAGGGGGTATAACATGCCCTTTGCTTAATCATTCCCTGACCTGATCCTCTTCTATCAAGGGTACATCTTCCTTGCTCCAGCCTATCCCTCTGCTCTCTGGGACCCAGTATTCTTGAGGGCTGGGAAGCTAAGAAGGCATTGAGTACCTCAGAATTTTCTGTCTTGCATAACCAACTCCCCTATCTCATTTAGCAACGGGCCCAAATTATCCCTAGTTTTGTTTTTATCACCTGTGTGCTTAGAGAAGCCCTTCTTGTCTTTAGATCTCTTAGAAAGATTTAATTCCTTTTTGGTTTTAGCTTGTCTAATGTCATCCCTGAATAGCTGGACTTGGGTAGGAAGACTTTTTTCACACATGCAGCCTCCTTTTTTTTTTACCTTACTTCCTGCTCATTGCAATGGACTGCACTTAAGCTTGGGGAAGGTGATCTTTGAATACTAAGCAACTTTCTAGGGCCTTCCTTCCCTCTAGGGATTTATTTAAAAGAATGCCTCCAAGCATCATTGAAGATGTCAAAGTCTGTTTCCTGAGGTCCAGGTTTGTGAGCTTGCTTGTCACCCTTCTCCCTTCCCCCAGCATCTGGAGCACATTCTCGCAGCACATGCCACTGTAGCAAAGGCTCCCTCTGGTGTTTACAGACCCCTTGTTGGGGAGTTTGGGGTCCAGTGCAGCATCTATCCTTGCTGACTTCTCTATCACTTGGCAGAGGAAGTTATCATCAATGCACTCCAGGAACCTCCTGGGTTGTTTATGTGCTGATGTGTTGTCCCTCCAACACATACCAAGGTGGTTGAAGACACCCATGAAGACCAGGACCTTCAAACCTGAGGTCTGTATAGAGTCTGAACTACTTGTTCTTCATGGTCAGGTGGCCTATTGTAGACACCCACTATAATGTTACCTTTGCCTAATCCTAACATGTAAAATATCCATTGGCTCCTCATCCACCACTAGTCAGATTTCCAAAACCTTAGGCTGCTGTGTCACATAAAAGAAAATCATCTCCTCATCACACTTTCCTGTCCTTCTGAAAGAACCTGTATCACTCCTTAGCAACATTCCAGTCCTGGGGGCCAGCTCACTATAATGCCATTATCCCAACAAGAATATAGTCCTGCAACTGCAGTACATGTGAACATATACACACACGCGTAAATATTTGTAACAGGAATGCTCTTCACTTTTGATTTTCCACTGTCACTGCTGTTCACCTCATGACCCCCTCTGGAAGTCTTGTCAGGTAAGACTTATTTCAAACAGACTCCCTCCTCTCCTGTCTCTGATGGGAGAGAATACCAAGGGAACTACTGAGAAATCAGTGCAAGATGAAACATAAAAAAATACAGATAACTGATCTGTAACTGATAACAAATAGACAAAATGGCAAATTCCTCCCCCACACTGCCTCTACCACCACCCCGAGGTTCAAAACCAACTTAATGTAGTTCAAAAAATGACTCCCAGCTATTCCCAGGAACAAATACCCAGTCAAGAAAATGAGGATGAAACTGCTGATTTGGAAAAGGCTCTAGCAAAAAACATGTGCAGAAGATTTGGGGAACTCCTGTTGATCTAGTTAAGGCAGGAATCAGTGAGTATTTTCCTTTCTTGTACTTTTTTCTAGACCTTTAAAAATTATATTGTCATGCCTAACAGTTGCTTACAATAAATAATACAATATTACAATTTGCTCAGTGATGGCAAATATGTTCTATACATTGCACAACAAATACAAAGACACAGGCAAGTGCATGGCCTATACTTTGTAGAACCCTCTTTAAACATGATACAGCTAGAA
>WEIT01032405.1:1582-34910 GCA_013389985.1 Dryoscopus gambensis
CATAGTCCATCTACTCATGCAAATAATGTCTTAAAGCATTTAAATGATCTCTATCTATTCCACTGGTAAAATTTGTCACTGGCAAAGACATGTGACATCTTTTCCATTAGCTTTTTTCTGTAATGTGACACAGGCAAATTAAAAAGGTTCTTTAACATACATCTCCTTCAGTACTGATGTGGCTGAGACCACCGCAAATTAAATTTTATAAATTACAACTGCTGTGCTTTTCACCATTTATGTCACTATATATTCGCAATTTCCTCATCCCAAGGAGCACAAACGGCCTTGTCAGCTTCATTTGTACACTCCTGTAAGAGATGAAAATTGCAAATATTGCGAGGAAAAGTTTTAAAATTTAAAATGCTAAACAGGTTTTCATTAACACAGAAAAGTTGTATATGTTGTATCTCTGCTCCCAAATATTTATCTATACCTATAGAGGACACCATTGCTGTACACGTTATTTGTACACAAGCATGCATGTGGGAATAAAGTACCCATCACCAAAGAGTCACCTCAAGGCACATGATTCTAATAAAATTATACAAAACCTGAAAATATACCAGTATTTAAAGGAATAAGAAGGCCTAAATAAACATGAAGTAACACTGTGTCATAAATATAACACCACGATCGAGGGCCTGATTCTGCCTGGGCTGCCATCCACTAATCACTTGTCTGCAGACACAGCCGTGGGTGCAATTTCAGCTCTCAGATTTTCCTCCTGTACTTTTCCCCCCCTTGTTATCTCAGTAGACATCTTCACTTTGGTGAGATGGATATTAAACTACCATCCTGCTACACATTCTAGGAGTATGCACACAGCAAGCAGCTCGGCATCAGCTCACACATGAACAGCCTTAGCTCCCATAAAATATTCATTCATTTAAAAAATATTTGCACCCTGCTGTCAAACTTAGACAAATTCATACTGAGCCTCAGAAAATAGCTGTTTTAATGGTAAATGATGTTCCAGAAACCTCTTTCAGGCTAAACACTCTCGTCAAAATTATTTTAATAAGAAAGATTAACAATTTCAACATTAGCTGCTAATCCCCTTTCATTTGAAACTGTGCTGATAAAATTCTTTGCTTGTCATTCAAATAGTAAGTAATAATTATAGATTTGGGGCCTCCATCTCTTGCTTCATTAATAGTAAATTGCATGGAAGTCTGAAGCATAAAGTCAGCTTTGATACATCTCAAAATGCAATTTCCATAGCTTTCCTTAGCTATGTACAATTAATTACAGAGTTAATAAGGGGAATATGTTAATGAAAGGGAAATTATTCACTCAGACCACCTGGTCTTATCAAATTTCTTTAATATGTTTCCTTCTTTCTGTGAATTTGCATGACAGCAAGAACACAAATCATGGTGTGTGTTGCTAGTCCTTTAGTATTTTTCTTTGCAACCAGCTAAAGTCCACTTACATTAAATACAGAAAGAACGAAAGAAGTAGTCAGTAGTACATAACTGACTGCACTTGTTTCCTCGAGTTTTGTACCTTTTTAATTTTAAAATAAAACTGCTTAAACAGCTTTATAATTACCAGACTCTCTTCAGTGCTGAAGTACAAATATAATGCATCCAAAGAGGAATATTGTCATCTTTTATTTTCTTTAAAGAAATGGGCTGCATGTGTACATACTTAATAAAAGGTGTACAGAAATGTGCTTCAATTCACTGCACTCTGACAGCTACTAGAGCTTAGTTGCTATGTGCAGTAGGGTTTTTGGATGTTCGTGGGAATATTTTAGTTGGTACAAACAGCCCAGTCAGAAGGTGGCAAACCTTCACATAAATCATCTTAAAAATAACACAGTTGTGATACATAGTTGGAGAAATTTTTTTAAAAGATGAGTCAAATCCAGAAACCAACCATCTTCAATAAACCTTAATGGATTTACTACTGACCAGACAGAGGATAAAAACATTTTAGGACCTGGACACTAGCCCTCGTAGTCATTCCAGAAAGAAAAAGGCCAGAGAATAATTCCTAGAGCAATGGCAGGTCATGCTTGGAGGAGGTGATGCTTGTGAGCAGTTTATCACCCCTCCCTTCTATTCTTAGTTCAATGCAAAGGTCCAACATGCAGCCAGCAACAAGAGGCAACTCATAATTCTCCCTTGGTATGAATAGGGTTTTCTTGGCCAGCTTGGCAACCTAAAGCAGCATTAGCTCATGAGTTTAGGAGAAGAGGATAAGGGAGACATGACAGCATTGAGGGAGAGCTGCCAACTAGAAAAAAAGTAAGATATTACTCTGGTCTGAGACAAAAGGACAGTTACATAAAGAAGATAAACTCAGAGTAAAATTATGTCTTTTATAAAGACATACTGGAGTAGGGATGTAATATTTGAGGGTAGGGATGTAATATATGAGGGTAGAATACTTTACCTGGTTTTGACCAAAAAGTAAAACAGTCCTCTTTTATTGAATAGCAAATACTTTCTCATCCACAAGCAAACTTCACAGATTATTTTAATGTTTATCTCCTTATTTAAAAATGTTTCCACAGCTGCGTCGTGGGTGCATATGCAAAATTTGATCATCACAGGAGCATTTTGTCTGTGTCCTACACATCAAATTTTCCAAATACCACCCAAATTCTGTTACCTTACTCAGAAAACACTGCCAAATTATGGTCTAATCCCAGAAGGAGTTGCAGAAAGCAAAGTATAAGTTTTTTTTAAATCTTGCCCTGATGATGAGCATAACCAGACTTTTTTGAATCAGCGGAGGCATTGAACTGTCTTTATTTCAAATAACCAGACCACGTCCAATAACTTCTGCTGGCATGGCCCACACAAAGAGAAAGAACTCTCCAAAATACTGATGGAGTCCTCCTGAGCATCCTAAACTGCAAGTGACACAGCAGTGCAAACACAAAGTGCCAATATTACGTCTCTTCTTTGGAAGTATCATGAAGCAAGTCCCGGTTTCACCCTGAACTCTTACACGTTTTGAGAATCTCTGACACTGTAGTCCCATTTAGCACACGTCACTGGATCTTAGCAGTGCACCACCATGTCTAGCAACCCAGGTGAGTCATTTCTTTACCCCACAGTGAGCCAAAACTCACCACCTTCCCACACCTGAACTCTGCCACCAGCTCAGAAATACTCTGTAACATATATAATCATCCTGGGTCTCCTGTCTGAGAAGTCTTCCTGAACCACACTTTGTAGTATCATTCTCCTTCTAAACAGGCATTTCTACCTGTTAGATCCAAAATATGATTAACTGCTGCATCTGCTACAATGAGTTATCAAGGATTTAATGCATGATGTGAGCATGCACAGTAGAACAAGTACAGCAAGAGCACTTCATCTTTGAGGATGCATTTGGAGCCAAAAGACAAGATCTCCTGGGATGAATGTCCATCTCCATGATACTCCATGGTTCATGAGACTCTCAGAAGCAGCTGAGTATCCAGTAACATTCCTTGTCTTCAACCTGAAGTATCAAAATTCAGATCTTTTTCATCAAATGACCATCTCTTGCTATTTGCTACAGCTGATACTTGTCTTGCCTTGACATTACCTGGATGTCCTCTAGAAATGCAAGAAAGCTGGGTGAAACTGAAAAAAGTCCAGATAGCCATCAAGATTTGTTTCAGCCAAGAGAATGTTCCTCTCTTTTTACTTGGTGCACACAGTTGCATAACCTGGTTTTGTGTCACATATTTCTCCCAATGTAACACTTTTAAAATTAGTACTCTAGAATATTAAGAGAAATGTTTTCTTTGCCTTTCTACTAAAAGCCTTAGGGAATGATATAAGTTGGCTAAAAGCGTTCAACAAAAGCAGCTTAAACAAAGCTGGAACAAACACTTTACAGTCAAACGACAGAGCAAGATGTAGTCACAGAAACTTGGTGAGTTATTTTTAATCATACATACATTAGGGGAAAACAGTGAAGGATTTTGGGGAAAAAAAGATTTTGAAATCAATTTCATACCATGCTCAAGAGGAACGTTTTTCTCAATTTAATACTGACTCTGCAATTGTCATTATTTCCTAAGGCCCATTCAACAAAATTAATATAGAAAATGGGGGGAAGCTTATTATGAAACAAATAAAAATGGAAGAATCAAAGGGTAACGTGTTCATGAATATTTTTTCCGAGTTTTACTGATGAAATCTATGTAGTACATACATCCATTTATTAGATTTATGGCTCTATTAGTAGAGCTGTTTCCATATGCCATGAGATTTTTTTCACTTTTCTCTGCAGCTTTTCTTTGCTGTTATATGTCAAGTCCCAGCTTTAAACAAACACAGGCAAATGTTTCAAAATAACTTAAACATTTAGGGAGGGAAAAAAATATGTAAAATGAAAGGATAAACACTATTTCATCAGCAAGTAATCTTTCAGGAGGCAGGCAGCTCTGCTTGTCCCTAAAAGCATGACAACTCAGGGAGAGATGGGTAAAGATTTTCCCATCCACAGTGTTTGTGTCTTTTTGGGGTATTGGCTATCCTGTCACTGAGTAATGCAATACACAATAGCCCTTTCCCTTGTGACTCCTCTTGTCCAACTGTTCATGATGAAATGGCCTTTAGGGCCAAAACCTTCTTGGGACTTAATTTGGTGAGACTTCTACAGCTATTTATACTGGCACGGCTGAAAGATAACTTGGGGTATATATCCACTTAGCACATGTGTAAGGAGTTTATGCTTTTAGCTAAACTTTGCCACTGACTTGTTTCCCTTCCCATGTGAGGATTTTTTTCCTTCGTTTTCTCAGTTGCAAGCTTTTTTTAAACAGGGTATTTATATTCTTGAGCTGCATGAACAGGTATTAATGCTGGTAGAAGGAGAAGGTGGGAAAAGGAAAAAATATTAGAACCCATTTAATAATCAAACAAATGATTGTGACAAAGACCTTGTTTTCCATACCTGCACTCCTCACCTTTGTCCCTGCCAGCATTAATCACCTCTGCAGCATCTGTGTCCCCAGGCAATGCTCTGCACTCATGCCCTGCATGCTGCTTCGCTCAGGAAATGTTTAGTGTGTATACGGATTAAGGTCAAGGTGGAAAGTACACCTGCTTCTAGCACAGTGCTATTTGTCCTTACATGCTGGAGCTTCTCTCTTTATTTAGAGAAGCGTGTTTAGATGCCTTTTGCTCCCTTTATTGCAGCTTTAAGAATAAAATCAAGGAATTTCAGCAAGATGTAGTACAGGATCTAACAAATACCTTCTCTTGTTGAAATGTGTCTTCAGTCACTCAGGTCTACACTCTTCCATATTCAATTAAAGGAAAATCTATAGCTGCTACCCTATACAACTCATTTTAAAAAGAGTTCATTTTAAAAAATGAGAGTGAGGGGAAACTGCTTAGAAACCATCAAAAAGTTACTATTCGCCAAGTACAGGATCCAATGTTATCAAAAACCCCGAGGTTCAGTCTTGGAAACTATTCCCTCCTTGTTACCCTTCACAGTCCTTCAGCACTCCTGCCAGTGACTCAGCATCAAAACTAAAGTGGATGCAAAACTCAGCACCCGGGGTTTGCTGGGTTTGGCAGCACCAGGCCCCCACCCCATGTCCCCAGCTGAGGTTGTGTCACCTTCTGGGACACAACCTGTCCCAGGACTTTCACAGAAAGTTCTCATTTGAGGCCATCCTTTACTCCTCTGGGGTGAGCGTCCTTCTGGTTTTACAGGCATATTGCCAAAGACAAGGGGATTAAGCAGACTTAAATCTCCTAGATAAAAGGCCCTAGATTTCAGGCTCTAGTTCATCTGTTCCCACCGCCTCGTTCAGTCCAGGTGTGAAACTTTCTTCTCCTTCTGAAAAGTAAATCATCACAAACAATCACAGATTGTTATTATTTCCAATACATAAAGCAGTTTCATACCCTCAGGGAGAAGACTCCTCAGACTCCAGCTTATAAAAAGTACTGAAAAAGACCTTTTGTAAGTTCACACTTTCCGAGATTCTAATTTATGTATAATGCTCCAAATTTTGCACGTCTGTCTTTACAAGGAAAAAACGTGCAAAACACAGAAAATCACTTCTGCTTCTGCAAATTCCCTCTCTTATATGGTATTCAGATAACAACCTCATAATGTTATCATCAAAAGTATACATTCCCTTCTTGCAGTACTGTCCTTCATTTAAAACCTCATAAAAGATTATAATTATTTTAACCAAAAACCATGGTATTACATGAAGCAGATGTAGGATCTAATGCACCTTGGTGCTGAACTTGTGCTACAGCACAAATGAAAGAGACTCCTTCACGTAAGCTGCAAACATCAACTGGATTGTGCAGGCACAAAGGAGGCATCTCAAGAGAAATCCACTCTCTGCCTAATTCTCTGGAGACCTTCACAGCCACCCACTCACTTCATCAACTAGAAGGGGAATTTATGGACTCAAGTCAACACCAACACTTCATTAAGTGCCTAAAATACAGGAGCCCAAGTTAGGGAGGCTAAATCTCTCCTGATCACTTTTAAACCCCCTCTGGTTTTCTTGCTGGACTGCAAACGGAATTGTTGCCCTTTATTAGAACTTCTCTTGTCAGCTGTAATATATATGTACAGATGAGAATAAAGTGGGTGGAAATTTAGTTCTAAGTTCCTATTCTTTCCCTTGTTGTGATCTTCTGGAAAATGTTTTCTTGCAAAACAAGTGGTGACTGAAATGAGGGCACGCATCCTGAATTGTTGCTCATGCTGAAACCAGCCAGTCAGTGCCACAAACATGACGGCATTAAACATGCTCCTCTAATTACACTTCCCAAAGTGCTTGGATTTTTCAGAAAGACAGAATCAAAATGTGCCATATGCGCCACCCTCCTGTTAGAAATGTGATGAAAAAGACAGTGAAAAGGAAAAAAAAAAAGCTCTGAATGTTGTTATCGCTGTCCTTCTGGGCCTCCTGAGCCCTCCCTGCTTCCTCCTGCCAACAGCTCAAACCACCTCACAGGGCTGTCAGCAGTGCAGAGGCATTGCCTTTCCTGCGCAGGGAAGCGGCAGAATTGCAAGATTTTTCTCTTTGAAGGCTGGTTGCAGTCTAAGTGAGGAGACTGCCCCACAGCCACAGGGCTTGAAAGAGTCCTGGTTTCTTCACACCTCGAGCACTATAAACAATGGGCTAACAAGTGGCAAGTTCTCCAAGAGAACAGTACCTGTGGCCAACCCAAGTTCCAACAAACCCTAAGCTGAGGTGACTTAGATATGACTTCAGGTATGACTGATAGCATTTTCCAGCAAATTAAACAGCTTTACAGAAATGTATCTGACCAATGGTACTTCTGAATAAGATTATATGGAGTCATTCAGCAGTCACACACTTCTAAGCTACTTTCAGTAAAGTTTTTTTCTGTTTATGAATCAAAATAAATTATTTCCTGCTGCCACTTTACAAAGTAATCCATTGTTTTGTTTTCTCTAGAGAGATCCTGGCACCTAGGAGCAATACAGACTGAGGAGCCTTAGCTCAGCTAACTACCCCTTCACTGCAAATTGTAGAACTCAAAAGCATATAAAACTGTAAGTGCATATACCCTGCAAAGCAGAGGGTATTCGCTGTTGTTATTAGGCCCCTTGCTAACATTTCTCATTGCTTTTTTAGGCACTGAGATATTTTTCAAAGAAAATATCTACAAAATTTAAAAGGCAAAAGGATTGTGGCAGCGGGAAATGAGAGGAACTGAGAAATGTTTGGTGTTGAATGGTATAAAAGTTGCAAAGTGGCCCCTCACTCTCCTCCACTTGTACCTGCAAGGCAAAGCTAGGAAGAGTTCACCTCCGGTGAGCTGCTTCTGTTGCTGAGGTCCAACAAGCCACACCATCCCCAGAAGGAGAGAAATTCAGGTAAATAAGGTATTACAGATATGCGGATTTATTTTTGAGCAGAACATAAACTGGGTCAGCTCTCCAGTTTCATTGTGACCCACAGTGACACAAAACATGAGCATTTCTGATCAAGTCCAATCATCTGCTTCTGTGCTGAAGCTGAGAGATGCTGATCCTTCCATGTAAACCTAACCCAGCTTCGCCTTTGGCAAATCTTGTATTTATGGTTTAACTACTTCCTTAAGTAAACATCCCACTGCCTGTCTGACCCTCCTATTAGGCTTGCCCTGATACCAAAGCTAAATGCATCCTTTCAATGCTAACACATATTTTCTTCCTAATTGTATCATCTGAGGCCATTAAGAACAATTTTTCCCCATGCTGTATGCCACAGCACACAGGCAGACTCCCCGGAATCACTGATTTTTGTTTGTTCAGGTTAGACTCAACAAATTAACTGTTTTTACTCTCTCTGTGTGGCTTGCACTCTCAAAACACTATAGCATTTCTTTACCCTTCTTTGAACCCTTACCATCTAAGATATAACATCTGCTGTTAGATAGTTAACACATGTGTGAGTTCATCCAGGGTTAAACAGGATTGACTGAATTATGGACACTGAACACCGTAACAGTGATCTTGACCAATCTGACCATTTTTTAAAGTTTATTTATTGCCATATGAAGACAATTCTTTCTTGCAATTTTGCAGAAATTTGCAGAGCCAGAATAAGTGGCTCCCATATGCAACTTTCTCTCATTTAAGCATGATTTTGAGATGATTTTTATGTTTCCCAGTAATATCACTGAAAACAATTTTGCTCAATTTGAAGTAGTTGAAACTGTTTGCAAATGTTAAATGCATATTTCCATCTACATGGGAAATTTTGCTCTTATTTCCATACAAATATATTGCCTCAGGACTTTTTGAACCTCCTCTAAGAATTTGTACTTATTTTGGAGATGTTTGGAGGTTCCCCCTCCGCCCCTCCCCTCCTCCACCCCCGAAGTATTTTACTGAACTATGAAAGGAAATTGAGTGAATTTTGATTATGGTTAGGCAAAAGTGGAACAGTCAAAACTGTAACAAATGATTTTGTCATGGGAGCAACCCTTCTAAACTGCACTTGCCTACCAAATATTAACATAATAATTAATTAATTACTTTTGGGAGGGAGATGGCAGAGATGTATTTACTCAGGATGATGTACTCTGAGGAAGCATCTGGTTTAAAATCCTGCCCTGCTTTTGCTCAGTTTTATAGCTGACTTGATCAAGGCTGAAGAAGATCACTAACTTGCTGAGATCAAATTAGGTCTTTGGGATTTGCCTGCCTACATTCCTTTCTCCCTTACGTGAGGTTGGCTTGTAAGAACTTGGAAAACACCTCAGAAGATAGTTCTTTCAAATATAAGTCCAGAAAAAGAAAGAAGTTGAACAATTATGGCCCAAAACTATGACATGATGGAGAGGAGTTCCCAAAAGCATGGCAAATGATCAACTTGAAAAGGTGCTTACTTTAGGTAAAAGCAGAAGTCAAATACATAAAGCAAAATAACATAGCTTTTGGTCAAGTTCTTCACCATCACCCAACTTCTACTCAGCTAACGTCAATGCACTCTAGAAAGACAGTAAATATTTAAAGAAGAATGAAAATAAGGCACAAGAAATGGAGGATTACTCTACAGCTCTCCCAGCAGGACAGAAAGAAGCTCCACCAGTCCCAGCCACTGGACTCTGACTCTTACACACAAAAAACTCTTCGTATGTCCATCTTCTACACTGATACTGGTTTCAAGTTGACCTTGGAAGTAACCCAAGTTTTCCAACACAGACTCCATCCACAGAATATATTTGGGTAATTTCAAACAGGAGAAATCCAGCTTGGAAGAAATTCATACAAGGACAAAAAAAAATCCAAGCAAGGCTCAAAAGTCAGATTCCTTTCCTTTTCTAAGGATGACAGAAACAAATTGCTCCATATCACTAATCTTCTGTTGCCTTCTCAGCTCAGATACCTCCACACGTTGGAGACACATGAGCAAAAGCAGTGAGCTGATCAGAAATTTGGCAGCTTTCTTCAGTTGTCCAAGCTAAGGTAAACATAAACTAATAGGACAAGAGGACACCACAGGGCTTATCATTTTTAAAGCTGGCATGCACATGTCCAAGATAAAAGAACGCTCCCCAGAGAAGAAAAAAAAAAAGATACAATGAAAAAGAAATGGAAATAAAAATCCCTTTAGTTTTAATTATACAAAGATTACCAGTGAAGCTCAGGAATATTTCCTACCTGTGAAAAGACATCTTCCCTGTCTTTAAAAGCTCTCTCTTTCCAAAAGCTGCACAGGTGCCTAAAATTCTGACGCAATTTCTCATGCCATGAAGACAGAAGTGCCTTACCAGGATCATGTGACCGGTGGAGATGTCCATGTTGGACTGGACCGGCTCCTCACACCAAGACGATGTGCTGCTCCGGGCTGAGGGGCTGGGGATGGGCCCATCGCTGAACTGAGAGGAAACGCTGTTTATTCGGGAAGAGTGCAGGGGCTCCGGGCGATCAGAGGTTTTCACTGCCATGCGCTGGCGGCATAGCTCCTACAGAGAGAGAGAGAGAGAGAGAGAGGAGGAAACAACCTACGGTTAAGAGTAACTACAGGATAGAGTCCACTAAAGACATACGATTTACAATATGTTTCCAGGGCTGGAAGTGTTTTCCCTCTCACTGCAGTAATTTTTGGGCGGCTGTCTGTTCTCTGAAGCAAAGCTACAAGGAGATGCTCAATGAAATTACTACACGATGACTAGCCTAACCTTTCAAAAGTGCAATTATGACTGCATGCACATCTCCATATAGATAACCAAAAATCATATTTTGAAGCTTGACTCCTCTAACAGATATATTTTTTTTCTCCCCCTAATATCGCCCCACGTTCTGCAAAGCCACTTTTGAACCACACAACCTCCTGAAGTTAATGGGGTTGCACGGGAGTAATTGAGAGCACTGCTTGGCCCTGGATATGCAAACTCAGCAAGCTCAAGGCAACTGAATTGATGTGCTCTCCAGTGTAAATCCTAGTTGATAGATGCCTCATTTCTCTTCATTAAAATAGCAAACTCGCAACACTTCCTCCCTGATGTGGGGCAGAGAGGATGAAGAATGACATTAACGAAGAATAAAAGCAGAAATCTGTCATTGTATTGTTTAAGCAGCTTTGACGAAGAAAGAAAATTCAAGCTATCACACACACTAATGCAAGTCATGTTGAAACACCAAAATAGATAGCACTGGGAATACGTATTTTCAGTTGCTCTCATGCATAGAATTCATGCAAAAATACAGAATTCTGGTTAGCTAACAGAAAATCCTGCTGGTAAAACCAACCCCTGATAGCATAAAATACTGATTCTAACAGGATGAGCAGACCCACAGTTACACAGCCATGTTTTAATGCTGTTAGAATCAACTGTGGTGGTGACATCACAGACTCTGTAATGAAATTTTCATTTTTTAACATATGAGGATTGTCCATGAGAGGTACTTGGCTGCCTGCGGCACGCAGCAAGGCTGGTGAATCTACAGGACGTGGCCATATTGCACACGCGGCGTGGGTACACATTTGTCTCAGATTACTCATTCTGCACAGATGAGTACTAAGAGCACAGTCTCTTGCCTCAGGCTAACGAAATAATACAGGCTGAAGAATTCATACCATTGAAATGCCACGGCTTCTGTTTTTTTATTCATTGATAATTTAGTTGCAGCCCAAGTGCCATCAGTAGGACGATCTGAAAACCATTATTTATCAACTGCAATAAAATCTTCTTTTCAGACAGGAGTCAGAAATATAACCTAAGACTATGTTTGGGGCTTTTTTTAACCTTGCAACCTTTAGGACACTGAAGAGGGACCCTAATCCATGCAGCAGCAAGCATTCAAACAAACTCCCTGAAACCATCATATCGAGTCTCCTCTTGTCACCACATGACAATGATTAAAGGCCCCTCCAAATATTCTTTTCTACCAAAACTTCTGTCTCACTTGCCATTAGAGATGCTTATGTGGACTTTTACTATTTGATGGTATTTAATACAGTATGTGTGTGTGTGTATATATATATGCATGCATGTACAAATTAAGATTCACTGAGATGAAATTTGTATCATTTATAAACAGGATATATTTCACTATTACAAAAATACAGTCAATAGAAGCTTGGAAAGGAGAGATTACTACTACATGATGTCAGCTGTTGGAACAACTGTACAGAAGTCCCATGTGAAACTGCTACCTGACTCCACCACTGCGTTTTGTATATTTATTAATTTCTCTATGCCATGAAAGAATTTTTCTAATCTTTACCAAAAATAGGGGTTTTCCACACTTGAGTAGAATGTATTCTGTTACTTGGTACCCTTGTAACTTCCTACTAGCCTTACCAGGAAAAATATTAGAAAAATACATTAAACTTCAAGAATACGTTGAATTGAGTCCCATATATTGGAGTTAGACAGGTCAGTTAAACTATCAGTTTTAAACCCAAGACTTTTTAATAAAGGAAAAAATGTCATTGTATCTCTTATTTTTAAATAGAGGGACAAAGAAAAAAACCTCTTTTTCTCCTTTTTTCTGGAGGATCACACACTTCTTAAGAAAAGATAGCAATAGTCCACAATGACTATTACTAACCTCAGAATGACCTTGCAGTAGTGTAATTTCAAATCCCTGCTTTTAGCAGATTTTGGGAAAAGTACAACAGAGCGGAAACTTTTTAAACAGAAAAATAAATCTACAGAAAACCAAAAAGCTGCTCAGATGTTTAGATATCAGCCATCCCAGAGGGAATAGTTTATTGGACTAAGGAAAAGTACAATAAGGTATAAAAATAAGAGGTCTATCACATAACTGCTAGAAGGATGTGTCTTCTGGCTAGCATGCCATGTGGCGTTGATATGAATTTATTATATTCTAATAGACATCCTGCCACTTGACTCACCCCAACTCTGTGCTAACAATAGCATTTATACTCAAACAGGATCTTTGTTTTTAAGTTGATCGGTTCCTGCTGTTCATATCCTAACTCAAGTCATAATCCTCCGCTTTTACAAGAGGTTGCTGTGGAAAGGATTATAGACCTCTGCTAACAAAAAAGAACTGAGATCAAGTGATCTCTAAGAAATTAATGTACCATTTTTACATGAATTATAATGACAAAAGAAACAATATTATAGACAACTGTTTCTGGAATAAATTAGCCTCTAACCAAAAATATCTTTTTATTGAAGTATTTAATATGTTACTAAGAAATGTTGTTTTAAAACTAAGTTTAACATGTTCATGTTCCTAATGGAAGGTGAAGTTGAGAAACATAACAAATTTAAATATGTTTAAAAAAAGTACGTGATCTCAAATATTGACTTATTTCTTTCCTGACTTATATAGAACCAAAACAATTATTCCCAGAACTGCTGTAACTGTCAAATACCTCAAACAAAGCAACCACATCACTGCACTCTGCTGTAAAAAATGTTTAATGTAAACAGAAAGGTCAAATCATAGCTGAAGCAAAAACACCACTGAATTTCTTGATTGGAGTTTTAAATCTCCATGACAATGGGTTTTCCCCTGCCTGTAAACAGAAGATTTTGGTTTGAATTAATTTCCAGATTAGTCTGACAGCCCTCAACAGCTCTTCCTTCCCTCTCCCAGCCAGCCCAGCCCTGGCTGAGGAACCTGTCCCATCCCCACACACACATCAGCCACCTCAGGACAGCGACAGCTTCTGCTTCTCCAAAGCTGCCTCTCTGTTAGCCCAACCATTCCAGCTCCCACTTGGGTTTCTAGCCTGGTGCTGCAGGGACAACATGGTTAAGACCACCATATGCAAAAGCTTTGATGCATGGGGTGTTTTGGGGAGCCATATGGGTTCCTCCAGGACATACAGACAAGGGACATCCAGCTCAAAGCAGGGAAACGCCCAAATGTGATTTGGCCTTGAGATGGTCATCAATGTATCCTTCCTACAAAAGGCACTGGGAATAGTGGGGTCTCAGGGTGTGGGGTGTTTCACACCATCCCGGGGCAGTTACTGAGCTGGCGTCTCTTCACAAATGCACAATGCCCTAGATGGTTCAGACCCTCATTAATATGATACCTGTTAGCAGTGCCCTTCTCTGCATGCTCAGGTATGTTCTGCCTCCCTCTCCAAAATCTTTACTTTCACAAGCATTTTGCAAATCAGCCATTTACCAAACCACAACTAGAATTCAAACTTGACTAAAATGTCAAAGCTTCATACTGTGAGAATGACATGAACTGTATCTCTGTATTGTCTCAGCCATTAAAACCATTTTCTAAGAATGAATTCAATTTACTGCTGCATTTCTATATTTAGCAGAGTGGCTGAGGCTATTTCTGCCATGCTGCGACTCAGTAATGTCTAGCCATTGTTTGTGTATAGTTCGAGTGCCATTCTTCATTTAAAAACATAATTTACACCTAAAAAAGCAACCATAATGCATACAGTGAAAGATGAAGAAATGATCCTCCTGACCTTCAGGCTATGATCTAATGGATGGGTTGGACATAAACATTTATTTAAAAGGTAATTTGAAGTTTATGACATTATTTCCCATCACATGAGAATTGCTATCATACTGAGGCACTTACTCTGTTTTTTATTTCCCAACATTTATTTTCAAACTTATATGGTGGTCACATGCAGTATATAATGGAGAAGTAATATCGCTGCATGACAAAAACTGCCATAACCAAGATAAATATTCTGTAAATAATGTTGAGTTAAATGAGTTCAAAGCACAGCACCATGATCATCTGTAGTGAGCTTTTTATTTGACGCACAATTGATAACCTTAAACAAACCATAAACAGTCTTCTTGGAAAACCCCCAGACCTCTTCACAGTGAGGTTCTAAAATGTCCCCAATATTTGGCTGTCCACACAGAGACAGGGAGAAGCATGAAGTGCAACTATTTCCTCAGATACAACAAATTAATTTTCAAATCCATATATTCCACTTGTGAATGAACCAGTCTGCAGCATAAATGTAGTTTATCCACATTTAAAGAAGGTCATTAAGAGACTTGCTGCACCTCCTACGCAACAACTGGGAGCCAGTCTTACCACCATGTTTTGTTAGGCGGGTCTCTGAACCTGAAGAGGTGAGAAAGTCTCCTCTCAAACAAGGAGGCATCAAGTCTGTTCAGAAATGGAGCCCACAGATACCTATCCTGGCCTGGGTTGGAGATGGGACTTGCTTACCAGCAGAAGTGTTAGGCCACGTCACCGGCCAGGGACAGGAGCTGTGCTTTCTGCCACGAGGCTTTGTGATGCACAGCAGCCATTGGTGTCACAGAAGGGCAGGACAGCAAAAGATAACTCAGAGAAATTTTTATGTATCATCTACTGGAAAATCCACTTAAGGAAATTGGAAAATCCATTAAAGCCATACAGTTTACTAAAACATTTGGTTTTAGAGAGAAATCTATGTATATGCCCTGGTAAGGATTAAGAGTATAAGCAACCACAGAACTAAAACCAGATGTAACTCAGGCTTGAATGGCTAATACTGAATCTTTTCCCTTGCTTTATTTGCAAAAATGGAATTTGAGAGCCTCGGGGTGACACAGTACAGGCAGGAGACCTGACTGGAGCATCCCAGTTAAGAGATGGCAAACATTCACCTCAGCTTTGCAGCCACTGAACACGAGCCATTCCACCTCAAAGCTGCCTCCAGAGAGGATGTTGCAAATGCTTAATGCAAATTCTCTGAGCAATATCTTCAGGTATTCCAAGTCCAGCCAGTGACTACAGCACATGAACCATTCTCCTCTGGCCGGTACCAGGTGCAATGGTGAATGTTCAGTCCAAAGCAAATGAAAATAGCTTCATATCTAAAACACTGCTCTTCTTCCCCAGCCACTGTCACCTCAGATCTGACTAAGAGGAGAACTGGGATCTGAGGAAAATGTCAACTTTTCAGTTTATTTAGAAAAAGAAATATAATTTCATTACTACATATTACTAAAAATAATCTGTTTTGTAGCTAATCCCAAAATTTGCACAAAACCAAAATTTAAGTCCAGGAAATAGGACTAACATTTCCATGCTTCAAAAATTTTTTTGTTTAGCAAATTAAAATGGAAATCACTTGAGTTAGTCCAGAAACAAGTGTGGCACAACTATTTTCAGAATTAGCAAAATACAAGAGAGAATAAACCTTTCCACGGATAATTATTAAGAAAATGCAGAGACACTAAACAAAGAAATTACTGTTTATTAAAAGTGATAGCTGAGCATACACCAAGCCCTTCCAACCTGACCTGCCTAATATTCTATCAATCAAGAAACAAATCTGCTTAAGCAGGCATGATCACAAGAACACTGTGTTCATTTTACATGTGAAACAAACATATTTTGCAGAAATTTTAAATTAAAAATGCTGACAACTCTAAATTATTTAAGGCGACACCTTTTAACAAAATGTATAATGAAGATTAAGAATATAACCTATAAGCTAGGTATAGAGGAATAAGACCTTTAAAATGCCTTTTATCCTCCCCTCAGCTTTAATACATTTAATTTAACAGCAGTTTCATTTTCCTTTTCAGGAGGTATTATTCACAGGATGAGCCGAGGTCTGCATATACAGCCTGGATTTCACTGTTCTGCAATGAATGCAATCATAAGACAATGAGATTTTAAAAAAAACAACAATAAAAAAGGTAAGCTTTTTTTTTTTTTAACAAATGAATCTAGGACTATAAACATCATTATTCTCTAACTAAATTTGCTTAGTGTTACTACAGGGTGAAGCTAAAGTCATTTGGTTGCCTTTGTTTTGCTTTTGCATACTTAATATGCTTGAAGGTGTTATAAATTTAACTTTAACTTATTTACTGTATTTGTAGCTTTGGGGATAATTACAGCTTTATTAACATTTATTTTTGAGTTATTGAAACATACTTTCAAGCTTTAGCTTAATTTTAACATACTTTTTGTCCAGGAATAAAAGAGCTGTTTACATAAGAGAAATATTTGTATGTATATTTTCTATCCTTGTCAGAAAAGGTAACTACTGATATCGGTGTCTCTTCAGAAAAGGGATAAAGGGATATATTGGAAAAACGTTTGAGAATAATATTTTGAAAGACACAGCATCAAAGGTATCATTACCCATCCATACTCTGGCAATTCTATCACTTGTATGTGATAGATCTTTGGAGGAACAGAAATAAAAAAAAGAAAGAGAAAAAGAAGAAAGTAAAACATATTTCTTTGATTGTCAATACAGCCTTCATCTGTCCAGTTCAGTTCACTGTCTGCCCTCTTGCACCACACTCTGTATATCTGAATATAACTCTGAGTCTTGGGGCGGGGGGAGGGGGAGGTTGCTTTGGTTGATCTTTAAATGATCTAAAAACCAGTGCTGCTATTTCTTTTTGAGAGCATCACAGCCAAATACGGGCTTGAGAATCATTCTCCTAACAAAACCCCAATGTTGATTGTGGTCTGTGAAATTAAAATTTTCAATTATTTTAGCATTGTGTGTGTTTCCTGGTGATGACTCATGTAATTACGATTCCCCTTTCCTCATGTATACAAAGAAAGTAGAGGCCATGAGGCAAAGAAAGCATGGCTAACTTTATATGGAAAATTACTTTTTCTTTTCTTTTTTTTTTTTTTGGTATTTCTTTGTTTTATTCCCTCTCTTTAAATTCAAACATTTGCACAGTCTTATCCTACCAAATCAAACAAACAAGAAGCCATCATGGTTTTGTACACATCTCCAGGTGTCCAGCAGACAAGAAAATTTCTGGCTTGCACAGAACCAAAGGTGCTGTCTATGCAGTATGGCTTGAGAAAATATTTTTATTTTCGTTCTTTCAGTAACCTCTCATCAATGAGGAAGTAATCTGAATAGTCCAGGAGCTCCTGAAGGAGGCAGACATCTCTGACATGGCTCACATTGCCAAGGAAGACATGGCAGCAAAGGTCTAATGGTATTTCTCTGAAATAATGATAATATTGCCCTCCAATCCATGCCAGGAAAGCCCAGGTATCTTTGGGAATAATACTGCTTTCCAGAGGGTCAGTGAAATTTGAAGACCATGTTTAGGTTACTTGGCTGGGAGGGTTTTCCTATGCGAAAATATAAAAGACCACTGACTGGAGCTGCATATGACAGTTTAGAGCCTTTATTTCTAAAAGAGGAGTTTTGTGAAACAGATGCCTGACTAAACAGGACTGCAGCACCCTGGACACCTATTCTTCACAAATAGAAGACACACAAAGAAAGGTTGTGATTCTTTAGATTGATTTGAAAGACTATCTTCCGTGCATGATGACATCATGGTGGCTTCCCTAAGGATTTAAAGAGACTACCTGGATGGCTACAGGGAAATCAGAATAGGAAATATCTGCAAACTGTGGACTTGAAGTCACCTGAGACCTACTGGTGTAAAAGCACCCGTTTTTTTGGTTTTTTGTTTTTTTTTTTTCCTTAGGGTGTTACTGACAATGTCTGAGCTTTATGAGCCTTGGAGTTCAGACAACTGTACTTCTGGAAGCAGTGGTACATCAGATTGACCTACCTGCCACAAAAAACCAAAGTGGTTTCAACCAGCGCTGGCTTCTAAATTGCATTTCCCACATTTCAGCTGTGCCTGCATGTAGTGTTTTACAAGTATATGAGTATATGGCAAATATGAAGCTGGAAGAGGAAAGACTTCTTAAAGGAGTAACCAGAGAGATAAAAAATAACATGTAAAACAAACTTCACCTTTTCCATGTTTTGTTCATTTTAACTAACTCCAATACATGCTCATGAGGGCACAGCTGCTCCTTAATATGAATTTGCACAGAAAATTCACCACTAGCACAGCGAGAGCCACACAGCACAGTATGGGTTACAAATAAACCATAGCAACAATTGAATTAACCTGAAAGGCTGCGCGGAACCACGTGTAAATCCATCGTGTATTTTGACTTTGTCTAACCCACCCAAAGCCCCACCAGCTTCCAGCAGATGCCAGCGCTCTTAAAGATAACTGCCACAAATGTTTCCTTTTTCACTCTCAGCGTTTATAGTTGCCTGGGGCCCAAAGTAGGCAAAAAATGCAGTCCCAAGACAGCTGTAGTTTCTCAGGAAAGCTATACATTAAGGCTGTGTAGTCCACTATTTTATTGCCCTGCAGGACTGAAAATGGGAGATCATTTCTGCTAGAAATAAGAATTCCCAGCAGCCAGCAGGACTCAGCGTGCACTTCCAGCCTGAAGAGAAACAAAATAGCCCACTAGTTTATGTCTAAAAATGTTTTTTTCCCCCATTGCAAAGATTAGTATTGCTTCTCCCTAAGTCTGTGTAACTGCATTCATGGTAACAGAGTTTCTAAAAGCAGGCAGAGAAATACAAAAAGAAGTCCTAAAAACTTCTAACATCTCAAATGCTTTTTCATAGAAAGATGCCATACAACAGAGTTGATGCAAGGATAAAGGAAGTATTTATCAAGGCTGACTATCGGCAACAAACTTTTTTTATAACATTATCTATCATGACAGTCAAAATTGCCAGTCATTACCCCCTCCTGATTTGAAAACTAAATGCACTGCTTTTCACCCATCCTCCACTGGAAAAAAAAATTAAATCCCTCTTCACCTCTGCTAGAAAGAACAAATGCAAATTTAGTGAACAAGTGTTAAAAAAGGATCTGCACAGAACAAAGTTGCTACTAAGTCACAGTAGGTTGTTACGAGCCAAATCTTTGGTAATATAGAGAAACTGTACTAAATGATGGGAAAAAATAGTATGTATGAGTTTGCTCGAGTCTCTGAGTACAGACATTCTTTCTATCACACACCACAAAAGCCATCAAGGATTAAAAGGCGGTCAATATTTCTACACTTTCACTGTATTGCTGTCATAGGAGATACTGGAAAAACTAACAGGGATTTAATACCTGGTACTGATGGTCAGAGATACAGAGAGACCTCATATTTTGGAGAAGACAGCAACAACAGCAAAAATGCACAATTTCTCTTGGGCTCTCCTGTGTCTTTCTGTACAACGGTGCTCTCAGCTGGATCAGTGCTCTGGCAGTGCCTGGCCAGAGGAGAGCTGCAGCCCTCTCCACCGTCCCTGACCTGCCCCATGGCACCAGTTCCAATAAATCCCCTGCAGCAGCAGCAAGGGGTTAATGTGTGTGTTTGCATTCAAAGAAAAGGACTTCCCCAGCCATTACTGAGGTTCCTGCATTTTCTTTCCCCAGCTCATAAAAGCACAGGGGTCACTACTCTGCCTTGCACCTCTCCACCAGGCACCAGTTTGTCTGCAAGAAGCACCATGGGAACAGCACAAGAGAACATATTCAAGGTACACACGTTCCTAAAATGGGCACACTTTATCTTTGGATTAAGACCTGGGGCATGAAGCTACAGGTATCTTCCAAAACATGATTAGTTGTTTTATCGCATAGAATATTTTTTCTCCTGTGCTCCTTTGGTTTTTGAGATTCCTGCTAACAACTTGTGCATCAACAACATTCTGCAGAAAGTGTTGCTTGGTGCAGTTTTATTCTGCTGATAGCTTTTCTTCTATTTGTATTTTATTTTATGTATTTAATATAACTGAAAATCTTTGCCCTGGTGCTTGGTCGAAGACAGAATAAAAGTTTTACACTTCTTTCAGTTTCTCATTTTATATATATCCTTTTTCCCCCTTTTCTTTACTGCCACTTGTTACTGTTTTAGAAGAAATAATCTGTCTTTTCAATCTCTCTTCATATGAGTTTTCCATGCCCTTAATCATTCTTGTCACCTTTTCCTTGCTCTCTCCATTTCTGTGATGTCCCTCTGGCAATGGAGTGACCAGCACTCACAGAAGCCTCCAGCATTGATTTATACTTAATTAACTTCTAAGGGCCTCGAAGAAGCAAACAAAATTCTTAGTTAACAATGCCTGCAGAGCCATTGGGTTGACCCAGACCTCCAAAAAGAAGCTGAAATTTGGAACAGCTTGCTAGGCAACCCTTATGTATGTTTTAACTTCACACCCAAGTGCTTTCCAGTGAGGTTAATTAGGAACTGAAGTTTTTTATTTTGTTCTTGGAGGTGACAATACACAGAATTTACATGCTCAAATTCCTGTGTTACTATACATATTGTTACCACACAATACAGAGGGAGATGTATGACATAATTTCCCTATATAAGATAAATTTACATGTATACATTGTTTTGCTCCCAAAAATACATTCAGCTCCATTACATTTCTCCTCCTATCTGATGTGACTAGCCAGCCACTGGCACCTTCTGCTGTGAGCCACTGCAGCAAAACCTCTTCCAGCAAATCACACCATTTCACTCCACTCAAGGCATTTTTCTTTCCCAGAAAGCCAGAATGAACTCCAGTTGAGAAGCTGAAAAAAGGTAAAATCCAAGTTTCTTTTCCCCATGCTGTCAGAAAGGCACCAGCATAGCAAATTTTACCTTTTCATCTTTCTCTTGTTCTTTTCTTAGTAGTTAGTGGGAAAGATCAGTATGTCTCCAGCATGTGAGTATTCTCCCCAATACACTTGTGAAGATCAGGGGGGATGTTCAGACCAGCAGTACCAGAAAATGGGTGGTGTTGGTCCTTAGGGCTCTACTGCAGCCCACTTCAAACCAGGCACCTCTGCTATTGTCAGTGTGATCAAGGACAAGCTTTCCAACCTGCACAGAGTGCATGGATCTCCAAGTCAGGCAACACTTGATGAGGGGTAAATGAGTGATTTTAATCAGCCAAGGTAAGCATGCAATCCCAATACCAAAAGTGAGTTTGATCAGGATAATGTTGATCTGTTCTCACTTTGGAGAACAAGATCAGCCATTTCTGAGAGCTCTTGAGGTGCTGCCAGAATGTGGTTCTGCAAAACAACAGCCGTCCTATGTAAAAGGAAAAATCATCAAGGAGCATGAAATTATGTCAGCTAGACAGGAAAACAGAAAAATAAAAATTGCACTGAAATTCAACAGGGTTTTATCAGTATGAAAGATTAAAAATTAAAAAAAACCTACTGCCCTGGTCAAAATCTGTGCTTGTTCAGAACGCAGTCATCCCAAACAACCATCAATAAAACATCACTCATTTGTCTTTAGCAAAAAGTACACTAACTGGCCAACAAAACTGGAGAAAATCTCATGGATTTTCTACTCTGGATAAGCCACTTACACTAAATTTGATTTTCTCTTATTCAAAAGCTATTCTCTCTCACCCTCCAAATTAATTTTTTTTTTGAGGGATTTACTTTTAGGAACGTCCTTTTACTGTCTCCCTTCTTTAGCCTTGGTTTGGTGGTTTGCTAAGAATACAAGTGATGCAAACTGTATCTGCATACTGAAAGCTGAGAACCTGAACTGGAATGGGAAGAGCTGCAGTATAGGGACAGACACTGATGCTATGAGAGCTTAGAACCTGTCACAGCAAAAACCACAGAACAAAGTCAGGTGAGCTGTCTCAGTCCTTTATCATGCCTTGCTGGTGCACATTAAATCACTCAGATTTGTCTTTTACTGTTCTCTAACTGCTGGAAAGCATTTAGGTCTCTGTTGTGCGTGAAAACACAGAGAAAGAAAATATCTTGGATTGGAGGTGCCATCCCTGGAACAAGAGCTTTCTCTCTGTTAAAAGAAATGAAATTGGGCCTCTTCTCCAGCCAACACAAATCACATCCTCAATGTCCAGTTCGTTGTAGTTCAGCTCACAGGCTCTCCCTGCCCTCACGTGTCACACACACTCATGAGGCTGTTCGGGACCGCACCTCTCACTTGTGCCTTTAGGAAGATTGGAGCAGTTGAGCAGCATGGCCCCAGGAGAGCTCCAGTCTGCTCTACCCAAAATTGTCTTATAACTTATACCACAATAAAACAAGCAAAAATATCAGAGTCCACTCTGAATATTCCACTTGGCAACATCCCTACAAGAGTCTCTACAGTGCTACAAGCAGAGGAAAGTTGAGGATTTGAGACTCACTTTTGTTCATCTGTTCCACAAAACAGCCAGGTCCATACGGGCTTGCCAGGATAAAACCTCAGATGGCTGTGGTCAGCCTTGAACCCTTCCCAAAGGTGAAGCACAAACACACAGTGTAGGAAGGACGAAGACCCTCGGAGGTAAAATCTTGCTGGTTTGGGCAGGACAGACCTGCTCCGCCCGCACAGCCAAACCCAGCACAGCCTCCCTTCACGCGCAGAGAAGGAGAAAGGAAGTGACACAGCATTCCCTCTTCCTCTTCCCTTTGACTGCCCACCATGGGAGACTGGTGTGCAGGAGAAACAGAAAGCAGTAGAAGAATGCTTTTATATACCCTACAGACTTCAGAGAATAAACTGCAACCTGTTTCTGCTCGCAGGCAACATGGTCCTACTAGAACTGACAAACATCATCTACCACAGTTCTTTATGTACACAAAATTTTTTCTACTCCCTTTCAGAGGCCCTGGTATAAGATTTATCCTGCAGAAAAAAAACCCCAACCAAACAACAACAACAACAACAACAACAAAAAACCCCCAAAACTTTCCAGTAAAAAACTTTAAAAAGTGTATTTTTTTTTCTTCTAGTGCAGCACTCTGGAGGAATATGAAAGGATCAGCAAGCCAGATTGCAGTGCTAGCTGCTGAGCACTCAGAGAATATACAATAGAAGAATGTGTCAAATCTGAAACATGATAACAAAGCTGCTGCAAAAGAAAAAGGAAAATCCTAAAACAGAAAAAAAGGGTAGAAGTGTGTAGGAAAGACAGGCCTGATTATCCTCTACATTACATGGGAAAAAAAAAAGGCTCTGAAGACAGTATAGTTATTCCAGAAAGAAATCGGGACACTTGAAATGATGTACAGCCTGGGACTGCAAATCAAATACTCTCCAGCCCATTAGGCAAGGCTGTGGTTATCTTTGGCTTCTTTATAACGTACAAGCACTGGGACATAATCAATTTACCAGGGGGAGACAATCCATTGTACTTATCCAGAACCAGCCCACGCTCAGCTGGCAAACAGCCTGTGGCACCGCAGGGATGGGTGAAAGGAGCTCTGAAGCAGGAGCAGAATGCTCAGGAGCCAGATCCTCGGGAGCAGGAGCCTGGACCTTGGTGGTCCAGGACAGGGAGTTAGGGCAGATAAAGCAACAGTTATTCTCACCCTCTAAAACCAGGTGGCTACAGCCAAATTATTAATAAAACTGCCTGTTGAGTGAATTTATTTCTTCTTCTTTGTCTGTGCTAACTTTGCTAAGAAACTGGGAGAAATTTGGGTGGCCTGACCTGAAATGGTGTCAGGATCATTTGAACTATTTACCAGTTTAATTTACCAGGCAAGATGCAGCCTGCAAGTCCAGAGCACCTCCAGCGCATCTTCTAAGAAATGCCTGTTTGGGTAAGGACTCTGGATTTCCCAGTAATTAAAAATGAGTCACTAACTTAATTTCACCTCCTACTATTTCTACTTAGCATTTTCTTACATCCTAGATACACAGAAATTATACTGTGAGATGCTTGGGGCACATTTGTCCTTGTTTCACAAGACACCGAGCTCAAACACTGTACTCTTGAAAATTAAACAAAGTTGGCTAAGAGGAAAGGGTCAACATCACCTTTTCTCTCTGCCACTTTGCACTGCTACTGTGCAGAAAAATGGACAACTACTTGAAAAAGATGTTTTTTTAATGAAAATGTAGACCCACATGGCACCTCCTCATCCAAGCACTCCAAGACTTGCAGGTATGCTCATTTTCCTTTCACACCTGCAAAAAACCTTTCTCTCACTTGCCCGCTCTAACGTAAAGAGTATTTTACTCCTAAGTGTTGCTGCACTGCCACTGCTGCAGCAGCCCAGGATCTGGTCTGTGAAGGTTAAACCTTCTCTGGTAAGGGCTAGTCCATTTCTCTAACACCAAGTAATTCACAGAAGTTGTTCATGTAGATAGGAGAAGGCTGGAGGAGAGCCATCAGTAATAGGCCAAATAAGTCCCTCTCCCATGGCACGTGTGCTTCTCCCGGGGCTGCCCCTGGGCCAGGCCATGTGTGCTGGAGCGGAGGGGCAGAGGAGGGACAGGAGGTGACAGGAGAGCCCTGCTCCTTGAGACACACACCACAAGCTCAAAGACTTCCAGAAGAGTCCTCTGAAAACTCTGCCATCAAGCTCCAGCGCTTAAGATGGGCATTTCTCATTGAACAGTATTTTGAAGTTGATTTTAAATGCTGTGTTAGCAAATACACCCCTATTTATTGGTTGATCAAGCAAGTTTAAGAAATTTCTGCTGATTTATAAATTCATACAGTATTTTGGAATGCTAGTTTGAACGCTGCTACCATTTAAATCAATTTTATGGCTACCACAGGAAGCAAGGTTAGGGAAATACAGAGTCCACTGCCCCACAGGAATTGTGGATAGCTCTGAACGCTAATCAGATAAAAAACTGACTAAAAGTTAAATCCCTGTTTGTTATTGTACACAACCTGTTTTGCCTCATTCTGCTTTGGCCATCCACTGTCTGACTTCAATGAAGTGTTTAAACTTAAGGTAAAGTCTTCTTCTAATCACCTTGAAACACTCCCCCCTTCTCCTCTCCCAGAGCTGCTATGTGTGACTACTGTGAATTCTGTGTAGTCACACATATATTGTAAAACTGTGAAAACTATCTCACCTAAAGTACAGTGGTTTATGTAACAACTGTTCATACAAATTATCTGCAGGTTCCTGAGAATTTATTCTGAGACAAAATGCTAATCAAAGAGAGACAAAATTGCTCACATAACACACAATAAGCAGGCTTAAATGCACAAGGACAACTCTTCTAATTCATGTACCACCCCGAGTATGCTTTATCACAAATAATTACAGTGTGTCCTGTGGCTTTACATAGTCATGAGATGATCTCTTTCTGCCTCTTTAAATAAAGACACAGGAAAAGAAAAGATTAAAAATGCGTTATGCCCTTTGTTTTCCCAGAGGAAAACACAAGCAAGCCCTTCACAGCATTCCGCCTTAAGGCAAAATTTTCATCTATCCAAAATCCTTATGAAATGTATTCCTTCTGAAATGTTTACTAAATACTCATGTACTGAATAACCTCAACCTCAGTGATATCTTTTGTGCTTAAGTGTGGGAGGGTCCTTGAAAATTAAATTTTATAGAGATAGAAGGTAATACTTCATGTTATGGATTATCCCCAGTTTACCTGCTTTCCTTGGTACTATGGCTGATGTTAATTGGAACATTACTGAGAACTTGATAAATAAGAGCAGCAAAATTTTCCTTCTCCCCCCATTTACCTTAGTCCACAAAATTCCATTTTCTGAGGAGTTGATATACAGAATTACTATAACATTAAGGTCTAACATTATTATAACTAGTTTGTTTTTGAAATTCAGTCTAGACTGTAAAATATTATGCCATATTAGAGGTAATGAATTATTTGTATTTAAACATACAAACCACGAACGATGGTTAAGTAGAGGGTTTGTTTCCAGCAGATCCTTTCAGTTGGATTTAAAATATTTGCAGCAAAATATTTATTGTAATTGTTGCAAATAGTGTGTTCTTAACATCTCTAATAAAAAATACCAGCAGGATCAAATCTGTAAGAGCACAGAGAAGTTCTTAGGGGCTTTGAATCCAGCAGGATCATGTAATTAATAAGACTGTATTTGACAAAGGAATATATAATTTATATATAATACAATACATGTAATAATGTAGAATTTAACATATAATTTACAATTATATGCCTGCCAAATCAAGTTATTTGGACAAGTTTCTAAAACAGCTGATGATGTAATCCATCTGCACGTAACCTTGAATACTTCAGGCAGTTTAAGAAGGAACTTCATTGTGAACTGTTTGGTCTTTTCCTCCTCTCTTTTTAAAGGAAGTTCTTTTGGCTGAGATGAAGGAAAATTAAAAAGAATGTTATTGACATAAAATATTAAAAGGCGAGCTTGCTAAAGCCAGCTTCAGAGCATTTTAACTTTTGCCTTTTAATTCCATTATGGGCAAGGTTTTGCCGAGCATTATCAGTGATGCAGAAGACCATGCTCATAGGAAAGTTCTGCAGTGCAAAGTATAAAATATGCTGATGATTTAACATGCACACCCCAGCATTCCCCACACTGGGGTCAAAAGCCAGGGTTCAGCTGGACTCACAAATACATCACCCTGAATCAAACAGAGCATCCCTAAATAGTAGCAGTCACTAACACACACTCATTACATTAATAAATTGCTCGCTAATGGGAGCAGTGACAAGTAAGATGTGCACTTAGTGGCCCTGTTTGCCGCCCGCTCCTGATGCCTGAATGCCTGTTTTCCTCTGGGTTATGTTCTAAATTCTTCAAAGTGCATGAAGAAAATCTGCTCAGTGTTGTGAAATAAATCAAAGAGTGTCTGCTGAAAATTCCTAAAACGCTTCTGCCCTAATCTCCTGGACCAGAGAGTGGGCTTGCAGAATGCTAAACTTGCTTTTCAAAGAAGATCAAAGCAACACCAGCAACAATTAAAAACAGGGGTGCAGGTGCGCGCATGCGCGGGGGCTCCGCAGAGGCACCAAGAGCCTCTTTTTAGTCATCCCTGAATGCTAACGCTGACTTATCTAACCATTACACGTGTGGTTTGAAAGGACAGGAGATGTGTTTGTGAGGCACACAAGAACTGTCCGCCTTTATGTATCAAATGTAACATTTTATGAGACACACTATTTCCATTAATTTTGAAAAGCTCCTCAGCTACTGTCTAATTAAATCACCCTGTAATTTTGTTGTTTAGTGACTCAAAGATAAATGAAGTTGCAATTGTGTATCCTTCCTCCTGTTACTTAGTCTTTCAGCATGGTTTCCCAGACCCTACTTCAACACTTTGAGGGCCAGCTGCTTGCCTTACCCAACACCTGAAGAACCAGGCTTGGCAGCTTATCAGGAGCACTGCAGTGATTTAAATTGCCTGCTTCAACTTTTATACAGTACTGGTTGTCCTGCCTAAGACAGGTCCCTTCTTCATGAGTTACACAAGAAACACTTGTGTTAGTAGCTAAGCATAAGGAGTGCTCGTGCCTGAGGGAGGGTGATGTTGCATGACAAGTGCTACGCCTCCAGTATGCCAGTACTCGGGGAGACTTAGCAGCCAACCTGCTATTTCCCTGATAATATGGTTTGTCTGTTTTCCCCTTCTCAAGCTGGCATTTCACTGCACAAACCAGAAACCAAAGAAAAGAAACCCCCAACTCCCCCAAAAAACTGCCATGGGAAAAAACTCTGCAAAGTTCACAGGATGAGTAAAGAAGGAGTAAAACCCTGAATGAACTCTCCTGGCTGAACTGGGTTAGGATGAAAAACGCTTCTGCTAAATGCTGAAAATTTAGGTCAGTCTTGTTTATGTGAAGATATAAACCACTGACATTTTGAGAAGCATGTGAATCAAAGTGATATTTCAGTGTTCTCTCTGAATCACATTGGGCCACCAGGCCCTTTTAGATTGACCAATTTCTCCCCCTTCAAATTAAAAAAAATAAATCTGAATTGTCATGGCAGCTGTAAGCAGAAACACATTGGCGTACCATGCTTTAAAGCCTAGTGGCAGCAGCCCCTGAAATATTTCGTATTTTTAAAAAATATCGAGTTAACTGAGTGTCTACTTGGGAAACATATAACAGAAGAGAAACAAGTAGGTACAATTTCGAAAGCTGCCCGCTTCTTTCCTTCCCCCATATTAATACAGGTTACATTATTCCCCTACGAGTATCAGAGAAGATGAGGAAAAAGATAGTGGATGCCCTTCTGAGACCTAATTGATGTTATCCAAAACACGCATCACACCAGATATCCATTACATTTAACACAGCTCAGTGTAAGGCGATTCTGACAATGCCAGTAGGGCTCAGTCCTATTTCTCTTCAAATCCATGTGAATAGTTTATTATATACAGATCCAGGCTCAGTGATTCATTTTGATAAAATGCTACTTAGCAGCATCAAAACTGCCTGAGCATTTTGTCTGCCTATACCAGGGCTTCCTACTGCTGCCATTGAAACAAATGGCAGAATTCCCATTTACTTCCATGGGAGGAGAGCCAAGCTCTTAGAAACCTTTGTATTTAAGGAAAAACATTTTTCCTCCCACTCATGACTACAGTTCCCCTGAAAACCCAGTGGAAATGTTTAAGAAGTCAGGTAGTTAGGACTGGGCCCAGAGGTCAGGAACAAAGAATATTAAATACAGTCTTGCTATTGAAAAACTGAGCAGCAACCTCGAAGCACTGTTGTTTTTAAACAGAAAATGTTGCTCTCAGATCTAAATATGAAGATTTAAAAATATATATAAATCTGTGAAGAAAAAATGAAGCACACATTTCATTTATTGTCTGGATTACAGATTCTTATTAAACAAACCGAGCTCATTATAAAATCAATATCAACTACTACACTCCCAGGAGAAATGGCAAAAAAGGTCACTCCAAGAAATTCAAACAATTTTCCTGCTGGAAGGGCACGATTTTAATTACAGATACTATTAATTAGAGCTGTCAGTAGGAAGATTGTCCTGTTAATTATCACAAATTCAGTTTCAAGTGTGGTTTTGGAACCTAGAGGGCTTTTTTAAAAAAATTAAGAATTCTTGTATTCACAATTAACAGAAGAAAAAGCCTACCTATTGCTTCTTCACTTTAAATAAACCAACAGCAAGTTACCTATTAAAATCAAACAAAAACATTTATGGCCACAGTCTCATTGGCCAACAAAACTGATAAACTGCTGTTTTCTTCACACTTTATCCCAGAGAACACTCCTTTTTTTTTTGTCTACTGGAAATGCTCTTGCTCTCGCTCTGTCTTGCTTTAGAAGTCATTAAATGCAAAGATGCAATTTAATGATTTTTTTTAAGTAAACATTTCTTTAAAGTGATGACCAAAACCATTCCTGAAGATACTAATTGTTACAGAAACATTCATATTTATTATTCTGTACTTAATCTCTCTAGACCCAGTCTGTGGAGATATACTTAAAACATTACATCTTTAACATATAAGAGGTACAGACAGACCCAAACTTTGTGAGGAAATATGAGTTTATTCCCATATGACTCTCAGCTGCCAATTTGAATCTATCTCAACTCCAGGATACAGAAAGGCCAGAATGTATGATCCTAAGCAGAACAAGAAAGTAAAATAAAACTTGATGCAAAAGTGCCATTAGCGAGGCCCTATGGGTGCACAGCAGACAGGGATACTACAGAGACAATGTTTACACATTCTCAGATTGTTTTTCCTGGTCACACTCCAAATATTTTCGGATACCAGACCAAAGCTGTGTGGTATATGACCATAACACATGCATTACCACACCAATAGCACAGCAAGAAATAAGTGCCGTATGATCTAAAACAAACTTCAGGAAGGTGCAGTGTCTCTCCACCCAACAGTTTTGAAACTGAAAGAGAAAGCTTGAGGTTTCTGATTTATTTCAGAGAAGCAGAGTGCAGTCCTCCAGCATTACTGGGTACACATCTGCTATCATTGTTCTCCTAGAACCAGTGCTGGTTTACCTCCCATCTATCAGCATTAGATTTCATTTTATCTGAATAATGGCAGAAGGTGGCAACAGATCGGGTCAAAGGCTCTTTTCATATCAGACCCTGAAGAAGTCGATTACTCAAAAAGAGAGACATCTTCAGATAACCGTGCAATCCATTCCTCATAAATGTTAAAGATGTTTCGTTATTAATAGTGGCAGGGGTGACAGATTATGGATATTAATGTTATTTTTCTGAGAATTTCAATGGCAAGGGCTGCTTTTTTTTCTTTCTTTTTTTTCTACGTTTCTAATTAGGCACGAATGTACAGCAGCTACCAGAATAGCCAAGATTAATACCCAGTAGTAAAAAGCTGCTACACCGAATCCGCGGGACTATGAATGGAAGGGGGGCGGGGGGGGGGAAGCGTTGGAAACAAACCCACCCCCGCGACTCCCAGCGCGAGAAGGGCCCCCCGGGGGTCTGCCGGGCACCGCGGCCGGGCCGGAGGAGGCGAGCTGGGTCCTTACCTGGTAAGCAGCGGGCGCGTCGGAGCCGGCGTCAGCCCCCAGGGCCGAGAGCTTCTCCTTCAGGCGGTGGTGGGCGCGGTGGCGGAGGCAGTAGGCGACCCCCGACGCCGCCAGGACCCCGGCGATGCAGGCGAGGGAGAGGAGGGTGAGGAGGAGGAATTTCGCGGACTCTGCCTCTTCCCCGCGCTGCGCGAGCGGCGGGACGTTGCTTTTCTGCAGGGGAGGAGAGAGAGGCAGCGCCTGAGTTGCGCGGTCGCGGAGCAGCGCGGAGGGGGGGATCCCGTCGCGGGGAACACCCGGCAGCGCTAACTTTCGGCCGGGGAGGGAGGCAAACAGAGGGGCAGGGACAGGAGTGCTGCCATGCCCCGCTCCGCGCCCTCCCCTCCGGCGGCTCGCACTTAACTACCAAGAGGCGGAGGCGGACGCGCTGGGCGCGCGCAAGCACCGCGGAGCGCCTCGCGGCTCCGCGTCCCCCTCGCACGGCATCGAGGGCCAGGGGCTGCGAGGGGCGCAGCAAGGGAAAATCCGGTATTGTTTTTTTCTTAGTGAAAAATAAAACATAGGGGGAAAAAAAAAGTAGGTGGCGATCCTTCCTTTTGTCTGTTGTAGAGGGAAGCGGCTTAAAAAAACCCCGATAGTTCCAAACTCCTCCAGATTACTATTATTTTTGCAGCAATAGGAGAAAATCCTTCTAGTGCATTTCACTTGTCTCCATGTGCTAAAAAGTTGTACAATAATTTCCCCTCATTAGCTTCATTATAAGCTATATTAGCAACAATTAAAAACGCAACATGAAAATGAAAAGACCAGGCGCGCAAATTGCAGCAAGACTCATTTGGCCTGCATTCCCCCTTTCACAATTACCAGGGAAATGAATTGAAAAGCACGCCCCTGCCTCAGTCCTGGTTGCTACAAGATGAGAACAATTAGCAAACTCCTTTCCACCACCTAATTTCGCGTGGTAACAAAATGGATTTTTCCCCATGAATGCCTAGCCGGCCTATTCATTATCTCTCCTCTATTAGTAATTTTCTGCTCCGTATTCAGCTAGCCAGCTCTTAATTTCCTCCTGTCTTGCAGTGTACACAGTGGCTCTTATGTCAGGCCCGGTCCATTTTTATCTTGTAATCATAAAGGCCACCAAAGCAATTATCGCTGGTCTTGACTGTAAAAGCTTGTCATTAATTAGCCTCCTTGCCTTCAGTGCTGCGGATTAGCCGGGGCTGAGGCTGAGTTAATGGAAATGCAGGTTCAGTCAGACTCCCGGATTTTCTTGCCTGGATGCGCCGCGCGGAGGAGGATCGCCGGTCCGTGCGCCCCGGCGGGGCGGCGGGGGGCGGGCACAGGGCTCGNGGCCAGGGGTCGCAATCTGCATCTCAATAGGCGGCTCCCGCCGAAGTGCCGGCGCCCCCTCCCCGAGCGCTGCGCCCCGGGACGTTAATCCCTCTCGCCGCGGTGTTTGGCCCCTCATCAGCCAGGCAGGGACAAGCCCCCCACCCCCGGACTCCCTCGCCGGCCGGCTCGGCTCATCGGTCGGCTCGGGCCGCCCCGGCCCCCGGGTGGGCACAGGGGCACCGACGGGAGGAAAGAGGCTGGCGGGCACTTTCGGGCACTGCTCTTTAGCCTTACTTCTTTGCTTTCCCTACCACGGTTCTAAACGATTTTCTTTCTTCGGATGCCGTGTGACAGAGCCGCACCAAGCACCCGGGGAAAGGGCTATGCGAGAGAAACGATGACAATGATGGGAGCAAAGTGCTGTCAAAAGCTCCGAGTAAACACGCAGAAGAGAAAGGGCGGCAGGTTCTTTCTCCCACTGGAGTTACAGCGATTTTAGCTGTTGCTTCCAACTTTGCCAGGCAGTTTTCCCCGCAAAGCCCGGGCAGCCGTCCCCGGAGCTGGCTGCCCTTGACAAAAGAATTGCTCGACGAGGCCCCCCTACATACTCTCGGCGTACAGCTGCACTCGGGAGCCTTAAAAAAACAGGGGGAAGAGTTAGAAACCTTCTATGGGGCGTTCGGCATTGCTTACACCTCGGTAAGCGTCTGCCCTCGGGGAGTTAGCGTAGCCGTGTCCCTTGTGACAGGCTTCGGGCAGGCGAGGGCTTGCAAAGCCCCCGCACGTCCAGGGGGAGCGGCGCCCACGCCTACCCCGACGCCCCGTGCCCTGGGAGGCGATGGAGGCCCCGCGGCGGGAGGGCAGGGGCGAAGGGCCAAGGGGCACGGCCGCTCCCCGCTGCCCGGTGGCGCCCGACACGTCGGAACAGCCGAAGGGGAAGGGAGAGGGGCTCTGCCGCGGAGCCGCCAGCCCTTCTCCCACTCCTTTCCCCCCTCCCGCCTCACGGGGAACAGCTCCAGAGCCGCTGCCGTCGCGGCCCGGAAGACTTCTCTCTCCCCTCCCTGTCTGCGGGGGCTGGTGCTTTGGG
>WEIT01032405.1:50870-84931 GCA_013389985.1 Dryoscopus gambensis
CTCCAGAGAAAACTTGCACACTGTCGGATTCTTGTTCAAACACCTGATTGAGGAAGGAGAGAACAAAAATGAAGAGTGACAAAATACACAGAATGTAAGAAATGCCAGCAAAAGCTACTTGGAAAGGAAGAATAACTTTGAAAACATATTTACATGGTAGTAGACAAGATGAATGGAAAGAAAATTGTCTGAAATGAGACACAGTGCAGACATTCTCCACACGCAGAGAGAATTTTAATGTTGTATCTTAAAGTAAGAAAATTTTAAATTGAGAAATGTCCTAATTTAAAGTAACCCAGGCCATGGTACTGGGCTTTATAATTTAATTTTCATTTCTTTGTAGCAATCTGTAGTATAACATTAATCTCACATACAATGCTGCTCCAACCTCCTTCCATGGCATAGCTGGCAAACTCTGACATATTTTGGCAGAGCAGAAGAAGGTCCTTCTGCATTAGACACTTTGATCATATGGAAGCAGAAGAAAATAAGCTGTAGTCAAAGTGGAAGGTGCTTCACAAGTAATAATAATGTAAATTTAAAGAAAATTCAGAGCTGGTCACAAAGAAAGCTGATAAATAGTTTATTCATAAACTCTTGCATATTTAGAGGAGATAATAATATAAAGGCATTGTGCCTTCCCTTTGCATTACTGGGTCTGCTGTAGATAAACAGCATGGCTGAATGGAACCAGATTAATGATAATAATGACAGTTTTCTCATTTTCTTTGTAGTAGAGCCAACCTGAAAATGAGGAAAAACAACAAAAATTGAACTATTTTTTTGTTCTTCAGGCTCTTAGAAAAATGTTTCATTTCTTTCATTTTCTTAATGCAGAGAGTCTTAGAAATTTACTTCTGAATTTTTAGCGGTAAAAGTCCTCCTATTTTTGCTTAGCCCTATTTCCTCCTTTTTTTCCTACTTCTTTCTCCATTTTCCCCTCCCTTACTAGGAGAGAGAAAAAAAACCCAACAGACGACAGATATAAGGAAAACAATAAACCCAGGTTAAAAAAAACACCAAACAAAATTATTTTTCTTTATTTCTATAATTAGCTTCTGCTGACCGCTTAAATTTGTCAAAAATGCTGCAAACATTTTCCACGTTACAGACAATTTTCAAATACATTATTTTATCAGTGTTTTTTGTTGGGTTTTTTTACACAGAATCACAACATGGGGAAGGTTGGAAGGGACCAATAGAAGTCATTTAGTCCAACCTCCTGCTCAGGCAGGTTATGCTAGAGCAAATTACTCAGGATTATGTTCAGACGGCTTTTGAATATCCCCACAGAAGGAGACTCTACAACCTTTCTGGGCAGCCTCTGCCAGTGCTCAGTCACCCTCACAGTAAAGTTCTTCCTCATGTTCAGGTGGAACTTGCCACTACCCACTTGTTAATTTATATAATCATCATTCTCTGATAGTTAAAATACAGTTTTAGGTTTTCTGCTATCAGAATTGGGTTTTGTGTTCCCACTTCAATGGTATGACACGGAAGAAGAAAGTAAACCCAAGGAATTAACTGAGATTATGTGAAGGTGAGGAACAGTATTTTATCAGGACAGATGCATGTAGAATACACCATCAGAGAAACATTCTGGAAGTGATCCCATGCTTTAAATTAACTTAAAGATTTTGATTGTAAATTTCCTACCACTCAGAAAGATAAATGTAGTATTTTCATCCTAAAACCAGGAAGGGCAGTGCATAGTACAGCTATAACTGAGGTATCCTTGGTATCTTGCTTCTGATTTAATTTATTCCTATTTCTAAAATGAAAGAACAGGTTTTGGAAATATCCAGATATCACTTATATACTTAGATATGATTTTTCACCAGCATCAGTCTCATGAAGGGTCATATTCTGAATTTTACCCCAAATTGTAGCCAGCCACACTGGTAACAGGCTTTGCTCATTAGGCATTAGCAAGAGGCAGAAACATGCCACTGCCAGCATGGACTGAAAGGAAAGGTTTAGTTATGAAACACGAGCATATTGTGGCAAGTTTTCAGCTGGAAGTTGATTTGAAATCTTTGGTAATTATGCTTCTATTCAGTGCCACAGAAGGAGTTTCACATAGCAATAGATCTGTTTGTTTCAAAATGCAGTCGTTCAACATTGTCTGGATCAGCAAAACACATTTTTTGGTTTATAGACTCAGTGCTATAACATTCTGGGGTGCCTATGAGAGCGGGACTTTGTATCTGGATATCAAAAGTAGGTGATTAACGTGCTGAAGCTGCCCTGGCAGAGAGCTCCCTACTGACCACACACCTGAGCACAGGCTATTTTTATATGAAGTGAGAAATTTGCTAAAGGGAGGTGCTAGTTTCTTCAGTAGCCCTCCTCACCTTGTTTCTTCAGCAGGGTGTATTTAATTTCTCTATTGTGAGAATTTCTCCATGTTTGCCTCATCATTCATCTGTCTTTAGATAGTAACAAGTATGGAATGGGTCTAACTCAAAGGCCTGAGCTTCAGCCCTGAAGCCCCTTCTGCATGATCCTGTAGCTTTGCCACGTATGAGCAACACACCTAGCCTTAAAATCATGACAAAAATCTCTATGCCACCTCTCCTGTCTCCTCTCTGAGAGACAAGTCTCTGGAGCTGTAACAGTTTACACTGGGGTAGGTCTGTCCTCACCTATTTTTATTCACACGTATGAATCACACTTCCATGCTAGAAATAAAACAGTAGTCCACCTCAAAGCTTTAAATTACTTAGGGCTTAATTAGGAGGATGATAGAACAGATATGAAATTTAAGACGCAGTCAAGTGGGTAAATTAATGTAGACACAAGCTCATGTGTCTGCTGTGTACCTCAATCCGGTAGTTTCACAGAGAAAAAATTTCCTGCTCTTTTTTCCCCCTAGACATAACACAGTGTAACAACCATGATTACCATTATATGACAATTACACAATTTTGAAATTGCAGGGTTTAGAAACATGACTATCATATGTACGACAAAGAAAAATGATATCTTTCTGCATCAGTTTATCTCATCCATGAATGAGCATTGGATCTTGGCCCCCTCCAGTTGCTTTGTGACACTGCAGTTTTCAACCGGCTGCAGGGCTGGGGTAGGCAGGTCCTTGAGGATTCCCTTGCATCAGAGAGGCAGAAGAGTGGGTGTGTATTGATTCCTCCCAGCCTCTATAGAAAAGCCACTCCTTCAGGATAGGAATATGACATGAGTGCATTAAAACAAGAACATCAAGCTTCTTTGTAGAGATCCCCCTTTTCACTTTGAGTGGTCCCTCAAAATGGGAAATGTCTCCAGAAGAAGGCCAAAGCTCTCCTGTCTTATCCATGGGACAACCTATGAATCCTGCAAACTCTTCATGAGTTTGATCATTCATCCACATGGAAACGAGAGGTGGAGTAAGGCTGCAAATGACTTCTCATCCCAGCCGTTTCATCCGGAAATTTTGTCAATAGGACTCCTTGTTAAAATTGGGCTCTTTTACAAGAAATTTCCACACTGCACTTGGTTACTTGCAATAAATGCAGAGCTGGGCTAAAACACAGCATATGGCCCAGTTTCCTTCGTAGGACTTTGGTTCTGCCAAAGCTTTTACTCTGAAGCCCAGGTTACTTCAACTGATGGAGCAGTAGAGGGGAGATGCTTAGGAACAAACTGACTCTTTGCCCTATCAAACACCCTCTAATAGAATATCAGACCAGTTTCTAATTTCTCTTGGCAGTTCCCATTCCATCTCACCACTTATATCTTTGAAACAACCTCTTCATACCTCTTTAGATTTTAAAAGGCAATTCATCTGCCTGAAGCATAATGAGCAAAAACCTAACAAACAGATCATCAAGGTCATTATTTTTTTAAGCTGCTATCCTTCGGTGGGTTTCCTACAGAGCCCTGAATTTGCTTTGTGTTGTGCAGAACAGAATTTAAGGAGAAGACTATGGATCCAAGACTACGAAGGCTCTGTTGCTTTATACCCTATTATAACACTAGGCTAAGATATCCAAAAGTTAGTCTTTAGTCCTGGTTTGGTGTCACCAATGACATGTGCTAAGGAGGGGAAGAGAATTTCTGAAGAGTATATTAACAAAATACAGTTTTGATTGCAATTTTTAAAACACATTTATCAAAATGGATGTTAAAAAAATAAACTCCACATTTAGCCAGAGAGCTGGACCTCACTGTAATCAAGAGCTACAAAACAAGAATGTTAAAAATTGCTTCCCAGTGGCTAAGAACGGGAATGAATCCGAAGTGCTTTTTAAGGCAGAAGAAATCAGACAACTGTACAATCTCACAGTTACAGTGTGTGGTTTAGAGCTACCATTACAAATCATAATTTTCAAGGGTGAACTCCCTGAACGGTGAATACGGGCTGAGCCACTGCGTCTCTCAGGTGCATGCTGAGGAAACCTGGACTACCAGTGTTAGTCCATCAGCTGCTGTGGCTGCACCAGCAGGTCACTGTTAATTGCAGGGCTGCAGAGCCATGCTGCAGCCCCTCTCCTGCTGCTCAGAGCTGGGGGGCATTCCTTTCTTCCCGCTCCCTCATGGTGTTTCCTTGGGGGAGGGCTCCTTAGGTACTGGAGCTGTGCCCTTTTTCAGGAGAGAGAGAAGGGTGCTGGGAGCAGAAGTGATGCTGCTGAGAGGGAGGGGAGTCACGACTTCCAGGAACTGGCACACCTAAGATCAACACGGCGCTGAGCAACAGGGCAGAAGGCAGCGTCTGCAGCCTCCAGCCCAATCCTGCTCCCAGCACATCAAGGCACTTAGAGCAGAGAAGCAAAGGATCACCTCGGAACCAGCCTCGGTGCCTCTAAAAGCTGCTCTCAGCCCATGCTCAGACCCAGAAATGACTTTTTGTAACATGCACCGGAAAAGTGTGTAAGGGTGGAGTGGGGAGAGCTCGTGCCTTAGCACATCTCAGAGCTCTCACACGGGGAAGTGGCAGTAGCTGAGTGCTGGAGCCCATCACCACCTCTGAGCAGAAACACTGCATGGCCATCACGGGGCAAACTGGCCAGCCAGGCTCGCTTGCAGAGAGACCTGATGTGGATAACACAAATAATTATAGATGCAGTTTAAAAAGTTCACATTTTCTTATAAATGCACAGATTCAGAGTGGATGCTGTGCTCTCGGCTGCTGCAGACAAGCTTTCCCAAAGGCACTGGGCTGCCCTCACCAGGCACTGTCTGCATGTGACCACAGAAGAAACCGAACACAAATGCTGCAAGACCTTCATAATCACACAGAGATGTGTATAATGACAGGCAATCCCCGAAGGAGAGAGAACCTAGGGCAGCTGGACTACAGTTTTGGATGTAGGCTCCTAAATCCTGCACTGAATTCAGCCCCAGATTTCAGGGGCAGCAGCTGCATTATTCATTTTCCTCAGAGTGTCAGCTCTCAAGCTTCTCAGAGCAGGGACATTCATCATCTACTGAACTGCTGGATTATTTATCATTGAGAAAAATCAAGGACTCTTAGTTATACATTAATTTAAAATATTAATATCAATCTATTTGCCAGCAAAACTCTCTAAATGGTTATGAAGTATGTGTGGTGCAACAGATTTTACTTAGAGGAACACCAAACCATTCCTTAATATCTCTTTTGCTGGAATTCAGCTTTAAACCTTGTGACTAAGATGTGCTATGACTTTAACACCTCTCCAGTGGCTTGCTGCTTCTCTTTATTAAAAAGGATCCCAGCAGAGAATTTTTTCTTGCTATAGATCACTTTTGCCCCTCACAGTAGAAAATGTGTGCTCACACTAATTTCTAGATAGCAGATTATTATTTTTTTTGTGATGATCAGATCTGAACAACTTGCGCTGGCAGAATGATTTATGTGCCTCATTTCAATAAGAATAGGCCTCCATTTGATTTTAAAGAAAAGAGAGGATTTTTTTTTAAACAACTGAAGTTAAAGAGGATTACAGAGACCTCTGGAAAAATAAAAGATGCAAACATTTTATTTATTTCCTTACATGTGCCCAATAATATCATCAGCACAACAACAACAGGTTTATTTTAAAGCCTAGAGGATTTTAACATAGTTGATATAATAGGCTTTTATTGGTAGGTATAGGCTAAAGCTGCTAGCTGGGGGGATTTAGGCAGATAGGAGGGGAACTGTGGATTTTATGGGCTGATTGGGATGCTAGAAGGAGGAATCAAGATGTCTGTCTGGGGTCAGGACAAGGCACCTTCATGGAGAGCCCTCAGGGATGTTCATCCTCTTACAGCCTGGCCACACAAGGAAAACCACACTGGCACAAAACCATCCCACAGCTGGACCAATAAACCACTGCTGGGGTCGGTGCAGTGCACCTACTCCAGATGAGGGGGACAATCAACACCTTCCTTAACCACAGGGTTTATCATCCCTTCCTGAATCCTCCAAGGTGCTCATCCCCAAATTAAAATATTTAATTTCATACATTATCCTCTCCTTTTCAAACTAAAGTATTTTGTTGGCACACAGTGGGTCAGATGGAGATGAAAGGATGAATGGGAAGAGGAGAGGCTGATTTCCATCTTCAGATTCAAGCCAGATCTCATCAGAGCAGCATAAAAAGCCCTCCAGAGCTAGCAATGACAGCAAAGCATTTTGTTCTACAGATTTCCATATGTTTTTGAACCTTGGGAAGGTGAAGTGGTAAGTGGGCATTGAGTTTCAAGTTTTCTTCCCATGTCTGCCCATGACACTTGGTATAATCTTTCTCAAGTTATTACATTTATCACTTCCTCAGTTTTCTAATTTGTAAGATGGACATGGCAGAAGTTCAATCCCTCACAAGGCCGTTCTAGAGTCCAATTCATTAAAATTTATAAGATGCATTCAAGTTTTTAGCCAAAAGTTACCATATAAATTGTGAAGATTGTTACATCTGTTTCCCTACACAGCTGAATACAAACCAGAAGAAAAAAAAAAATCACATATACAGGTTTTCTTGTGCTATCATAGCCATTTTATACATTTTTCTTTGTGGCCCAAGCTGAAAAGTTATAGGTGGGTATTCAAAGGTGGCACATCCTTTTTTGAAGAAAGTGTGACTTCCCTTTGGGACCACTAGAAGAGAGCTGCCTCTGGACTGTGTGGATTTCTAGCTAACAGAAGTAATATGAACTCACTGAATGTAGGGTCAGATCTCCAAGCGTACTGCAAGACTTTGATAGAACACTACTAAAAAAATTTTGAAAATAAGACCAAGCGCAGAAAAAATAAAATTAAATTAAGCAAGATGTCCAAGTATTTTCCAAGTAATTTTACCCTGGATGAACAATAAGCAAAAGGGATACAATGCAGTTAATTTAAATATCACAGCTGATAGACAGATGTTCAGACAGAATCCTGTAACAAGTGCCATAAAGCAGGAATAAACAAAGGTGGCTTTGTGAAGTATACCAAACCCAAAACACTAAGGGACAAAAATGAATTTTTTTTTTGGCAGGGCATGTTTGTTCTGTGTGTGAGAATTCTAACAGATCTTCAGGATGGCTGAATGGTTACTTGTACCATTGCAGTGCCAACACCGCAATTTCATAATCTTCTTCAGATCTTATAATATGTCATGGATATGCAAAGTCAACTCCACCCATAAAATGAAAAATCTAGAGTTTAATGAGATGGCTGCTAAGGGATGGTTAGTTCCATTAAAAAATGAGAAAAAGAACCTTCTGTTTCAATGTAGTTTGAGGAGAAAGAGAAAAAAAATAAAGACATAATAATTGCTGGGCAAACCCCAAAAATATAAGTATCTGAACAATAAATTTATTACCTGCAGGCTGGTCAGAGGGATGAACTTCTTGGTCTGGCTAGGAAAGCCTAGTATGTAATGACTCTTATATTCCAGTATCATGACAAAAAACCCCAGCCCCAAAACAGAGGAGACATTGGATACAATCAGTATCAAATTTAAGCTGGGGATCAGAACTCTCAGGCTCTATTTCAAGCTCTTGACTTCTCCTGGGAATGCAATTTAACCTCCCAATGAAAGATTTTTCATAAGCACCCAAGGGATTCAGAAGTGCAACTCTCATTAATTTTTATTAGACTTGTGGAACCCTCACCCCTTGGGCACTTTGAAAATATCCCTCCCTCCGTTTTTTAGTTGACTCCCCTGTTAAATAGGGATAATAATTACAACTTATCAACCTGTTTAAATAATACAGTTTTAATATCACGATTATTTTCATAGGTTATACTCAGCACTGAAATAAATGCATCGTAATAAATAATGCAGAACTTTAACATCTGTTCTGGTTAGTAAATAATTCACAAGTCAATAATTAATTTTCTAGATGTTCATTTATAATTCATAAATATTTTCCAAATATTCAGAATCTGAAAATTTTTATCTGAACTATTATACAAACTTTTCCTTTTAATTATTACATACTCACAATTTGTGTCATTTAGTTGGGCATTTAATTGACACAGTATTATGTTCTGTATCCTGACTGAACGAGTGAAATTTGTCAAAGGTTGGAAAGAAAGTCACTGTCAACACCGAATCATGAATATTCACTTAGCACGACTTTTCAGTGCCCACAAAAACTCACAATGTTTTGAGGACTCACCAGCATTTCCATGAACAGAATGATTTATGGAGTCATCTCGGTGCAGTTACCCATGTCATGTACACTTGTACTACGAGACTTCATCAGCCAGCTCTCCCACTTCCCAGTTTTTCCATTAGCCAGTTCTCCAGTTTACTCCCAGTGCTTACCTACTTCAGCTATTTAATATCTGCATGATAATTTGGTGCTTGAGAATAAAAATTTAGGTGGGCATTTTTTTTAAACAGTAACAGTTTTTACAGAAAAAAACCCAACCTCCTTTAAAATATTCATTTAATAATTCCCCAAGAACTTAAATGACTTTTATATCCTGTCACATTAGGAAATGGGACAAAAGCATCTTTGGCATATCAGACTGTGGGTGTTTTAACAAAAAAAAAGGACCCCAAAACTCAATCACTGCCTTTTATTCTGCAAAACATGCAGTGCTAAATATTGCAGATAATCATTACAATCAGTGTTCATTTGCAATGGAGCTTAGCAGCAAAAGACCTGAAAGACTGAGATTACCCAACCTGAGGCACCTTCCCCAGCTGGTTAAACTGGGGAACTAGTTTCTGTAGGCTACTTGGGCTACAGAAAATAATGAGCCTGCCCTGGCTGTGGGCTGAAGTGTTTTGAGGAGACATATCTTGTTCTTTCTCCAGTGGCTCCACACAGGGCCAGAGCAACTTTGCTCTTTAATCACTTCATGGAGAAACTGAGCCCTTAACTGCTGACTGAAGAAGTTCTTGTTGTTTCAAAAGCAGGACAAATAAATATTCACTTGCTACTTTCCCCTTGAAAGGGATTTCTGCATTCACCAAATGGTCCTGATTAGGCCGCTGAAATATTCTAGAATCAAAATGGATAGTTTTTGTCTGGTTCTCCAGAGGATGCAAACTATGAAACTATTTTACATCTGGATTTAAATACTTGTTCCGAATAACATTCTGCATGCACCTTGTGCCTCTGTGGGTGCATGGATAAAGGTACAGGGGTTAAAAATGTGTCTGGAAGACAGGCTCAGGGCACAGCCTTCTGTCTGCAGCACCAGTGGCTGCACTTCTTTCACTAATTATACCTTGATCAGATTAATCATGTATGCAGTCCTACTGAATGCAATGGGACTACTGCTGGGGACAAAAGTAAAAAGCAAGTTTAAGTGCTGCAGGTGGTTAGATCATCAATAACTGGAGCCAGAACCTTTCATATAGCAACTCAAGTAGGGAGAAGCTATCTTCTACCCAGCATTTCCATACCTATTACTTCACCAGAACCATTAGGATTGTTATACAGTGAATATCCCTGAAACAGCAAAGTATCATTATAATGGATTTTTTGTTAAGAGTTCATAGCATCCATAAGCCTATTCACACAGCAATGTGCAGCCACAGAGCTTTGAAGAGTGAGGTTTAGAGAGTGGAAAAGTAGCACAAAGGTAATTCAATAAGATGTTGGTCTCACAAACAGTATCAAAAGACTAACTTTTACATAGATTGTGACATTTACTTTTAAAGGTAAGAAGATTTTTTCTTATTCATATTATTTTCATTAGGAAGCTACACTTGTTAACAGATTTTTTCCCACCCGGGCACAGATGAATGAGACAAAAAGCCATATATTTAAAACATTAATATAATGGCCTGATACCCTGTAAATAAAGCTTTGTTGATTATCCATTTGCTTTAAGTGTCTCTTTTGTTAAGCCACCAGTTTTTAGGTCATCTCTGCAGTTTAATCCAAGGTAGCTGTAACAGGTACCGGCCCTTGAACACAAGCATCACCTACAGATGTAGGAAGCAGATGGCAGGTGTGTTCATTGTACTCCACCAGGAGGTTCACTGCAACTTTTAAAAGGGATTTGGTGACACCCAGAATAGGGTAGACCCATTGTCATCCATGCTAAAATGAACTTTGAAGTAACAAAAATACTCAGGGAGATGCCACTATAAAGGCTGTCAAAGGCATTGCTACAGTTTCCCTCTACCTTACCTTGTTTTAGCCATATGTATACTTGTTTAGCAATGGACAAATATGGATTGGGGGGTGGAGTGCCTCTCATATGAGGAAAGGCTGAGAGACTTGGGGTTTCTAGCCTGGAGAGTTGAAAGCTTTGGGAAGATCTTACTGTGGCCTTTCAGTACTTGAAGGGGGCATTTAAAAAAGAGGGAAAAAAGGTCTAGTAATAGGAAAAGGGGTAACAGTTTTAAAATAAAAAGGTGTGGATTTAGATACAATATAAGAAAGACATTATTTATGATGAGGGTGGTGAGACACTGGAATGAGTTGCCCAGAGAAGCTGTGGATGCCCCATCCCTGGAAGTGTTCAAAGTCAGGTTGGATGGGGCTTTGAGCAACCTGATCTAGTGGAAGGTGTCCCTCTGTGTCTGCCCATGGCAGGAGGGTTGGAACTAGGTGATTTTAAAGATGCCTTCCAACCCGAATCAGCCCATGAATATATGATTTTATGATGTTGGCCCCTTCTAGCCCAACAATCGTTTAATTATTCCACGTACAATGCAACAACTTCAACAGGACAGGTTGAAAGAAAGCATCTGAGAACATGCTGGTGAGTTACAACAACTTCCAGGAGACCAGACATGTCAGTATATTTCTCAAAGCATGGAAATAGAATCTGGTTGTCCCATGTCCTTGGTGACCTACAGGTCAGAAAATAAGGCATTGTTCATGGGCTGTGTCTCCAACTACTACTGTTTCCATTTTCTTGAAATCTGTTGGTGGATAAAAAACAAGTAGAAAAAGCTTCAAGGTTTTAATTCCCATCTTCATCTCCTGATTTTCTGTGTTTCCTTAAAGATATGTGAATTAATCCTCCTTGGCTTCCTTAGGCAGTTCCTGGTCAGCTTTATGGTTCATCTACTGTATCTGCAAACCCTACTCGCTGAATGAGTAACCTGCATGGTGAACTTCTCACATAAAGGCTTGGTTAATAAACTAGTTGTCATTACTGAGAATTTTTTAACTAATAACACATAGAAGAAAGTTACTTTCAGAAATAGTGCTTATGGATCGTGCCGCCATTATTCTGACCACACTGGTGAGAAATTAAATCTGCATTGTATCTAAAGGAATACTTAAGTCACAAAGAGGTAATTTACTCCAGCACCTAAAGTATCTGGAGTTTTGTAAACGAGAGATTCTGAAAGTAGGCAAACTTTGGCAGAGAATCCTATTTCAGACAAAAGTATAGGCAGGCTGATTGGGACTGAAGGAATCCATGACAGTTTGCCCAACCTTCTCCTTCCATTTCTGAAATGTGTGATTTGAAGTGAGAGCAAGGCAACATCTCATTATGTGCTAGGCCCTCCTCTCACAAGTCACATCAGCATGCAGATTCCCAAAGTGCTGATTCTCAAAGGTGCAGCAGACTTGTCCAAGCTGTTATGAGCATCAAGATGCATCTTATACAACATGTTATTGGAAATAACTTTACCCAAATGTCAAGTTTATCCTAAGTGTATTTGATGACAAGAGTTCCTAATAAATTGTAAGACTAGAGAAGCCTAAGGAAAAGGAAGCTTCGTAAGTCCTTTGTTGCAAAGGGACTACCTTTTAAATTTTTTTTTTCTGAAGTTATGACATTTCGCCTTTGGATGATTTTCTTGGCAAATACTATGGACCAGTGTCAGAAGGGGAGGAGAAACAAGAGTGACTGTACAATACTTTCTATTATATGCATCACACAGTGCCTTTTGGTTCGGTAGACATAAACAGCTTTAAATTTCAAGGCTAATTCAAATTGGATTTTAGAAACACAAAGTCTTAAAATATTTGCACCAAACGAAGGGATTATACTCTTATCTTATCCCTAGAAAAGCTTTTGAAAAATATATGGTATCTCAGATTTTAAACTGGGTCTTCAAAACCCTCTTGTCTGTAGCTGTGTCATCTGCTTGGTTGCCTATTGTCAAAAGGTAAAATGTTGTATAGAGAAAAGGATTTGCATAAATTGCTATCACCTGCTGGCCATCCAGGTTAATGAAAGTGGGGGAAAAAATGAGGCAGGAAGCCTTTGAGCCTAATCTTTCTTGACTGTTTCGGTGCCAAAACAGATGAGCAAAATATTACTGTGGTGTTCTCCTTAACTTGCATTTACAACCTGGGCCTGGGCTTTCCTATTGCTATCACTGAAATCTTTATCTCCACCTACTGAAATCAGTCATCAGAGGGTGGAGGAACCTTTTGATTGCAAAGACGCTTTTAGCCTTGTGTTCCCCACAGGCACCGGAAAAGATGTGGTACAGGAAACTGTGGGAAAAAGCTGCAGAGAAAATTCCCCTTAGTGGCTTGAGCAGAGCATACACAGCAATTAAACAGTCAGGCCAGAAACAACATGAACAAAAAGCACATTAAGGAAATGCTTGTACTTTTAAATTAATGGAACACTTGGTAAAGAAGGGTTAAAAGGGCAACCTATAGCACCCTGCAGCTACCTAAGGGTTAATTAAAGAGGTGGCAAAGCCAAACTCTTTGCAGCAGTGGCAGATGACATATGAGGACAGTGGTCACCAGCTGTGGCCTGGGGGACTAGGATAGCCCAAAAGAGACTGTGGAATTTCCACCCTGGTGTTTTCAAGACTTAGAAGAACCAAACCATGACTGACCTGAGGATGTGTTGGCAGTAGCTGCAGTTGGAACTGGAGTTTGGCCTAGACCTGCTCATGTCCCTTCCAATCACCATTTCTGTGACCCCAAATAATGGTAAGTGAAAGTTAACATGGTGAACATAACTATTTACACAAAAGATAATAAAAAGTATAGCAATTGTGAAAGCAGTAATTTTGTTCCGAGGGATAAAGAATGGTTCTGACAAATTACTACAGCATAAGGAATTTCACCAGTCACATCAAATGAATTGGTTTTTATAGTGTCTGTTCTTTCCTGTTTAGACAATTCTCAAGAAACTACCATTAATATTCATGGAGATTTTATATTTACATCAGAAGAGCAGATAGCAAAATAATAGACAACACTCACCTACAGGTGAGTCTCATTTCAAAAAGAGTCTCCACACTGCACTCTATTGTCTAACATAGTTTTCCACATATAACTTTCCAAAGTATACTTTTTGGGGGGAGTGCAGCAGAATATAAGGAAAGCTGGCTTATTGCTGAGGATTTTTAAACAGCTGGTGAGATTGACCAAAGCATAGCCTGGAAATCTGAGAGAAAATGTAACTGCACACATGTCAGGCTATTCTGGTTTATGTGCCATATACGTTAAAATACATTTAACTAGGAATGATTATAATAGTGAAACCCTGGATTATGCCCTGTAAGATGATCTATACATGAAAAAGGTGTTTGAGGTACATCTGCATTATTGTTCACGGGCAGATCAACTGTGTTGTGCTGGGACTGCTGCTCGGTTTATCTCAGCTGCACCCAGCTCACTGCACAGGCCGTGCAATGCATTACTTGGATTTCTTTCAGGGAAATCTCTGATTGATCTGTAGGAGACTTACATCTGGCTATATGAACGAGTACAAAAAGCAGTGCAAGGGATGCCCACAGAAGGTTAATCCATTCTCAGGAGTTGCTAAGTAACAGTACCTGGCGCTCAGGATCACTCATTACTCGACAGCTCATCCCCAAAGACTTTGACTTGTATTTTTTTGGCTGAAAACCACTATTTCTTGGTAGTCTGTTTGGGCAGTATAGGTTGAGGGGGGAAAGAGAAAGCCCTGAGTTGATTTAGATCGGTGGAGAATCTGACTTGTCTCACAACTGTGAAGTTTGAATTAGCATCTCTGTAAAAGCTCCCTAGTCACAAGAAAACTCAGTGACTTCTGGACTGGTATATGCTAATATACCAAATGCTACTCATTCTGGCTACAATAGTACTATCTTTTTAGGATGCAGAAAAATTCATTAGAAGGCAGGTGAAGTAAATTTGATTTTGTCAAGCTATCATGTGAGTGCAGTATTATATACAGAATAGAGCACACTTATGTTTTGCATATCCTAAGTACATAATTTCTGTTTGCTGGAGGTTCTTTTCTGTCTGCCAGGCATTTTTCCTCCACCTTTTTAAAGAAATAATCAATCAAGTCCCCTCCCAGCACACAGGTAAATAAACATGTACCAGCAAACGGATTAAGGTCAAAAACATAACCAATGTTCTGTAAATAACCAAGATAAAAAAAAATGTATTTTTATTATTTCTGTTAAAAACCTGTCCAATATTTGAATGCTGTGACATTTGAAAAATAATAATCTTTTGGGCTCTCACTGACATGTGCATTTTTGTCAGCAAATACTGTAATACATGGCTTTCAGATTCAAAATAAAGTTTTAGAAAACCTTTACATAAATTAAGAACAAGACCAAAGCCAAAGGATCTACCTTTGGTTCACAGCTGCCATTCTAAGATTAGTGAGTAATGATGTACAAAATAGAATATTAGCTAAAGCTTATTTGATGTAAAAAAAATGGTTATTTCAAAAGCATTTAAAAACAATATAAAAGACATCAATTCATGTAAAACATAATGAACATGCAATTCCTTGTAGTGAAAAACATATTTTACAAGACTTTAGCAGACAGCGTGTGCGTAACTGAAATAAAAATCAATGTAATTTGTTGTATAATTTAGACATAGCTTTATCCTCTTCTACTCAGATTAATATATGGGTTAGTAATTTATACGCCAAGTCTTAGTTCTCAGAAATTAGAACCAGCTGAGATATACTGCAGCATTGAGGTTTATGATGTGAAAATGCTGACAGACTCAAATAAAAACGGCACTGCTGCTACGTCAGGTTGGAAACCTGATCCATGAACTGTTGCTGGTTGGCTATAAATGCCTGGATCCCCAGCTTCAGTCTAAGGGGTTCATGTTTGCCCAGAGGATGTTGCCTAGCCTATATGTCTTTGTTTACAACGCTCTTCAAAGTGATATTCTACAGTAAGTGAGCTTCAAAACAGCTACTTGTGGAAATATGCTGGATCACCAGCACAAGGCTTGCATAACAGCTGAGCCTGCTTAACACCTGAAAGAAGGGATTAACAGATGTATTCTCTCAAGCACTGTGAGTGAGCCTCTTCCTTCTCCTATCCTTCTGTCTCTGGGTTTGCAGCACTGTGATCCCTGCCCTGCTCTGATACCCCAGTGCCCAGCACACCTGGTTACTGCAACCAGCTTTCCAATTCACAAGTATCCCAATGGAAAAGGACATTCTTTATAAATATATTTTTTTCCTGTGGCCTTACCCTGAAGCTGAAATGCCTAGATTATGAAGAAGCTCACAGCTAGACCTCAGGCTAATCCCTCAGGATGAGGGGATGTTGTGGCTTTCACCCTGCAAAGCTTTTCGTCGAAGTCATTTTACAGTGCAGCATGTCCCTCTCACTGAGGAGCTCTTCTCACGAGTCCTGGCCAGCCTGGGCAGTTATAAAGGAAAACTCAGCCTCACTCACTGTATTTGATCCCCACAGAGATCATTATGTTTTACTGGTTCCTCAGAACATGGCTAAACAGGGCTCATGGTGTCTTGGGAGTATAAAGATGCATTTTTCTTTCAAGGCGCATCTCTGCTCTGCTTTCTACAATACTTCTCCAAAGTACAAAACAAGTAGCAAAATAAAAACAAAATAGCAGGAAGTAGACTCTGAATGCTGTACTAAGCATGAAATTCCCGGAGGTGTGAGGTAATTGTAGCACCTAGCTGTCATGGTAACAGGCACGACTGCAATTAATACAATTTAAAGTGCGCTATATGTGCAAGATGTTAGGTACAACCTCCACGAGCCTGTTTGTTTATAGCTACTGCAACCTTGCTTTTATCCTTTCTGAAAACTTTCCTGATGCATCTCGGCCGGGCATCAGATTTCCTTCAGGGATTTCAAACCTTTGTGCAAAGCTGCTGCCAGCCGTTCATAAACAGAATGATACTTAATAACAGAATGATAAAAAATTTCTCTGCCCTGAGGAATAACACCAAACACGTATAATTTGGAGAACTGAGCCTTCGGTTTTCCATGATGTGTGCTCTTGAATACCAGGAACTAATCTAATGCTGCGTAAACCTCCCTTCAGCGCTCGGCTCGGCAGCCATCACATCAGCATGGCTCTCTAGCCAATGTCATGCTGCCCTGGAACTGCGAAAATCAATGAAGGTTAAAATCACACACATGAAGGCATTGTGTTGTTCTGCACTGCCATTAATTTAAACCATTTGGGGAGGCTAAAAAAGCAACCCAATTATTTTCTATTTGCAAGTCTAGTGTAGGGCTAATACACAGAGCAATACCTAGTATATAAGGAAATGTAAACCTGTCAGTTTGCTGCTAAGTGACCCAGCTTATACAGATGTAATTAGAAAGTTATTAAACCAGAGTCCCTTTAGCCATGGCTTCAGCTGAACAGCTCTGCTGCTAATACTATCCATTAAATTGCATCCATTTATAGCTGGAGCACTATCACTTTTAATAGCACTACTCCTAACAATCAACCAGCATATGCTGCTTTAAGCTTAATCCTCGCATGCCATTGACTACTTATAAACACAATATACATTCAAATTAAAAGAACCGTAGTCGCACTACCCTTGCAGGTTGGGATTAGGAGTTACTCCCTCTCTTTGAGGTGTGCAGGTGCCAAGGACCAGACCTGATCTCTCCTGATCAGAGCAGAAGAGGCCAGAGGCGCTACATCGTGTTCTTGGCTGTGGAACCTCACCTGAGGTGATGGTCCACCTGGGCACAGGACTGTGCTGTGTCACCTGCAAGTGAGCTGCTGAGCACCTTGCCAGCTTGGTGGTACCACTCAGGCCTTCCTATGATGCCTTCACACCTTCTTTTAAGAGCCTGTGACCAAGAGAAGGCAAAGTTTAGCAGAAATCAGAAAGGTAAGACTTACATCAAGCTGATTTTTTTTCTGGGAGAATTTTTGCCCCTGGCCATCCTTTCTGAGAACAGCCCATGAGATCACAGAGGAATCTGATTCCAAGTGCTAGTTAAACATGGGGATTTGTGGCATGTAATCAGATGCCAGGTGTCCTCTGTCTAGTCCTTGAGAAAGGTTGAATCCTATCCCCAGGAAAGACATTCTCATTCCACTGAGCCCTTTGGACATTTCTGAAATCCACAGCTCTACACAGGTCTGTACAAGAGTTCATTTGATTCACAGAAAAATGTCTTCAAAATAGGTTCAATTGGAATGTAAATAAAGGCCTGTGGCAAGAGGACAAATTTCCTCTTTTTGAGTTGACCTTTTCTATTTCCATTCATACTGACTGATCTGTGTTAGCATGAGAAACAGTATAATTTCAGTTGCAGCACTTTCTGAAATCAGGTATTTTCCGAACTCCCTGCTCTATCAGTGGGTAGGTACATTTACTAGAGATTGAATCTAGAAGCATCCAGGCTTCTGAGGTTGTACTGCATGAAATAGTTTAATTAGGTAATGGTACATCAGTATTTTTAGGAGAATTTTCATTTATTACATGGAAGTGATCATAAAAGTTGAATGAGTTCTGGAAATAACTTGTTCTTTTCTGAGACTATTCAAAACCTCATCTTTATTTTTAGATTTAAAATCTGTCTTAATTTTAAACTGTATAGATACAGTGTACTTAGAACATATATAATTAGAAAGGAGAAGTCTAGATTGCTCTAGATCAGGAGCAGTAAAATTTTCCTTAAGCCTCGTAGTGGCACTGAGTGGCAAATTCTTTCAGGTATCATCTGTCAGCTGGGTCTCCTGGATCTAACCTCAATTTTATAGATCTCAAGACTAACAGAAATGGAGGAGATCTCACCCTTTAATAGCCTCTGTGTAGTCTTTTCTCTCCATCTTCTCTCCTGCATAGGGTGTGATATTGAACTCTAAGTCCAAAGGTTACATCGAGGGACAGTACCCACAGGTCCAGTGCACTGACAGTCCTGCACTTCCCATGCATCTGTGGGACTTCTTTCACTTTGCTAGAGACTGTGGGAATTGTGTTTCTGATCAGATAGCTTTCTATATGGATTCCATCTGAAAGCTTCCTCCTTTTGAATGAGGCATCTTTAAAATGAAAGCATTCAGCTCCTGTACCCAAAAGTATGAAGCACTAAGGGGCAAAGAGAGAGCCTGGGTTTCAAGCATTTCTAAGAAAGACCCTGAGCTCCAGCAGGTAAGGCTACCTGGCATTAGGTAGTGGAGGATCTTAGAAGTAACAAATCAAAGAAGGTATGCAGCGCTAAAATACTAATATATGCACCAGAACCATAGGCTTTGAAGCACTCAGAAGTATATGTGCACTTCTCCATCAGAAACATGCATGTACTGAAAATATTAATCAGCACAGACAAACCTCAGAGTACTGGAGTAGGCTGTCTTTAACAGTGAAGAGGAACAATCCTTAATCACAGGTGAGCAATCTTAATTGCCCTGATCTTTGAAATAACAGAAAACTACAGCACAGAGCACAACATGGCATGATTTAAGACAACCTGCATAAAATTCTTGCACTGTTCACTCACCAAGATATGCTCTACATGAGGCACGTGCCACAAAACAAAATTTTCCTAGGAGAAATGTCTCTTTTTCAATTTCTATTTGTTGAACAGCGATTGTATCAGCACTGAAGATGCTACGTTTCCTGCTGAATGAGATGTTTTGTGGTTCCTCATTACAGCAGTTGACTACATATATCTGTATCTTTTATAAGCAAAGGGCACAAAGGGCCCTATCCAAAGAGAACTCCTGAGCCCGCATATCACCCCATTATAATCCATATACCCAGGTCTGACCCAGTGTGGCAGCTTGCTGATATATTGCCGTAACAACTACGTATACACATTGTAATACAGTTCAGGCTATTACCAATAAAAGTCAGTTATTTGGCCTCTGACATTTATACAAGCCATAAATATCCAGGAATAAGAAAGCTAGATCCTGCTTTTCTACTTCGTGTCTTCCTAATGATGCATTTTTTTTCAAACTTGTTAACAACCCTGTGTCCAAGAGCTGTTCAGCTCTATGCAGTCATTGTGCACAGTTCCATTTGCCTAAATAAATGCAAAACTTTCACTGAAGCTCTTTAACAATGATTTTTCCCTCTATGCTTTTGACACCTCAGTTATACTCTCTCTAGATTGTAAAATGAAAAATCTTAGCTACTCTGACAAATAGTCCAGTTTTGATGTTTGTATTGTGACATGCTTCCCTCCCCAGGAATCATTTATAGCATAAAGCCAAAGCTGATAGATCAGACCAAAATTCTTTTTTTTAGTATAGTGCAGCTAAACCATTTCAAAATAAAAAATGAATGTAAAACAAAAATGCATTTTTTTAAATTTTGCAAAGTAGAAACACAAGGCTTTTTTAAAAAAACCCAAATGTCCTCTATATTAGGCACACTTGGACATATTCTACTTTACATTGACTTCAGCCACTGCAACTGTTTTCTACCAGGCATCTATGAAAATTTTAAATACACTCAGCCTTGGCACAGCAGCTCCTACATGCACTTGGATGGTTTAATACATTTACTAAAACATCTTAAGTCACTTTGTTCAGATAAAACCTATGTAAACAGAGAGAAGCCTCATGCTATACTTGAACTGTCCAATCTCAGCAGTCTGATCTCAGCAGCAAAACTCACTCAAATGTGCTTGATTTCTGATTTAAAGAGCTGGTGGGACCACACAACTCATCTAACTTTAGACATAGGTAATGAGCACTTGGATAACTATGTCTATTGGAACACTTAAATACAAGCCTTGCTGCCCAACTTGATTGCCACAGTTACAAATGTGGGCTTGCAGCTGTAACTAGCTTGTAGCTTGTTTACAAGCTGGGCTTGTAAACCTCACTGACCAGGCCTGAAAAAGACACAGCCCTAAAGTCAAAACTGCACTCCAGATCAATGGGGACTTGACTTAAGCCTATAGACTGTGTCTAGGGATGGTGAGCAACAACCTGTAGCTCAGCTGGGGCTGACCCATCTTTCCAGGTGGCCAGTCACTTTTCCAAGTTAGGTAGGGTGCATGTCACCCAAGCACAATCCTAAGACAAACACAAAACAAGTATTCCTGTGAAAATCACCCTAAGAATTGTGTCCTGCTGTGAAACCTGAAAAGGCCTTGACTGCCATCTTCAGACCCTAACAAGTTTTTCCTGCACTGCCAGCATTTGGTCCCACGCCTATCTTGATGGTGTCTGGACTACTCACATCACACCACACTCCTGCCTTGCCCTTGTTTGACTCTTTCATGACTTCTCCATCGCTTGATCTTTGTCAAGATTTATCTTCTTTCACTCTGATTCAGCTGAGTTTAACCAACAGGCCGGACCACCCGTGCCCCAGTCAACACAAACTGAATCAGACAAAAGCTTGATTTCCATCAAGTTTGAGAATCCTGACTACTGAAAACGTATAATAAAAGAAACTTGTTGAGACTAGGAGACTTTACACTCTGCTCAGTGGCATTTTTTTTAGTTGAATGTAACATGATGAATTTTGGGAATGGCACATCTGCTCTCCTGCACAATTTCAAGGGGAATGCTGGAGGTAAGTTGAAGGGAGAAAAAAAAATGTATCAAAGGCTATGAAACACAAAGATATCATCTCTGATACAGGAAGGCCCTGGACCACAAATCACTGAAAGATGGGGAAATACATCAGCAAAGTGTCACTGGCCCTACTCCATCCTGCTGTTGCCTGCAGTTGGACACAGATTTCCATGGTCCAAGAAAGAGGAGCCTCCTGATATAGGTCATGTGCAGGGTATATATCCCTACTGTCAGGAGATGTCACTCCTTGAAGCCCCCCTAACAGGTGCAGAGTTAAATAGCATGGAAACTTGCTAAAAGGCTAAAGAAGATCGCTCCATTTCTGAACGACCTGCAAAGTACAGGGCTGGACTGTGCACTGACAGAGCAGTGGAGCGTGTTTCAGCTTGTCACAAAGAAGGACAGGATCAGCCAGCATTTGAGCTGGGGTAGCACAAACCCTGAGCCCTAATACTGTTGTTTCTGAAAGCAGATGTGTTTCTTTTATGCCCTGAATGTGCTTGCTCCTCATCCAGACCCCAAGTGCCGAGGAAAGGAGGGTGCCACCAGGCCCAGACGCGTGGGCAGGAGGTGCCTCAGGCAGGTGCGGAGACACCACAGCGCGGGCGACTGACACGTACCATAGCCCGGAGCTGCCTGGGGATAACCCGAGCATCTGGCAAGTCTATCTGCTGCAATGTTCTACACCATTTGTCCAAGATATTCTCTTCTCTCCCTCTGTGTGACTCTGTGCAGTGACCTGGCGGACCCCTAGGAAGAGTCCAGCTCCAATGCAATTAGCACGAACATCAGAAAACGTCTCCCTGCCGCACAACTCCATACAGCCAGGGCACAGCTTGAACATGTTTATTCTGTGCAAAGCTTATGAAGAATTTGCATTAGAAAACAGAGACAAATGGAAATTTTGGCTTTCACTGCTGTTTTTAAAGGAAGTGCCACCCAAAGAGCTATTTACCTATTATCTAGATTCTGTTGTTGATAGCGCTAGCTTTGCAATATGAATTTTTAAAATTTATTTAAAGCAATATTAGGAAATGCATTTTACACCATGTAATTATATTAATAAAGAAATTTGTTTGATGTTAAATATTTATTCTTCTCTCTCTGTAATCACACTTTTGATGCTGCATACATTTAAAATGAAAAAATGCAATTTCAAATGTCTTCAACCCAATTTTATGATTATTTGTCAATCACAATCTATTAAAACCTTTAGGTTCTGAGAGGAGGGCTTGGGTTTTGGTGTTTTTGTTTCTTGGTGTTTTGTTTCCCTTTTTTTAATGATCTGTTTTGCTTTGGTTGGCACAGTGAAAAAAGTAATTTGGGTTCAGCATGTAGAATTTAACTAAGCTTTATTTATTTTATTGTCAAAAGTAATAATAGGGAGTAATTTAAGTAATTTGAAGATGTGCATTTAGTGGTCTTTGAAGCATAATCCCATTAAGATTAATAATGAATTACATCTGAGAAAGACTTTGTCCCTTAATGCTAATGTTTTTTGCAAGGTGGATAAATCAGTCAATTTAACAGCGAAGACAAATGTGCCAAGGAGCTGTAGTTGTAGTGGTTTATTTGATGTTGGGAGGGTTTAATTTTGGTTTTTGTTTGTTTGGGTGGGGTTTTTTTTTGTGTGTGTGTGTAGTAGTGACTCACGATCATTGAAAACAATGAGGTGCATCAGGCCCAGCATCGCCAGCCGGGCAAGGGAGGGGACTGTCCCGCTCTGCTCTGGGCTGGGCCAGCCTCACCTCCAGTCCTGGGGGCAGTTTTGGACACCTCAATATATGACAAATATAAAAGTGTTCGAGATCACCCAAAGGAGAGCCATGAAGATGCTGAAGGGTCTAAAGGGGAAGCCATGTGAGGAGTAGCTGAGATATCTTGGCTCGTTCAGCCTGGAGAAGAGAGGACTGAGGAGAGACCTCACTGCAGTCTTCAGCTTCCTCATGAGGAGAAGCAGAGGGGCAGGCACTGATCTCTTCTCTATGACGAACAGTAACAGAACCTGACAAAATGGCCTAACGTTGTGCCAGGGGAGATTTCGGTCAGATACAAGAAAAAGGTTTTTCACCCAGAGGGTGGTTGAGGCCTGGAACAGGGTCACCAGGGAAGTGGTCACAGCTCCTTGACAGAGCTCAAGGAGAGTTTGGACAGTGCTCTCAGGCACACAGTGTGACTCTGGGGTTGTCCTGTGCAGGGCCAGGAGTTGGACTGGATGATCCTTGTTGGTCCTTTCCAACTCAGGAAATTCTGTGACTCTGAGATTTACACAAAGCCATTCCCAGGGATGAACAGCTCCTTCAAATAATCACCATCCATGTCCCATGACTGCAAACCTCACTGGAAGAGTTCCACCACTACCAAAGGTTTCCCAGGAGGTCTTGGACATGGTGTGCATAGAAAGCTTGAAGCAGCCAAGATGGGCTGAAGAGCTAAATGATGAAGAGAATGCAGCAGCCCTAGCTCTAATTTGGCTCAGTAAACCGTGCTCCTGAGCAACCCATGGGGTCTTTCAGAGACACCAGCATCCAGGATACCAACTTCAACCTTCACTCAGAGGTGCTGCAGTGCCCCAGAGGAGATAGATTCTGCTTCTTTGCCAGGAATAGCAACGTTTTTTGTGACATGCAATAGCTATGAAGGAAAAGGTAGATCAACGTTAAAGGTGGTTTAGTTCTTTTAAGAGCAAGAGAAATGCACTCAAGGACTGAAACAGAGTCTGGAAAGGAAAGCCCTATGCTATGGCTCACACAAGCCTGAGGAAAAAGCCATTTATTTCCCTTCGGCATCCTTTCAGGTTCTTGTAGCAGAGACCTAGTGGGACAGCTCTCCATTCCCACTCAGGGAGGATAAACATCACTGGCAGGACACCAGGCAGAACTTCCTCCCATGCCCTGCCATTACATTTGTGTCAGTCAGCTAAGTCTTCATCCTGTTTAATTTATAAGAGCTAAAGAGCTCACATTACACAACCACAAAATCAGTGCTGCTTTGCCCAGCAAATAATGGTATATGTCGCTTCTCATTACAATTGGTTCAAGGGGGCAACAAGCCTCACAGTACGTGCAGCCTTCAAAGCACCTATTAAAAATACATTTTTATGTTGCAATTGCCTACTGAAAAAGATGCATCGATTTCTTTCCCTCACATCTGAGAAGCAATTGCATAGATGTATTCAGAAGAATGCACATAATATACTTGAAAAACTAAGCGTGAAAAATCAGTTTAGATTTCACTGAGTGTGAATTTGGGGAGAAAAATTATCCCTCCACCTTCTCACTACTAATGCAGTAGGGTTTATTTTTGAATGAGGCAATATGAGCTTAAATTAAATGTCAAATATAATTTAACATTAAAGCATGAAGTGGCTGAGCATGTGCGCGTCAAAGCTAGCAGCTCTTCTGAGTGTTTAATTGCTATCTACAAAATAATAATCTATAAAAAGATCTCTCATTTTCAGTAGTGAGGCTTAAATTTACTGTACTGGAATAATTCTAACAAAATAGAGCTTAGAAGCCTTTTTAGTCACCCATGCCACATGAAGACACACAATGACAAATAAAAACATCTGCAATCTGGCTGCCTACTTCTTTGGGAGATGTCTAGACTCCTTTTATAATCAGCAATGAGAAATAGACACTTCTAGGCTGTAGTTCATCTTGTCCTAAACTAGATATCTAAAATAGGCCAGAAGAATCACATCTGAAAAATGCCCGTTTCTCTCCACTGACTGTAAAGGGAGCCAGCAGTGATTAATTCAGAGGTAGAAAGCTACAAGGCAATGTGTAGTTTTGATTATTTTCTGCCAACATGATCAACTGACCAGTTCTGCAATTACATTTTTTTTTTCACTGACAACTGATAGGTAACTATTATTAGTGTTAGAAAGTGACTATTTTATGCAGCATGCTGCCCACTTTGGAAAGTAGTGAAATCCTTGCCAAAAGAAACTCCCAGTCTGAGACTGTAGCTCTGGGGCAGAACTCCAGAAAGACATTACCACAGCCAAAACAGCTAAAACTGAGCAAAACAGTCCCAAGGGACCTAACCTTCCATGCAGATGCTTAATTTTGGCTACACAAATAGTCTCATGGGACAGATATAGATGACTCTTTAAATGAATTGTTGGCTACCAGTAGGCAGAGTTCTGTGTGCTGTAGTACAATGGACTGGCTGGAAACCACCACTAAACCAGCTGAGTTCTACTTGAAGAAAAGGGCAGCTCCAGTAGGGGAGGAAAAATAGAGAGGACAGCATGTGCTTTTTATATTTGTGTACTCCCTTCTCAAGGTTATGTTATGAACTAAGTTTCCCATTTTTTTTTTGTTTGGTGGTATTCCTAGATAAATAAGAGTAAATAATGAAAATCTGACTCAAATGCATTACGAACAGCTAGACAGAATCCTGATGAGTGAAGTTAACAGCAAAGCTGTCACTGACCTCAACTGATCCACAACTTCAATCTTTCAGTGTTTAGAACAACTAAAAATCTAAGATTTTTTCCAGAATATGAAATAACTATATGCCATTGTAATGTCTCTATGCAACTATATCTGCAAGAAGAAGGAGGAAGAAATTTGAGATAAGGAAAACAAGAAATGATTGTTGTAAAGGCGTTATCACAATGAATATAAAAAACAATAAACTATAATTTTCATCATGATTTCTTGTTTGTTTCCAAAGTGTTATATCCACCAATATGGAAGTTTTGATGTAAAAGTTGACAAGGGTCATGCAAGTTACATGACAGAGATTGTTGGAAAGTTAAATTAACAGAGAAATCTGAACACTAAATATATCTTAAGAAGCAAGAATAACTACAAAATCATAAAACACTGAGTTAGGCTGCTAAATGCTAGACATAATAAGGAGTGAGTAATATGGATGAAAGAAATGGAGGGTAAGCAGGAATCACAGGGGAATGAGTACACAATTCCTGTCCAAGACTTTCTACCAAAACAGATGCCTCTAAGCGCTACAGCACTGCTTTTTTACTTTATGATTAAAAACTTTGAAACCTAAGTGAGGTCTCATTGAAAATTACTGTGTTGTTTGCTCTCCAATGTCCAAAGTCAGCACAGACAGCGGGCAGGAGCCCAACACGGGACAAGGCCAAGGCAGCTCATGCCCTGGTGCCACAGCCACACTCTGCACAGCCATTGCCAAATGTGCAGATCTGCGGGAGGCTTTTACACAGTGGCACGAGCCCCAGGCATGGTGCTGACATCCTCCACCGCTGCCAGCTTGGCCACCGCTCGCTCTCCCCACGGGCAGTCGGGTGCCAGCCATGAGCTCCTCCCGCCCGCTGGGTCTGGGCTCAGGGGCTGCCGCGTTGGCAGCGGCATCTCGGCACAGTCAGGGCAGCCCTGACCCTCCCCACCTGCAGCAGCAGGAGCACAGGCCTTGGTCTGCCAAAGCAACAGGGGCTGTGTGTAGCTGGGGAGGCACAGCAGCCATGGGGGTGAGTCCTCACCCCTGTGAGCTCTGGCTGAGGACCAGAGCATTATTTCCAGCCCTGGCACAGTGTGCACAGGACAAACCTCCTCTGCTGCCATCCCTCCCCTTGACATACCATGAACAGGCACACAGGGGCTCTGGGTTATTTCATGCTCCCAGGTAAGGTCTAAGTTGGTGAAGGGCCTGGAGGAGAAGCCATATGAAGTGGCTGAGGTCACTTGGTCTCTTCAGCCTGGAAGAGACTGAAGGAAGACCTCATTGCAGTTACAACTTCCTTGTGAGAGGAAGAGGAGGGACAAACACTGATCTCTGTGGTGGCCAGTGACAGGACCCAAGCCTGAAGTTGTGTCAGGGGGAGGTTTAGGTTGGGTATTAGAAAAAAGCTGTAGAACCAGAGAGTGGTTGGGCTCTGAAACAGGCTCCCCAGGGAAGTGGTCACAGCGCCTAGCCTGACAGAGTACAAGATGCGTTTGGACAATGCACTTGGGCATGTGATGTGACCCTTGGGGATGGTTTTGTGCAGGGCCAGAAGCTGAACTCGATGATTCTTGTGGGTCCCTTCTAACACAGTTTATTCTGTGATTCTTTGTATTCATGATTTCCAGTTTGATGATTGTGAGGAGCTTGCTGATGTGGCTCCTCCTCCACCTGTAGTTTGTGTTAAGCTGTTTACAACCTCAGTGCCTTTCCTGCACTGTGACTTCTGCCAGCTCTCTGCTGTATGGGCTCACAAAGGGACATAAGAACTATCTGCCCTGGTAACAGGCACAGGTCCACACCACAGAAAGCAGGAGGCTGTGATAATCATATCATCCTCATTTCAGAGATATCCTGTATTTTGATACCTTTTGCTAGCCCAAGACAGGAAAAAACAAAAACTGGCACTTCACTGGGTAGAAAAAACACCTACTCAGTTTACTGAAAAAGACAGTGTAACATCCAGGGGATGCTTCACTCTATGAAGTGACTTGCATTGAACTTAAATTTCAAGAGGGACAAGAACATCTCTGTGCAGTGACTCAGTGATTACACCGTGAGAACAGAAAGTGGGTCAGAAGAAAAGGCCTGTGTGGAAACAATGGCAGTAAAACTATGGCAGTGCAAATGTTGCTTAACCTGGCATAAGGTCTGTTGACAGTAGTTCAGCCAGGAATATTATCTATTTAACTATTAGTAATTCCGAACTGGTGCAGTATGATGTAGAGTAATCACTGATTTATGTCATCTGGTTGCTCCTTTTTAGCTTTGGTTCTTAGGCTACTCTACAGACCTAGAGATCTCTACACCTGCTACCTGAAGTCTGGTAAGCTGCTCCCATCTGTGCCATGATGCTTCATTAACATATTTCACCAGAAACCCTGTCCTCTGTATACTTGAGGTCATAATGAATGTTTTAAAATAAGAAGTAATTACTCTGCCCAGCAGGAGAGGATCTGAATACCTTACTGGTCATCACATTAAAAACATACCTGCAGTATTTGTTGTATGGTCTCCTAGTCTTCCGCAAGTTAAACTCCATCATAAATAATAAAGAATTTTGAAACCTCAAGATTTGCTGATTTAACAGAAAAGATGTGTTATAGCAGATGAACTTCAGCAAATTTTGCTGAGGTGGTTTAGATGTTACTGCTCTCAGTTATTTCTTTCATCTTTCTGCCAAAGTTACTGCCCCTGGACAGAAGGACAAACTAGAACCTGGGCCCATATCTCAGACAGCCCCTTCAAACTGCTGAGATATCGGTCTGCAAAGGGACACCCTTGAAGTACAGGTGTCCAGTCTTTTTCTGTTGACCTTGACACAGGGCAGAGTTGAAATAAATATCTCGATCAAAAGCCTTAATGACAAAATACATAATCCCAAAAATATAGAAAAACTACCTCAGTTTTCTCTCTCACTTGTTCTCAATGAATTCAAGTCACAGCCTTGTATCTCTACAACTTTCCTGTCTCTGCTAGCTGCTAATTTTAGCCACGGTACTCCATTATAGGGCAAGATGAAAAGCAAGTTACGAAAGGATGTGCGGCATACCTTTCCTAAACCTTTTGTATTTTTAAGTTCCTCACTCAGCTCCCAAATACCTTTTCTAGTTCTCTCATAATTCTAGCATACAGAATGGAAACACAAAGTGCCAAACAGATGCAGCTATTTGTAAGAAAAAGCCAAAACCTTCTGTCCTCTCTCAGTGATCTCTGACTTTCAGAATCTTGCCTTAACATTCATCAAATATTCCCTTTGTCTGCTGTCATCCCTCTTAAATACATAAAGAGCTCACTCATGAATGTATAAACTTTTGTCAGTCTCTAAAGTAAATGGAGTTTTCTTTTAAAATGCTTTAAATCAAACTCACTCAGTGCATGGTGCTCTGTACTGTTATCCTCCTTTCTTCAGAGACTGTGTCTGCTTTAGATCCTTTATTCTTGACTTCTCCCTAGCACTGATTTCTCTGTCAATTTGGGAGCTGTGCCCTGTGTTAATGTTTAGGCAGAATATTTTGATGTTTTTCCTGTCTCACTTTTTAAAAAATTCTCTCTTAAAATTGGTGCTGATAAAGGTTAAAGATACTCAAGGATAATGTAATTGAGACTTTTGTTCTCCCCTGCATGAGCACCCCATTATATGAAGAAATAGTCAAGTAAATGTTGAAGGACCAGAGATTCCACTTGAGATGCATCAAGGTCTGCTCCTGCATGGGTAACAAACTTTGGTTCACCCCCTTACAGTATTAGGGCCCAAACTCACAAAGGACCAAAGACCACAGTCCAGGAAGAAGCTCCTCTTTAGGAAGCAGTACTCAATTTCTAAATTTCCTACTTGAACCTATTGCATGCTGAGGGAAATATGATCTTGCCTTGCTAAGCCTTTTCTCTCATGCTGTGCAAGGAGACCACCACTTCAGATTCAGGAGTCAGGCCATCTCTTCCCAAAAAACATTCAATAGTCTTAGGACATTGCTTCGTGTAATACCTTTTACTAATGGTTAAATCATCTTTATTCTTCCAATGAGAAGACTGGCAAAAAGCAGCAGACGCTGAGTCAACTTTAAGACCAAACATAGCTGAAAGAGCAAAGAAATCTTTCTTTGGTGTATGTGTGTGTATATTTATATATATGTATATATATACACACACACACATTTATTTTTGTATAAACTTTTGTATTACACTCACTTGCAAGGATAGAGACGTCTCTGTTAAGAAGCAATGGAGAACTCTGAGATAGAGTAATTGGAAACGTGTCCTTCTGCAGCTCCTATTCACTGCTGGTGTTCAGCAATAAAAAGAGAATTGCAACCATGAATCACAAACACTACTGTGCTGTCTTAATACTGCCTTTCAAGAACTGAAAAGACAAATACCACTTAGTCAAGGAGAAACCCTCATATATCTGATACACCTCCAAATACTCTGTGATTAATCTTTTTTCTTAAAACCAAACAAAACCAAACAAACAGTGATTGAACAAAAAAATCCCACATCCGACAATCTAGATTTCTAAAGCTTTGATGGAATGAGGCCACTGGTGAGCAACAGTAGAACTTTACATAGGAAAACAACCCCAAACACTTTACTAAAGCTATCAAAAGAGCTTTTCTTTTAGGTAGTTTTGGAGTAAATAAAACAACACTTACTCCTGTTAGTGATTTGTTTGCATTAAATGATTCATTTGCATTTATTTGTCTAATCCCAGAGAGGTTATTGTGCAGCAGCATACTCACACATTCAATCGGGCTATTCTTTAAAGCCAAGTGGTGTGGCTTCTAAAGTGGGAGTGTGGGTGCTGGATTGCAGCAGAGTTGGAATCCAATACATAAATTGAAAGAGTTGGCTATTCTGTATTGTCCGTATCATGCTTACTTGTTGAAAGAACATAAACCTTTCAGCAGTGGGAAGTGGGTGGCCTGGGGAGCAGGAGGGATTCCTGAGGCACCGTGTGGCCCTTTGGGAATCCCTGTGAGATGTGTTTGCAAAAGCTCTGGTGGCTGCCTCTATTCTCGCTGTGAGTGCTTTTTTTTCCACAATCCTGTTCAGGATTTTGGTCTCAGAGTGCTTAACTGGAAGGCAATGAGAGTTTGTAGTGCAGATCCTTCCACAACATCATGGACACCCCTCATGCTTCAAGGTGGGATGGGAAGGTTTTGGTTAGGCTGGCTGCCACTGCCATTTTTGCCTGTGTGCTCTTGCTGCTTCTCTTGGCGCATCACCGGCCCTCATCTGGATCAGGGAGCTGAACTAAGAGACTATAAAGAATATGATGTCAGCAGATTTTCATCCATTTAGCATCCTGAACTGGTTCACCATGATTGATCCTGGGTTTAATGTAAGAAAGAAAATGGACACAGATAGCTGGGATAGGTCAGAAGAAAGTTTTTACAATGGTTTAACTATATTCTTAAACCATACCCTCAGTCTGTCTGTCTGTCTATCTATCTATCTATCCATCTATCTATCTATCCTCCCCCACGTGCCAGGATTTAGGAGCTGTGGTTGAAAAAGACACTTACGTAAGTGCTAATACAATCTGAATAAATGGTGGCATTTAGGCAGGGGCAATGTGGGGGTGAGACAGCCATTACATAACGTAATTGGAGATTTATCCACCAAAGCTTTACACTTGGAGTGGGACAAACTGGATGTCCCAGAAACCAGCAGTTAAGCAAACACTGAATTTGTAAACCCATTCAGAATTTGTAAAAAGTATTGTTGTTTTATTACTGTTATTTATCTTGATCGCGTTTGTTCTGCTTAGAAGAAATAAAACACAGGCGCTCTTTGCCTTAATTGCTGGGCCTATTCTTTAGTAAACAATGAAAAGTGATTAGAGATGTTTTTTGGCATGCACAGTCCAAAACCACCTAGTGAGAGTTCAAAGAACAAAGCAAATGCTTATTGAAAGAAATTACTCAGCTAACTAAACTTGTATATCTTCGAGTCAGACATTTTTCGGCATCTTTACCCCATTTATCAATGCACAATTACTGTCACTATTGTGTTGTGTCATTAGGCGTAAGGTTACAAGTGCCAGTCGGAATAAAAAAATTGCAGTAATGTTGGCATAATTTTTCATTATCATCTTCATTAACCACAGCTAGTGGGAGTAAGAGTTTATCCTTGCTGTTGTCATTGTCATGACAACGCTTCCAAAGCTTGTCTGCCGAGAGTTCACCAGATACAAAAAACTGAATGTCCTCATTATTCCACTTCTCACACTCTCACCCATGCCAAGGGTGATCCGAGATGCACAGGGCCCTTGATTTATCCCCTGTGATTTCTCTTGACAGCCTGGTATGGTGTCTCAGCTTAAGGCAATCGGTCTGATTTCACAGTTTAATTACTGCTAATCTGAAGGAGCGTGGCCAATGCTAATGAGCCAGCAGCAATCAAAGCAGTAATGGCTAAACTCACCCTGTTTTATTCCTCTTTTTTTTTTTTATTAAAACACTCCTGGCCTGAAATAAGCATGTAACTTCTTCTCTGTACAACTGCAGTGAAAGAACAGATGAGCTTCCTGTACAATTTGGTGTTATTTCAGAAGCAGACCATAAGATTCCTTTATATTTTGCACTTAAACCTCTGCCTAATGTTAGTTTCCAAACAGCTTTGAGTCAAGAAAAGAATCAATAATTAGAAAAGACTCATTAGCAGATCACTAGCTCAACTGCAGAACATCCATGCTGTCACACTGGGGCCAAATTTTGGATGGAGGTGTCCTTGATTTTTGCAGCTGGGCATCACTGAATTATACAGCAAGTGAAAATATCCACAATGCCACTGCAAAGGAGAACCTAGAATATTCAGAAAGGGCTTTATTTTAACAGGAATTAATTACAAAACTGGATAACAATCTATCCTGCATAATGATCTGTGCCTTTGGTTAACACCATCCAATAGCAGCACCTTGCACATCCTCCCTTTTACTGAGCTTCTCTCCTACTGCTGAAATAGATGAAGAAAAGAATGGAAAAAAATCTTCAGAACTGATTGTTGTCAATCATGCCAGTCAAATACCTGGAATAACTGTGGGAAAATAAAAAAAAAAAATTTGGCCTTGTATCTGCTTTTCCATACATCCATCAGCTGCATTACAAATTTCTTCAGAAATTTTTCTTGGTCTTTTTCTTCCTCAGTAGAATCTCGATTTAAAATATTTATCAGATTTCACTGTGACAATTTGATTAACATACAAAACCTTTCACTGTTTAATGATTCTCCAAACAGAAAGTAACTTATTAGAAGCAAGACACCACCGCCAGTGTAAATTCTGGCTACTTCAGCCACCTTCATACAGATATTCCATGTTTACTCTGGCGAGCCGTGTGTAGCTCATTTGGAATGGAACTCTTACTCTTAGGAATTAGGAAGAAAAGCTGTGTTTCAGTGCTACCATGTGTGATTTATGATATATAAACTGAAGGTTAGGCAATATTTTGCTTGTTAAACCACATGGGAGGAAGATGTACAGAGAAATCCTCCGTAAAGAAAAGGGTTAAGCGCAAATTTTGAAGAATTTGAACTGATTGGTTTCTGCTTGTCTTGTGCTTGTCTCAAGCTTATCTGCCATTACTTCAAACTTGGAGTTGCTCAGTTAACCTGAAAGAAAAAAGTTTTTTCACAATTTTGTGGCACCTAGGAATACCTGACCAGTGCAAAAAAATCACATCTTCTTTGCAGAAAAAGGTGTTTAATAAAACAATAAATATTAGGGTGTATGATTTGCTTTTTATAGCAGCATCATTTAAGTTTGTAATACAGCAAGACAGTGGCCCTTTGTAAAGATTAAGTCTATTATAAATAATTTTATCTCATCCATTCATTAAAAAGCTGTTCCATTAATTATTGTTTCACACTCACTATGTTGTATTCAAAAATACAAAAGTCCAGATTGTAATGCTACAGAGATCTGTTATTTTGCACTATTTTAAAAACTATTTAACTTCTTTTTTCCCTTTTTATTAAACTCTGTCTCAGCACAAGGAAAATAACGCTATGGGTATTCACAAAATATGGCTATTTCCATAAGATATATGAGAGAAAGAGAGTGTCACAAGAGGGGAACATCATTCTAATAATATTTTGTACTTCATCATAGCACTGTCAGAAGATGCCAATGGAGACTCTAAGTCATTTTAAAGAACCACTTCATTTACAGGGAAGGAGTTCACTCCTAATTAAGTTGGAAAGCCTCCAGGGCTTTCTTCAGCCTTTGCAATTCTGATTTCCTTAGAGAACTCTTGGTAAATCTAAGAGATCCAGAGATTTCAGTGTGATTAAGACCCTATTGACACAGACATTAAAATAGCACTAGTCAAACGATGCCATATACCTTACACAAAAAACCCCCCACAACCTGTCCACAACAGCTCAGGTAAACTGAACTAGAAGTCTGTTGGAATGACAATAATACAGCATAACTATGAGGAACAAGTGTAAAAAGGAAAGGAAGGAAAACATCTAGGTTCGAATCACTTGTCTCCCTTAGTACAGCTCCTCTATACCCATCTCCTTTGCATGGCTGAGGAACTGAGAAACCT
>WEIT01032406.1:1291-11924 GCA_013389985.1 Dryoscopus gambensis
TTTTTAAAATAACCTTAATACTTAAATGGAATACGTAATTTTTAACTATACTCTGTAGTTAAATAACTATATTACACTTTCATTTAAAGGTAACCTTGAATGAATCTTTCGTAAAGGAAAGCACTGATATAGGAAGATTTGCTTACCACAGTGAGCAAACTTGAGTGACAACACACAGCTCTCATGAAGATGCAGCTGATACTTGTCTGGCTTAGTGACATGCAGCACCTCAACATTGCTGTTCTCCATTCCTACTGCCAACCACTCACCAGTTGGACAATAGCCCAGTGAGAAGATCTGTAATTAGCACAGCACATGCTTCAATCAGTAAAGGAATGAGCTTGAGATAGTCAAAACTGACCCTTGCTACACTGTTAGCACTATGCAAACTCACATTTTTGGTCTACTGCAGTTTAAAAAACATGATAATCCAATTACTACAGTAATCAAGATAAATTAGTTCATGCAAACACAGCTGCAAAACGATGCTATTAAATGTTATTAAAACTGCATAGTGAAGTACTGAATCAAACTACAGAAGTTAATGTCCAAGCTTATCTGACAGCATTTAAAATATTTTCATAAAATATTTTTGAACTTGAATCTACAGAAATGGGGACAGATTGCAGAGAGGAACATTTTAATCTGGCACTTGTTTTATACAACGTATTCTCCGTTATTCTCATGGGAGAGGTACTAATCTGTCAAACAGTCATAATCCAGAAAGACGTTTAGCTGCCACCCAAAAAAAAAAAGAGCATGGAGTATGAGACTGAGTGAAAAATTCTGTGGAGTTCTATTTGAGCCTGTTTTTTGCTTATAAAGGAGAAAAATAACTTTAAGAAGTGCTTGTTTGTTTTAGAAAAACATGAGAAAATTTTGTTAACATGCCAAAGGTTCTGAGACTGAACCTGTGATGTGAAGTCATGTTGCTGTAGCTGCCTCCCTTCTCTGAGATCCCAGGATCTGACTGTATTGTCCAGGCCTCCTGTCCATAGTTTGGTGCCATCATTAGAAATGTCAATACAGCTCGCTCCATCTGTGTGGCCCTGAAATTGCCTGAAAATATTGGAAGAAGATCAGCACATTCTGAGCAAAAATACAAAATATCTTCTTTCTCCTTCAGTCTCTGAGTTGTAACTGAGATTCCAATAGTAGTCCCAGATTAATATAAACTCTGGGACAATCATGTGAGTTTTGTGATGAATTGATGATCCAATCAGGCCAGACAGCCAAGTGCTAATTTGATTTCAAAAAGAACACTTAAAGAGTCAGGTACTCTGGAAATCTTTGCTGCTGGTTGTGTGATACCCACTACTCAACTTAAAATACTCATTCCCCCCAGAAGACTGTATCATGATCAGCAAAATTACCTTAGTTTAAGAAAAATGTGCAGGTCACTGAAGTTCAAAAAAAAAAAAGAGCAATCTAAATGGGAACATCAGGAAGTAAAGGCTTGACTTTACATGCAACAGTGATATTACATATAACAACATACGGTGCAGTGCACAGAGAAGCTGTGTGTGACCAGCTCTCTCTGTGTATCAGTGTTGAGTAGCAACCCGTACTCCTAAGAGGCTAAGTCTGCAATGCAGTAATTTACACATATCTTTACCCACGAAATATTTGCTGGACCTCTGATTAAGGAGATTAGAGTGAGAGAAGTGTATTGCATGGAAACAAAGAAAACCATCTGTTCAAGGAACCTACTGCAGTATTGACATTAGCTGACATTTAGGGAATTACAGGTATGGACTGCTAAAAGGCCTGGAACTATGAAACTCTCAAAACCTATAAATAATCACATATACTTCTGTCAAGGTATTACCATGGATATGCTGAACAACAAAATACTGGAAGCATCTGTGTATGGAGAAAATAGAATATATATGCAAAAATGCATTTAGGGCTGTGTCTAAATAATTCTTCACAACCTGATGATCTAATGTGGTCGACAACCTACCTTACTAAAGTCTGGTTATGCAGATCCCACACTGCAATGTTGCCATCGCTACAGCAAGAGAAGCAGACCTTAGAATCAGGGCTGATAGCTAGGGCATAGCAAGCTGGAGCAGAAGATGTCAGCTCTGCTTTGATGCGAGGAGTTGGAGCTGCCAGGTCCCAAATGGATAATGTGCTGGCTTCCCCGCCAACAATCAGGGTGCGGCCGTCAGGGAGCAATCTGCAGGAACGGATGTAGTTGTCTCTGTTCTGTGGAGACAGAAGCCATCAAGAGATTACTCATGAGGAAAGAAAACAGCATTAACATGAGAGCAGAAATCCATAAAAGTATTGTATTCCCTCCTGGTTTTAATGAGCCATTTATACTTATGACAATGATAAAGTGTATTAATGCCAGAAAATTACATGACATTAGGGAAGTACTTCAACTTGATCTACAAAATTCAGTAGTGAGAGATATTTAATCTTAATTAGCATCAAAATGCAAAGACCTGAACCCAGCCCAAAACAATTCAAGATAGCTGAATTTGACAGCTGGTGTAGAAAGTTGTATTTTCATACTCTGTTTATTTCAGCATATTAACCTCTCGGCATGGGGGAGTACCAAATTCCCTGCACACTTTCCCCCCTTCCCATTCCAGTGAGACTTGCTGCCACCATCTAGGAGACATCAGAGGAAAATATTTGGGCAATTTTCCTCAGTTGTGTAGCAACTTGTGTAGCAATTCATTATAAGTCTACATGTGCTGCACATTTCTCATTTTACTGCCTCTGTAAGCAGTAATCAAGCAGCAACATCTTACCAAGAACTGGTAAATGACAAGAGAAAAGCTGCTAACAATAGTTCATCTTGTTAGCACATTCAAATAATTTGTGAATAACACTCAGGGATATTTTTAATTGCCACATTAAGACAGGTCAATGCATTCATACACATACACAGACTCAAAATATGTGACACAATCCCCAAATATTCTCAGAGAATACAGCTGCAAGACAGCAATTTTTAGGATGATCGGATATCAACAAGCTTTAAGATTGCCAGCAAATGTCAAAGTTTGTGAACAATATTTGCCGTGCTGTCTTTGCTCATTCCTCCTACCACAATTTTAGGATATTAAAAATGTTTTGATTCATTGTGGGGAAAAAACCCCACAAGTATGGTGAGGAACATACTTCAACCTCAGCTCTAAAAGAAACAACAAAATTACAAAGGCAGTACCAACCTGTGATACCACGACAGAAATCAAATATCCACTGCCCTTTACACCTTAGTGGTATGACCACAATCTTAACATAACCTCTTATCTTCTTTCAGTGTTGTATGCTGCTGTTCACCTACCAGACAGTCCAGCTGAGAGACAGGGCTCTTGTTGCCAGGCTGACTGATGTCCCAGACCTTGACACACCCCTTCCCACCTGTGTACACGTGTCTCGTGGGGTTGCTGATGGTAACTGCACACACAACTTCCCCGTGGTTCAGGGTGTTGATCTGCCGGGCGTGGCGAGGGATTCCTGGACCGATGAGGGCATCAGGAGGGAAAGGAACTGGCTGCATCTGACCATCTGCACTTACATGAAATGAGTATGCTCTGAGGGGAAAAAAAATTGTAGGGGGTGATTTAAAGAGTTTTGCTTCAAGTCTATTTAGAAAAATAGAATCAAAGATGTTTTCCCACTGCAAGCACTCAGGTGGTACCCTCAGCTCAATTTTTTCACAGTTATTTCACACGTATTTCACAGAATATTCTGAGCTGGAAGGGACCTGCAAGGATCATTGAGTCTGACCCTTAAGCGAATGGCCATATGAGGACTGAACACACGACCTTGGTGTTATTAGCACCATGCTCTACTCAACTGGGCTAATATCAGGTATTTTAATCCCATAAGAAAGAAATATTCATTTATCTATAGCATGGCCCTCAAAGCACAAACTTAGGTGCTCAGCTTTTAATGTGAAAAGTCAAGAACCCATCAAATGAGCTTTTACAACTCACGTTACAATGACTTCTGACATGAGTGAGGCTATATGACACCACTCAATTTTGGATGGGGATATCACTGCATGCAGATAAGGGAATGAAGGTTGGGTCAGGGCCCCCTGGAAGACAGAAATAGTTGGCTGGCTGCTACCACAGCACAGTGGGTAGCTGCGTGCCAGGGGACATTTGGCTGCTTGCTTTACTGACTCTTATGCAGCAGCTTAAGCTGAACTGCTGCCAATCTGTCCCGAATGTACTGTGGGTCCCAGGCCCCTTGAGCAAAACTGCTCAGCTCTGTACCTAAGGATGCAGTGAAACCAGCTCTGAGGAGTTAAGTCCTCAAGGCACAGTTGCTGACAGCTGACATGACAGACAGCAAAAATGCACTGCAACAGAATTTTTTGTTTTGTGGATTGTTTTGGGTTTGGGGTTTTTTGGGCTTTTTTTTGTGGACCCGACACAACCGCTACAGATCCCAATTTCTCTTGCCAAAATCAGGCCTCTCACTGAGAAAGAATGTGTAGTGTGATTGCCACTTATGCCACCTGTGAATAACCTATCAACAGATTTACCTCAAAGTATTTTCCAGGGAGAACAGTTAGGTTGTGAAATTGCCTTGTTCTGAGATGCTACCCGATACATCACACTTAGAAGAGCATAAAATTTGTAAGGGTTCACCTATATATACCAAGGTATGCTTAATGGATGGCTTTAGTTTCCTTAGACCTAAAAAATCATCATAATGCTTGTGAAAAATCCACTGTCACAATGGTGGGATGGGAAGAGCTCAAAAAGAAGTTGTTTTATGAGAATACTTTGAAAGTTCACTTCCTTAATTGGTGCTTCAAAGTGACTAAAGAAGGCAGTATTCACAATTAAACTACTGAATTTGTCATTTCAGATTCATAGTGCATTAACACTAGATCAATAATTTGCAGTGGGACAAACTGCATTAGCTCTCTTTCCTCCTTATATACTGTACAATATTCAAGAGTTTGATACAATACCAAAGCAAAAAGAGTTATTAGGGGCCAGATCCCTGATGTACCATATGCTGCCCACTCCATTTCAGGACACTCAAAAATGCAGAGAATTTACACAAATTTCCCTCTAAGGTAAAAGAGGAGTAAATGAGAAAATAAGAATTCTGGAATATGTGACAATTATCCTACTCAAAATGAAGAAAAGTCAATACAATCATGCTAAAAGAACCACAGACTTTAAAAGTTTCAGGTCCACTGGTAGAAAAATGACAGCTACATTTAAATGTTTAAAATAGACATCAACACAGCAACAACATTTAAAAATCTTGGAGATATACCAGAATTGAGCTGATTTCATTTCAGTTTGCCTCACGTTTTACTCCTCTCAATTTTAACAGAACTGAGATGTGAGCAGGGAGGTCTCTGAACCCTGGCAATTGCCATTTCTCTCACCACAGCAAGCAAAGCCTAGTAGATCCAGTGACACTTCTCTCCAGGTAACTGACTCCATCAGGGAGAAACTTAAATCCAGTGAGCATTTGAACATTACATCAAGACATTTCTAAGAGCCCACTGTATGTAACAGATGAAGATCTGTGCCCCACAGAATTTTTCATGTAAGCAGCTGGTCTGCAAGCTGCTGTACGTCAGTTTCCATACCTGCCTCATGCATTCACCTAACTGGATGGCACAACTAGCAGAAAAGTAAATTACGGTGGTTGCCAGTGTGTGACGCCAAAGAGATCTGGACCTAGGTTTATGATTTGTGTGATGCACATACACGAGGAGTTACGGGCACTAGGCCTGATCACTTGTCACCACACATTGTTAATCCTATGTGTCTTCAAGCTCACTGGTAGGGAAGTGTATGCATTTACTCACACAAATCCAAGTGTATGACTAACCCCAAACACTCCTACACAAACACGTTCACACATAAAAGAGCTTGAGAGGGATTGGCACAAACATTGCTGGTCACAAGGAAGTGCAACTGAATAAACCTTACAGAAAATCTGGATCAATATGGTTTTGTAGCTGCTTTAGTTTTTCTCCTCTCTGCCTCAAGACAAATGTGAGCAGAAGGTTCTTTGTGTCTGTAATTCCTCCTCCAAGGCTCATAACTCAAAAAGCTTGGTAAAGCAGGTCACATTATATGGGTCAGTTCCATCAAGGATGAATCTGAATACTATCATAAAATAATTCTTTCTAGTATTTTCAATCAAACAAAACACTTCAGTGTTCCTTTTTCTGCACACAGCTGCTAAGCTTGCAAGTAATTGCAAGGCTTTTGTGGACAAAGAAATAATTTTTTTAAACTGAGAAGCAGAGTACAGCAGAGATGGAAAAGCTGAGATCCTATTCCAGTTTGCATTTCTATAAACAACCAATCAGTCAGATTTGAAGTTCATCTCCTTTTTCCATTTATTTCTGTCTCCTTTACTTTGTATCATCCAGTCCATGTCGACTGCTATCTGTCTTCAAAACAAATTTATAAATGCAACTTTAAGATTACACAGTGATTCTCCTGCTCTTGCTGAATAGCTATACTTATTTCTATTCACACAATAGTTTTCAGTAGCTAAGGGGAATTCCAACCAGCAAGGGAACATGACTTCCAACAGATGATTGACTTTTAAAGCTGAATGTTTGATACTCACGGTTTTCCTCCTGGGATGCCTGTGAGATTAGGAGGGATGCCTGGGACTCGCATGTGATGATGTGGATCAAAACCAACCTATAGTTTTCCCCAAGCAAAACAAAAAGGTGTATTCAAGTAAGAGTTAGGCAAAGGAATTTTAATTCGGTTTAATTCGTGTTCTCCATAGCATATTCCCCAAACCACAAAGTGAGTGAACTAGAGTTAACCCCACAGGTCTTATATTTAATATAAACATCTCTCAAAACTAAATGCACTAACAGCAAACACTTACCACTGGAGATCGCCCGTAAGCTGCCGCTGCTGCTGCTGCTGCAGCTGCTGCACTCATTTGAGGAGAAATATTGTGGAGACCAGCATAGGCAGCTCCAGGGCTGGTCAGCTCCCCATTCATACCAGCATGTGGCACGATACCAAATGGAGTAGGGTAAGGACATGGTACTGCCATAGGTGTCCTTAAACCTGAAGCTACAAGAAGAGGGGGGAAAGTAAGAAGTCACAGAGGCATTCTAGAGTCATAAGATGAAGTAGGAGTTTGGAAAACTGCAAAAAACCCCACAAATAACCCAAACCAACCAGCCAGCGAGCCAGCCAAGGAAAGCCACACAACACTGTATTACAGTGCTGAAGAACCAGCTCAGCACCCAGTTTAAGCAGCTGTAAGATACTGACTCGTCATTACAGATTTAAAGGGAGCCTGACAAGGGACAAATGGTCATTGTTTCACACCACCGAAATATATGCGCACTAACCTATCGGGTCCACACCTGGGGGTTTGCCGGGCACTGGCCTCAGTCCGGGAGTGGAGTTGCTGCCTGGAGTTGGGGCATCAGTCCGTGGAGTTGGGGTATTTGATTTAGACACAGGAGTGGTAGATTTCTCATTCTAATCACCAAGAAGGAAAAAGGAAGACAGTTTGTAAATTATTTTACCTTTATAGCTAGTGGTTAGTGATGAGTGATATTAGTGATATTTAGCTTCTGGGTTTGGGCTTCAACAGTCCCTGGCAATGAAGAGAAGATGCAAAGACACTGAAAAAGATAGAATGGCTTTGGCAATTAACTACAGCCTTCACAGCTTTTCTCATCAGGAGCATCTGTATGATTCAGAATGAGGTAAATGACTGAAAATTATTGCCAGTGGTCTCACTATGCTCATGGACCTGCTCCCACTATGATTATGATTTTCTGTGAGGGATGGACAAGAAAAGCAGAAAAAAATCCCCAAACTGACCAACTACTCAAACCCAAGCGTGGTGCTAGAAACATAGGATGGAGACAGTGACGGGTATAAAGTCAGGAACTGTGCAGTGCTGCTCTTGTGACAGGCTTGTTCATTAGACACACCACTGACTCCCAGGTCTGAACTTGTCATTCCATCACCTTTCCTGAGCACTACATTCACTTTAAGTTTTCTTTTTATTTATTTTATTTCTTTAAATAATTGCATACCCTGTCCTGTGAAGAACTGTGAGGGGAATTACTGTGCAGCTCAGGCAGGTGATTAACTGTGGTCACAAACAGGAAAGGAAAGAACACCCCTTGCAGATAGCTTTTTTCTTTTGCATTATGATTTGCAATGCAAGTCAAGGAAGGCTCTTGTAAATGACAGATTACTTTTTAGATAGAAAATAAAAATTATTGTTGTTGTATATAGCTTGGTAATTCAAACAAAGCTAACAACCAAATCACATCCAAGCAGGGAACTGAATTTGCTATAAACCACAGCACAGGAAAACAGCTCAAGAAACCCCTGTGTACTTTTATTTATTCTCAGAATAACAGTTCTTCATATGGGGGAGGAGAAAAATATCTCTCAGAACACCACATCTATCATCTACCCACACCACCAGTGAAAATAACCTCTTCCTATCCCAAAAAAAAGACTGTGGACTTTTTATTCTTTTATTAGACTCCCTTGAAATGATAAATTAAACTAATATTAAATTGATGCTTCACAGTGCTTTATTGATAGCTATGGAAATATAAATTGTGTCAAGAGAGAAATCTGGTGAGCATGTATTTCAGCATGTGATCAGGGGTCAGAAGCATTTTGAAGCACTTACAAGGCTAAGTTCTTTGGATTTGGAGGAAGGAGTACTGCTAGAGGATGCAATAGATGCCGGACTAATTGGCGCATCTTTTTTCAGCAGTCGAGTCTTGTCCAAGCCATTTTCCCGTGGAGAGTGTGCTGGGCTCCCACGGGGAGAAGAAGGCTCCTAAATATCAGGAATATGAGTTAGCATAAAAACTTCATACTAGCCACTAGTTCTTGTCTTGAGCGGTCCTCAACTTGGAATGAAGATCTGTCAGAGGAAGTTTTATATTCCTTCCATTCTTAATTGATTTAGCTGATAAAACTGTAAAATTGAAAGGGAAAATGAAGGACAATTTGTTTGTTTGTTTGGTTTTGGTTTGTTTTTTTTTATGTCTTAAAATTTGATGCCATTAATCATGAAAAATAATGCCAAAAATCTATGGATATTGAAAATAAATCTTTTTTTTCAAGTGATAGATTGAAAAGATTTGATGCATTTTGCAGACCTGGTAAGCTCACACACAAAGTCACGGCCAGAGTGAAAAAAAAGACAGACACTGTTACAAGCTGTACCCCCTCTGTCGTGCTGGGCTGGCTTCAAATATCTCAAGAGAACTTTTTGTTCATAGGGGAAACAAGAAGTACTTTGTAGAAGTAAGTGTTACAGATCTGATTTGTATTCTAAAGAAAGAGGATCCGACTGGATTCCCTCAGGCATTTCAAGTTCCTTTATGAAAGGCAAATGCCATAATTCTATTCATAAAACCAATATGCAGAGAAACCACTGAAGATACCCTCACCACCACTTTACTGTAAGGTAGGAAAACCACGATTGTGTATACCTCATTGGAAACATCAACTACCAAGTTGTCATCGCTCTTTTCACCATCACTGTCCTGCAATGACAAATCACAATGTGTCAAAAATCTTTTATTTTATATGCCAGTGTCTCTTAATAAGTATGGAAGCAGAAGAAGGCCGCTCACAAATCTGCAATGTACCATTCACTTTTACCAAGCTTTATGTGGTAACACAATTACCTTTTTGTGTAGTCTTTTGGTCACCTATAGGGCTTCTGCTTAGCAGGTTGCCACAAATAATAGCATTCCTCCCAGTTTTCACATTGGTAGAAAAGGACACAGGATGAAAATCTTCATCGAAACTGGCGCTGCACTATGAAGTGAAGTCAAGCTAGACTTCACTAACAAGTCCTAGCCTAACTAAAGCTCAGTGCTATTGTCACACAGCTTCCAGGTGGCTTTGTATTTATATTGTTAAAAACAGTATCAATTGTACGCACCAAAACATTTAATCCAGTAGAGATATTAGAGGTAAGCAGCATGAACCAGTTAAAATTTGACCCTCAATTTTAAAATTAGTTATCCAGCAGGAATCAAGTTAAATTACAGAGGAACCCTGAAGTGCAACAATGCACAATGTAGACAATCTACTCACATAACGAGCTGCTATTTCCTTCTCTTCTGTTTTCTGCTTTTTACTATCTGAAGAATAATCTGTTGAATTTCTGTGCTTTTCTGCTGTTCTGAAACTGGCTGAGGGAGATACAGAAGAGCTCTGTAGTGTGAAAAGAGAAGAAAACATCATCAGGCCCTCATTCACAATAATGGTTCATTTGTCACTGCCCCTCAATACATCTTAAGCTGATAGCATGATCTGGAGTTGTTCTCACCGATAGCGCATTGGGCTTTAACCAGTGATAGCTACCCAGCAAGTGTCTTGTATTAAAAACTGCACTATGTATCGCAAGGCACAGAAAGAGGTGATCAACTGATAGATCATAGTGGCTACCTGCACTGCCAGTGGGATGAATTTTATGAATACTGTGCATTGGTCTTGTTTTGGTTTGTTTCCTCTACAAATACGCAGGGTTAAATCAATAGTCCCAGAAGAGGGGTGTGTGTTTGCACATGTGTGTGTGTTTGCCTGTGTAAATCAAAAAGAACAAAGAGGCTCGAGGCAAGTCACACTTCAGCAAACATTTGAATGAAGAT
>WEIT01032408.1:1352-32077 GCA_013389985.1 Dryoscopus gambensis
GAATGACTCCCTTTTCAGAAGGGAGTCTGCTTTTGGCTTAAGATCGAATATATTATCAGTTTAAGTCATTACAGAAAATGTTCTTTCTAACTATAATACACTACTAACTAACCCCCAAACCAGCCATTGGTTGGTTTACTTTTGTCATGGAAAAAGAAAAAAATCCTTTTCATGATATTAAAAAAATTACATTTATCTTCCTCATCTCTCTTTAGCATGCAGTTCCTGCAGCTTTAAATTCAGCTCACAGCTGTAGGAAACAAGCACCATGAAAACATTCCTGGAGAAAAATGATTTGACAAAAGCCATCAGTTGGAAATGCNACTACCTCTTACAGGCTAAGAGGTTCCATCCCACGCAGGCTGGTGACAACCTGACCTCTGCAGTACCTGCTTCTGTTCAACAACACAGAGTCAAGCAAAAACCCAAGGAAGTGCTCAAAACCACAGACCCTCCTCATCAAGGCAACTCCATGAGTCTCTCTAACCAGAGTCCTTCACTAGAACAATGAAATCATCAACCAAAATGGTGAAACATCATGGGAAGCTGAACATTCTCTAAAACAAGAAAAAAGTTAGTATTACCAAAAAAACCTGTCAAAACCCAAATGCCAAATAAAGACTGTCAACTTCCACACACAGTCAAGGCAAATGCAGTAAATTCAGCAATGGTATTACTTTTCTTGCAGCAAAATTGCTGTCACTGGTGAAGAAAACAGCTAAGACACAAGACTCCACCGTGTCTTTAAGCAATCATGTCTGCACCTACCCTGGATTTATAAAGCTGTATAGGTCCACTGAAACTCACAGATGCTTAAATTTTACAGTGTTGCTTATTACCATCCACAGAGTGTCAGACAAAGTTTGGACTCCAGCACCCTGAAAGAAATCATAACTCCAACTTCAGTTCAATAGACCTTTGCTACAGGGAACGGGTCCACTCAGATTTCCTATTCATTCATTTCTTTATTAATGTCCAATTCCCTTTGTTTTTTATAATGAGTAGCTTAACTAACTGTCTTTTTTACAGTAGAAGAATAGCGAACCTAGTATCTTCTACATTGATGGCATTTAAATTATTTTTTATGCATATTTCTAGCTATTCTATTCCTTGCTTGCAAACAGGCAAGAGGCTTTATTCCCAAGAATACACTGCCTTGATTTAATGAAACAAAATCTTTTGCCCTCTTTATACATTCCTTTATGAGGCACAGATTGCTGCTGCTGCTTCTCCCTTGTAATGGTTAGTACAACTGAGCGGTCAAATTTGGCTCTCAACAGTCCAGCATTTCAGGAAAACAGTTCTCTTGTGGATTTGTTACTGTCAAGTGAAAAATGTGTACGAAGAAAAAAAATATTCTATTTGCACTTCATAGACTTTCCAGGCTGCTTGCTTCTCTTTTGGACTGCAATAACCTGGTTGTTTGAAGTGGCCTAAAGGCAGAAACCTTTCAGGCACATAAAAACAATAAAATTCTGATGTATTCATATGTTTCCTAGAGCTTGCCTGTGCCTCCCTGAAACTGTAGAAATTGCTTGGCCTCTCTTTTTTAGCCTTTTGTATATGGCTAAGTAATAAAAAAAGGACCTCTTCGATCATAAACCTGTATTTATTGCATCCAAAAGTTTTCTTCTACTCCAGAAGTTTTATAACCTATATTTTCATTGAAAATTTCATATGATATTCTTGTGTATCTATATTTCAAATTGAAATATTTACTATTCAACATGGTAGAGAAAATTCAACAAAGACCTTCAACAGTCTGTCTCTTATAAATAGACTGCTAGAAAGCTGAAAAGCATGTGATCAAAAGAAAAAAAAACAGCAAAACCAACAGAAGCTTCTTATTAAAAAAGGAAGACATATCATTGTGACAAAAAATATGAGTCAGTGCAGACAGGACCTTATCTTCAGAAAACATACAAGTAAGGCAATCAGATTTCAGAAGACCATCACCCACAAAAGAAAATAACTGTGCGTGTGTCTTTTTGGTGACCAAGCAAAGCAGGGATATCTACGCATCACAGGAAGCAGAGCTGATGAATGTGGTATGAAATAACACAAGTGGAAAAGAACAGGCTTTCAACCCATTTTTCTCCTTTTTCATGCTGTCTCAGACAACAGACAATTCCAAAATGAAAAAAAAAAAAAAATTAAAATCCCCCAACAGATAATCCTCTTACATCAAAAGAAAGCACGTACAGCTAGGAAACACTTGAGGTTTTCCACTAAAGAATAGACATATAAATGTTAGTCCTTTGCTTAAGAATTATGAAAGTGTAAAAGACTATTGTGTCCAGATCACATGTCCAGAAAGCAGTTTTCTCCTTTTTTTCCCCTTTTAAAATTGTTACAACAAAGTTCTCCTATAGGTATTCAGATATCTGCTAAACCCCAAACCAACAAAACAAACAAATAAAAAAATCCAACAACAAACAACAACAACGAAACCACGAAAAATCTATTTAATGCTATTTAAACTCCACATTCTTAGCAAGCTATCAGTAGTGGCATGGATAACGGTAAGGATCAGATGTGATTTGCATTGGAGCAAGGATTCTTAATAGTCCCTGTACTCCTTGTTTCCAAATCATTCCTGGCAGGCTTACTGTATATAACTAAATACAAATAGCTATCTTATATAAAACTAACTCAACTAACGAAGAAAATTTTTGCAATTTAAAGAAATTTGTGGGCAGTTTATACTCAAGGAATTTATTAGCATTCTAGCAGTCCCTTCACAATAAAATCCGTATCCATTTGCAAACTGAGTCACATAGATCTCATTTACAGACTATTGTCACATTTCAGAAAAAAACTCCTCCAGAAATGCTTGCAAAAGAGAACAAAATACCTAAATAAACACTTGCTGCTTGGGTTTTTTGTGGGTTTGGTAGTCAAAGTTAGTAAATAATATTATCTTTCTTGCTTTGCTTTAATAATGTTATGAAATGCCAAAAGAGTCTCACAACTCTGAAAAGGCATTACAAGATAGAGTTATTAAGAACTGCACTAATCCTGTCATCTTTCTGCAGATTACTCATAATACTGAATTGTGGGATTATTTCACACCTGACTAGCCAAAATACTTTTCTATATTGAGGTTCTGTCTTTAACAGAGGTTTTTATTTGCCACCTACAAGAACAGTATTCTGTGAAGTTCCTTTTTAAGTAAAAGGGTAAAGAACCATCATTTAAGACAATTTTTCAGTGGACTGCAGCACTGCTGTGCTTTTCAAGGCAGCTCTTGATCATGGACGCTCTAATGATCTGAGCTCATTAACTAGAAAGATATAAATCATCATTACAGCAGGAAACAGACTGCAACATTTAAAACTCAATTAGAGCCAATGAAAGCAAGTGGTAGGCTGCAAAACCTGGCTTTTCTGTCAAATCAAAAACTTAGAAGAAGAATCAGCACCTGCCTCTTTTGCTGCTTTAGTGCTGGGCAATCAGGAAATACTTCTCTGTTGTAAATGGCAACAGTAAAAGAGTTTATTGGGTAACTTAAAAGCCATTTCTATTCCTTGTACCTCTACTTTAGTTTTCATAATTCTTATCTACAGTGCTCTAATATTCATTCATAACTGCTGACGCAGTTTTTGACCTGCTAACTAGCATAAAGTCATTTTGTTATAATTTGTAAAAACAGAAGGATTAATATTAAGAATGCATCTTTATTAATTCACTAAACTGCTAGAAACTGAAAATTCACCTTTTGCAATTGCTGATGGATAAATTCCAGAGAAATGGAACATCAAGAGAGGAGGAAAGCACAAGGTGTAAGAGAAGCAATTTCTAAGCTGCAAGAGGTCACTTTACCTGTTCCTCAAACTCCCTTCACAAACAAAGTGATCATTCTACAAAAAGAATGGTAATTTTCTGCATTCAGGAGGAAACAAAAAAGGCTGTATTTCTCTTCAAAGACCATGTGTATCCTGAGCAAAATATATATTAAATAACACAAGTAAAAACATTTGTTTCTGCTACCATGGTTAGGTACTCATTACAGGATGAAAAGGGTGCCTAAATCCAAACAGAGGGAAAATATATTGATTTAATCACAGTTTAGCTGTCTTTTGTTGGTCTGACTGTTTAGGAATGGAGACAGAGAGGGGTTCAGTGTGACAAATGAAGACTTTGCAAGAAATTACAGGAAGAGCAACACTAAGGAAAAAAATATGATCATGCAAATTATAAACTTTTGAAATAAAGTATAGGCAGAATGTTAAAATTCTTCTGAATATGTGCTTTACAATTGTGATTTTCTCTGTTAGTTTTGCTCTTCTCCTTGTGTTTTGTTTCACCCTACTTTTCAATATGCCAGGACAAAGACAGCAGAGCTATAGCCAGGAGAGAAGGAAGTTTTCTAGGCCCCTGCTTGTCCTGACACTGGGACTGCATCAAAACCTGGGACATAGAGAATTGATTTCCAGTCTCAATGCCAGAACAACTTCATACTTAACTGAGAGGCCAAGAATAAATGAAGTACAGATGGAAAAAAAATAATTCCTGAATAGAATTTTGAGACAACATTTTTCATCTAATAATCTACCACTGTATTTTATTTTTTAAATGATGTAAGCCAGAAAAAATCTGCCATTCCGAAAGGAATGAGTAAACAAAACCAGTGTATATTCAAAGTCAGAGTCAAGTTTCATGCTTAGTTCAACGCATTCTTTATAGAAAATGTGTCCTCTGTAATCATCAGCCCAATGCTACCCGTATACATGATTCATACACAGATTTTGCATCCCAGACAAAAATTCTCCCTCACTGCTCATGTATTATTAGAGAAATATTTATTTCAACAGAAAACAAAACAAAAAGAGAAGTATGTTGCTGTTTTCACAAAAAACCATCAGGAAAAAAAGGTGAAAACTAGCAGCTTCACAGCACAGTAAAATGTATCTGAGGCTGCAAAACAGCATTGAAGTTTATCTCCAACCCTTTAAACTCTGCTTAAGTCCTGTAATTTTCATACTTTAGCTATCAAGAGAAGCTGCATCAGCTCAGACTCTGATTTGGTATGAATCAAGCACCTGTGTAAGAGTCAGCATCAAGGCCTCCTCATCATGAAGGCTGCATTCCTTCTTGCACTGGACTTACACTGCAGCATCACAGGTGACACATTCATGGTGGCACTGCAACGACTGGTGTGGAGCCAGGTCATCGTGCCTTGTGCTGCCAGGCTGAGCAAGGACCAGATTGGATGGCCAGTAGGAACTGCTGAAAAACATCTGATGGCCTGCAGGAGGTGGTATTCCTTTCTAGGACTATCTACATCTCCTTCATTTCTTGTTTAAAAAAATAAAAATACTTCTTCAGAAAGACTTTGTGCTATTAATCAATGTGTACTACTCACAATGAAAAACAGCTGTCAAAAGTTAGGTGGCTACTCTACAATAAAGTAAGGCAGTATCTGCTGGCTGCACTTCAAATTCATTTTTAAGGATTGTGGAGGGCGGGGTCAGTATAATGTGGGGGTAGGTACCGTGCTACACTGAGGAGCCCCATTCACACTAGCCACTAAATTGAGCAGGTGTACAGCCTACAATACAATACACTCAGCCCTCACTTCAGAAACTCATGCCAATTCTTTTTCCTTCCAATTCAGCTTTATTTGATTTTTCCATTCAAACCTAATTCTGCTTCTCTGCACCTCCGGGGGAAGCAGTTCCTGCTGTATTAGGTTTAGAGAGGGCATGCCTGATGTTAATACTATATGGGAATGCATCAGATAGACACATTATTTGAAAAGGATTTAAAGCATTCCCAGTTGAAAATAAACAATGTGAACCAGAAATTACTAAATCTAAACAAAACCTGTTTGCAAGATGCCTTGGCATGAACAAGAATTAAGGAAAACAACCAGTGTATTACCTATTTTTGCAACTAATTACCAACAAGTGTCATTAGATCATTTTCCTTCACGTTAGCTGTTCATCTCAAGGGTTTACCTTTGGCAGGGTGACAGCAAAAGGAAGAGAAAAAAATCCACTAACTCCAAGCCTAGAGTCACTTAAATCAACTTTTGTTCAGAAAGCTGAAGTCCACAGCTCAAAATATAATCTACTATGAAGCACAATAACTTTAGAATTGCATTATTATTTAACTTCGAATAGTAACAATTACACTGGGTATGACTAAAATCCCCAGAAGGACCTGAGACACTGGAAGAAACATCATCTCAAAGATTTGAAATAAAGGAAATGAAAGACCCATATGGTAAACTTTACTTTCATAAAGTAAAGATTTAATATCATCAGTGACATAATCCACACAAGATTAAGGACTAATCAAGATGAGCTGTCACAAACTGAAGAAAGACCAAGAGACTGTATAACTAAATGAAGAGTTCACAGGAGGTAACATGCTCCTCCTGCTTAAGTCTCCTTTGTCCTGTCAGTACCTCTCAGACTGTCTAATCCATGAATGGATCCAAACCATATTAGAGATTAACAGCAGCTGGCCAGCGAGAATAAGGAATCTCCCCCCAAAAAACAAGGTTAATTAGCCCACCTGAAGCTCCAGACTCTGCAATCAAACCAGTGCACGTGTCTGTGCTAACCTGTTTAGCCAGTGACTCCTGGTTTCCCTACAGCAGATCACTGCAACTGCAGGTAGGAAGAAAAAGGTTTCCAGGTGGGAGCTGTCACTCACTGGTGCGAAGTGGACACTGAGGGAGGCACCTACCTCGAGTGTGTGGTGGTGGGCAGGTTTTGGTTTTGCCTACCCATCCCTCCGCTATTAGACAACATGCACAAGTTTAAGCACACAGTCCAGAGCAGACTGCCAGCAAACTGACAAGCCCCAAACAAGCACCCAACAATGACTGGAGAGGAATCATTGCCCCCAGTCTTATGAAATACTATCCCAGTAACACCAGCTCTGTGGAAATCTGGACAGTGTTACTCAATGGTATGTTGCCCTGCACAGCTCATGTTGCTCTCCCACAAAAAATCTCTTATCGCACACTCTAAGATGGAGAAGAATCCCATTAGCGTTTCTATTAAAAGGGCTTTGAAACCAAATCCTGGAGTTAACAAGCATGAAACATCAACCACAGAACACATCTAAAAAGCTTTTGGTTTCCCAGGAGGGTTTTGGCTTTTTTTCCTTTCTACTTTCCTTAACAGCAAATCAAATAATAATAACAAATGGTTCTGATAATTAAATGCCTCCACATGTTACTGGAGGCGTTCATTTCATTGCACTTACATAGAAGTACAATAACTGTATGGTATGCTGCAGCAGAATTTATTCTTCAAGAGTACTCCTCATGTACTTCCTCAGGAAAGAAAATTATTAACTCACCAGATGCAACAGATACTGATATTTCTCCATTATCAGGATCAAGCCAAAACACAACATAACACAAATTGTTATATACTACCCTAAACTCCTAGATTAAACAAACAAGAGCTATAAATAAAAAGACCTATTCCTCACCTGATAATATTTCCTAACTATATATCTCCAAAAGCATAAAGGAATTTCAGCAATATCTTGTTCACTTCTAAGGCTTAACTCAAATCTTCATGCAATAACTTCTGCTTGGACTCATAAAGACGACTTGGTAGGTTATGCTGGCTTTCCAAAACAAAAGCTAGAAGATTCAAAAGAAGTCACAAAAGACAGCATGTTGCCTAATGACTCCTAACAGAGAACTAGGCAGGCTACTGTAAATGACAAAAAAATATAAGTACCAAAGAAATCATTTCTTCTTCCATACTATTAGTGTAAAGAAAGTGCGTGTGACTTTATGATACTGAGAATCATAAGAAGAGAAAGTAACTTTCAAGACAGAGCCTAGAAATGTGCAATGACTTTGAAAACCTCATAAAACTAATAAAAATGCTTAAAAAATATCAGTACCCATCTTCTTACTACTCTTAATTACTCATAATCACTGTTAATTAATAGTAAGCAATCTTATACTGGAATTTGTCCTCTGTTTTCCCCTTACTGAACTGACTTCACAAATTATATACCGAAACCATAATTTACTTCATGGGTTATAGAAAGCTGACTACCTTTCCACCTTTGACAACTTTGCATCTTTCTGACTCACGGTGATACAGTAAAACAAGAGTATTGTTCACTTGCAGAAATCAATCTGTATCTCCTTCAAATATAAGCTCCTAACAATCCATTCTCCCAACACGTAATAGCAAGGTTTATAACCCCAGCGGGAGGCTGTGTTAATAGCACTGCTTTTCCCACATGGGAACAGCAGCTGTAAGAACACGGGCAGTAGCATACTCAAAACATGCAATTATTAGTTTGAATAAGATACCAAAGTGCTGAAATATCTTAACGAGGGAAACAAAATTCACTTGGATGCTGATGATCCACAGCGAAGACATCTTGGTTGGTTTTTTTTTTAAACTCCCAAATTGATAGCATCCTCTTCTGTTGTTGGCACAAACTGTTGTTATTAGTCACAGAAGCTTTTTTAAAATTTATTTATTAAGTCAAGTTTCTCCAGCCAAGAAATCACAGGCAGGTAACCTCATCAGCATGAAGAACAGATGGACATTCCCAACAGGGACTCCTATCCCCCCCCAGCCCAGCCTCCTCTAGCCAGCATGCTCAATATTCTTAAGTGATGGGATAGAGGTTTGGCTGCCAGCATTACTACCCATGTGCTCAATTTGCAGAGTGCCCACTTCAGTTATTTGGCCCACTCAGTCATGTTGCAGGAGCCAAATACTGGTGACTTACACGATGTTCAGGCTCCTCTTATTTTCTGCTGATAAAGCACTACCGTTCCTTCACAGGATATGTATTGCCAACAGACACATGAGTAAATAAAAATAATGCAACTGACCTAGTCTTTTAATATTCCTCCAAAGGCTTAAACTACAGTTTTCTGTACAATAGAAGTTCAACCCCCTAAGTATACCACCAGTTTTGAAAAGGAAATCCTATTAAATTAAAATGGTAGCTCTTGGACTCTTCTGTTTTTCTTCTTAATACTGCTCCATCTCCAGTGAAACCCTGTAAGTCAGGCAGAAGCACCAACTTCCATCAGCACCTACAACTGGAAGACTTCACAAGAACAGATTAGTGCTTCTAAATTTTCAAGATACTGAAACAAATTTACTTTCCTTTCAAGATTTGTTGTTGTTCTTCAACAGGCCCTTTCCTCACTGTACTCTAAAGCTATTTCAGAGATACTTTAAAGAGGCTTTTAAATTTATTTTTCAGAATCTGCATACAGTTTCATCTTTATACTGTAATATGAAATTTCAAAAGAAACCACCAAGAATTCTAGCTCATGTGTTAATTTAAAAAAAAAAAAAAAAAAATTATGTGGCTACTTCTACCCTAACATTGCTTTCTGAAGCCCCCAGAGGGCTAACTAAAGACTAAAGACTTTCCAGTGATATCATACTATGGGAAGATACCATGCGTACAATGAGAACAGTTCAGTCAACTGTGCCTCTCATCATAGACAGGGAACTTTTTTTCTAATCCCAAGCTGACCTTTTATCTTTACTAATAGGTGACCAGCCATTTTTGTACCACCACTGACTTTTAAAGAAAATAAACCATTGTTCCTCTGGCTTTTTCTCCTCAACCTTTTGTGTTCAGTATGCACTGTCCTACTGCTCCTGTATCCTTCATCCTTGGAGCACTTTGTGCTTGCTTTTGTTTAATTTCTACTTGAATACAATCAGAAGTATGTTCGTTATTCCAGAAAAGTTTAACCAGGGCTTCTAACCACACATGGATGAAAAGCAGCTCAACACTTGCCTGTGTTTATTAGAAATGTCTTCTCAGACAGGACAGAATTTATCTTTTTCACACTTACAGCCATTCTGCCATTAACTGTGAAAGCCAGGACTTTCTCCTCCACAGACAAGATGACGAGCAGGATGCTAACAACAGAAACAGTCAGCTTCGTGAACAAAACTAAGGACTTCAACCCATTTTTACTACTGCAACCTTTAATACATTCCAGTTCTTCCCTCATTGCCAGTCCTCTGTTTGACAGTGCCTCCCACAGAGTGTCCTCAGCAGAATTTATTAACACATGCCCACTCTCTTATGCCAAGATAATTAATGAAAATATTATATACAATTTGTCTCCTGATGAACCTGTAAGCCTTCAGCAGGGCTCAGGGCACCTCATCTTAGCACTGCAAGGTTGGCAGAGCTTTGGTGAGAGAGTCATAAGCCTGGTGAACTCAGTGATGAATCGACTTCCTAGATGCCCAGTCTACACGGAAGCTCTCACGCAGGCCTAGAAGTATCTTCACCCTAAATTATGGTATCCTGTGACACTTTCCTGGAATGAGTTGTTACGCTCAGTAAGTTCCAGCTTGGAAGGACGTGACCTAGCAGCTTTTTCTGTTGCTGTTGTGCTCCCTCAGAGCTGTCTCCCGTCTCTAACACCAGCACACAGACCAGCAGCTGCACTTGCATTTGGAGAGAACAAAGTAGATAACTTTGCAAAATGTCATCTATCAACCACTATGCCCCGCTCACTTTTCTTGTCTGGCTTCCCTCTTCTTTCTGATCAACCTCTTTGTTACCCTGCCCGTTACAAGTTGCAAGGGCATTCATTTCATACTTAGCAAGAATGCTGTAGGCAGCTTTGTAACAGACCACCCTGACGGCCAAACTCATACTTCAACACCTTTTTTCCATAACTCTGCAAGCTATGTTCAACATTGTCCTCAGCATTCTGTCCTTAATTAAGATGCCAATTGTGTCCAAGGAGCAACAGAAAAATGAGATCACACAGATGTGTTCACTGAAAGCAGACAATATAATCAAGTCATCAGTGCAAAATTGCTGGGTTACCCTTCCCTCAACACATGCCTAAATAAGGACATAATGTAAGCTAAAGTCTGTAAAGACACAGCATCACATCAGTTTTGAAACCCTAGGTAAGAAACCTGTAGTTCACACAGCTATTACCAAGACACAAAGGTGGTTAATCTCCTAATGCTGCCATTAAAAATCATCTATGCACAGCAAGCCTAGATCAATCAGCAGGAGGGCTGGCCTCGGTAATCTTCAGAGGTCCTTTCCAACCTCAGCCATTCTGTGACACCATGGAAGCAGAATGCCCTAAATATCTTAGAAATGCCTAAAATTTTGCCCCTCCATCTCCCCTCCTCCCATTTGCTCTAGAAACATAGTACAGCTGTGACATCTCAGATGTGTAACAACTGGCAGCCACAAGCCTTCTAATAACTGACCATCAGTCCCTTTGTCGTTGGAAACAGCATGGTACTGTCAACACAGCTTTAGCTCAATAAAAAGCTTTACTAGCTGTGGTACTACAGACTGAGTACAATACAGACAGGAAAAAGTAATAAAAATAAAAATCAAAGCAGGTCTCTTAATTCCAGTGAACCACAGCAGCTACAATGAAGCGGAATAAAGGAGCTCCTCTTTTTTCTTATCTGCCTGCCAGATACCTGCTCCCAGAAAATATTAACAGCTTACTTTACCTCAAGCACACGCAAAATTATTAATTGTACCTTGAAGACCAGCGAGGTTTCAAAGACGCACTGACAGCACCCTTGTAACAGTAGGGCAAAGCTCCTACACAAAGGCCTGTATGTGGTTGGTTGCAAATGGTTCATCAGCAATGGTTCACTAGAATGACTAAAGTTCAGCTGGCAAAAGTCCAGATGGACAGCAAAAGCCACATCCTTCTTCTAAACACCCTGCAAGGTGGTTTCCTAATTGCACACTGCTGCAATTTCCTGGGGCAGGCTCTTTTAATACCTGCAGAGAAAAGTCCCTTGCCATCCCAAATGTTTGTAACCCATATGCTCGAGATCATCCAAGGTTTGACGCATACTCTGCTCCTGTCAATCAGCACTTATCACAGGTGAGAGGCTTTGCCCAGGAAGATGACTACAACTCTTGACAGCTGGTTGTCCCTTTTAACCTTATTTTCTGTTTCATGCAACTTCAGACAAGAGACATTGCTGCTTACATTACTGCCAAAGCTGCTGGTCAAGTTCATATGAAGTTCAACCAGGGAAGTGCTGGACTCTTTACTGGAATGGGGCAACCGTGGATGTACAGACTGGGGAATGAGATGCTGGAAAGCAGCGCTGTGGAAAGAGACCTGAGGGTCCTCTTTAACTGAAAGATGACTATGAATCAGCACTGCCTTGGCAGCCAAGAAGGCCAACCATATCCTAGGGTGCATCAGGCACAGCATCTCCAGCCAGGCCTGAAGTTGTGTCAGGGGAGGTTTAGGCTGGATATTAGAAAAAGGTTTTTCACCCAGAGGGTGGTTGGGCACTGGAACAGGCTCCCCAGGGCCATGGTCACAGCACCAGCCCGTGAGAATTCAAGAAGCATTTGGACAGTGCTCTCAGGCACAGGGTGTGACTCTTGGGGATGGTCCTGTGCAGGGCCAGGAGCTTGACTTGATGATCCTTGAAGGTCCCTTCCAACTCAGCATATTCTATGATTCTGTAATCCCTAGCAGCACATCAGCCGTCTGGCATGACACGGCCACCACACAGAAACAGGGCACACCTGGTACAGCATCCAAGTACTGCCCCTGGCAAGGGAGAGTACTGCTCACCAGCAATGATCTGTTACCTATTTGACAAAAGCAGCAGCTACATATTCTGAATTATGCACCTCTGTAGGTGACTCAAGAGAATAATTACAGGTTGTTTTGTTTTTCTTGACCTTAACACCCAGGCACAGAATTTCAGACTCTATCTTCACCCCCCCCCACTCTGCATACAAGCCACCCCACAGCACAGACAATCTCACTGCAGCAATAAGCAGCACGGGCCACCCACCCACACCACTGAGCTCACAGCTTAGAAGAGGTTTAACCCTTCTCAAAAGAAGCTTGCACTGAAATACAAAAACTTACAAGAGGCACCGGCTCCATACTATTTAGTACAAAGACATTGCCATATTCTTCTCAAAAACCCAAACACTTTCAATAGCTAACGCAATTTTATTCACTATTTTAAATCCCATTGTTTGTTTAGACCTGGCTGGTGGATGTGCAGCTGGCATACTGGCCCTTCCACACAGGTGACGTCATGGACAAGGGATCCTTCTGCTGGCACTTGAGTAACACGGTCTAGTGGAACATGTCCCTGCCCAAGGCAGGGGAGAGGGAACTAGATGATCTTTAAGGTCCTTTCTGGCCCAAACCATTCCATGACTCTAAGATTTCCAATTACTGTTTTCAGTAGGTATCACATCTGTCTCTCAAAACCCCCTCACCTATATCTGTACCAGGTAATGGGCATCCTGCCCTAGCAATGCACTACTGATATTCTGGGGCACCCCTGCAATCTCAACTAGACACCTAGAATCTAAGTTGTGCTTCTCAAAGAATGTGCTAGAAATGATCAATCAACTATTTATATGGTTCTTAGATATTTTTCCAAGAACAGCACGTTTAATTGTTTCAGTTTCAAGAGACTAGTCATAAGTATTTGGTGTACATATCCTAATGCAACAACACAGTGTGCACTAGCAATTAGGATGAGAGTGATGCAAAACAATATTCTGAAAAGAGCAAGTTTATTTTCTTCCATCACATTCAGAAATCCCTCAGGTCAGTTTCACATACAAGCATTTTGTTGAGACAGATCATTGTTAGGTTCCACACTAGTCCCTTTCTTTAAAATTCCTTGATTCCTCTCAACCTTGTTTGAAGATGCACAATTACCCTGCAGAAATGTAATGTATCTGGATGCAAGTAAAAATCATCATCTTCAGTAAAGGCCTCTTGAAAAAAAAAAGTTTGCTTGAAGATACACATTAAAACTGTGAGACTCAATTATGCACTGTCAGTCATTCCTGTAGCTTCCTACTGAGGTAGGTGTCTGGGGATAAAGAGCTGGAACTAATTTCTCCTTTTAATTCCACTTTTTAAATCTCTATAATCTCCATACACAGTTCTTCAACTTTCCGTGGCTGTTCCAGCTATACCAGCCAACCTTGCAAAAGTTGCCTTACACATCTGTAGAACCAAAATGGTCATAAGCTCCATATACTATAATCTTGACATCATTTTCATGATACTACCTATATTGAAACTCTAGATCTAAAATCTGAGCGACACAGTGGAAATATTTGTAAATCAAAAATTTACAAAAATCATGGCAAAGGTACTTAAAATAGATTTTCTAGAAAACATGAAATTGAACCATTACATGTATGCTAGATAGGCTTTTTGCTGGCTTTATACTCCTACAGGTTTATCCTTCTCTTTCATGTAATAATCTCAAAGCAGAGTTTCCTCTTCTGTGACATGGGCAGCATCACAGATTACTACAGTCTCACAGCTGAACCTGAAAAAACTGCGTAACTGTTTGTCCTAGTTCCAGCTGGGATAGACTTAATTTTCTTCTTAATAGCTGGTACAGTGCTGTATTTGAATTTAGCTATAGAGAATAATGTTGGTAACTGCACCAAAATTTGATGAGTAATGCAGTACAAAGAGTCTCTTGCCCCAAATGCTGTTTAGCTCAAATTCATATCCTGGTTACTGAGCACCAATAAGCGCACCCCTGCCCCAAGCCTACAACAACAGAGGGGACAGGACTTAGTGGGAGAGATTGATTTGTGAAGGAGAAATCGTCTTTCACTAGATGACTGCAGAGAGCTTGGCATAATGCTACTGCAATCTGATTAGCATGGCTCACTACTTCTTTTATTAAATAATAATTTACAATACAAACCCTCCAATGACAGAGATTAAAATAATTCAGTATTATAGTAAATTCAGGTGGTACTAAATACATGACCAAATTTGATTCTTAGAAGAGATTTTGTGGTATGTTAGTTGACCATCAGGAGTCTCCTCCTCTGAATTCACTGCTCCGTATTAGCCATGTGTACTCCTCACATCAGGGTCAGTAACCCCTATTGCCTCATTCATGTCCATTTCAGCTATCTGGCCAACATAGTGACACACAAACACCTAGCAACAACCTTCCTCTGCAGAGGATATACAGATAAAATAAAGCCCACCCATCATCCCAAGCCCTCCCCTTCTTCACACGCAGGCAGAGGCTGGGCACTGCGGAGTCCCGCTCCAGTGCAGAAGTTAAAGGTCCGTTCAAAAGGAGAAGGCAGTCACGTCACCCCAGTGCATGCACAAAAAGCCCCCAAGGGAGAGGCTTGTGTTTCAACACTGCATTTGCCCCACAACCACCTGGCTTTTGCCAGAGTCACCCACAGCCATATAAATAGGCCACCACCAGCAAAGCTTTGACAAGAGTCCCATGTAACACTGATGGATAGCGCAGAGGGCCCCAAGTTCAATCCTGGAAGAAAATATATATCGGTACCTGCTCTCGCAAATGTTTCAATATAGGAAAATAAAAAGGTCTTATTCTAAACAAGACAATAAAAACTTGGATTTCTTTTTGACAGTCTCATATATACATGAGCAAAAGGATACATAAAAGCAAAATATGAAAAAAATGCCTCAAGTAGAAGGCAACACATGCTTGTAGATTAATTATATTCTTTCCACCATTAGCTGCTTGAAAAGGACAACAGCATAGATCAAAGCACTCTGTTACACACCAGAATTTTACTGCTGCCAAGAGAATTAATTCAAAAGGAAAATCACCCCACTCAACTTAAATTTTAGGATAGAATAACCATTAATCTTAATTTTCGTCAAGAAATTCTCTCAAGCCAGGGATGGTGCAAGACACATTCCTTCTTGCTTTCACTCCTAGTTGAGTTTCCATCTGCTGCCAGACTTCCATCAAGCATAGCTACTTGCTACAGAGATACTAAATTAACGCTTGCCTGCATTTGTAGCCTATTCTCCGAGATGCAAACCCATCCCTCCTCTCAGACAGGACACTGTAAGCCCCCTGAGGGAAAGCATGATGCAGATGTGCTGAAGGAGATGAAAGGAGCAGCTTATGCAAGCAAGCCTGAATTTCTTATGCAGAGGCTTTCAAGTTATACTTGTATGTCTGCTAAAGAAAAAGGATATATCCTCAAAGGCTAAAGAAAAATATGCTCTCACGTTGAGAAAGAAACAGCAACCATTTTGATACAAGGTACAGTTACATTATCTGCAGGAAATTTGGCAGTTTAGATTACAACAGAAATGGCAGCAAAGAAATCCCTGACATAAACTGACACGTAACTTTAAAAAATGACTGGATTCTGCCTTCAGGGAAGAGAAGAAAGCAAAAACCAGAAGATTTACAGGGATTGCTGTAAGGCCAGGAAGGGAGGTCCTCCTTCTACATCTGTTTGCTGATGCTCAGCAAGCCACATATTTATGGGTTTATCACAGAGTAGGGGGCATGGATTTTAAAAGCATTTGTCTTTCCCCACTGCAATGTTTAGCAACTCAATCGGTAAAAGCATCGAATCAGCCTCAAGCACAATTATATATTTAAAATTCATTCTCATCTGCTGCTATTCAAGTATTGCTTTATGCTCCCCAAGAAATAATCCAGCAGATTATGTTCTGCCCCAGTTTGGCCTGTGACCATTTTTCATCTGTTAATTCTGGGTTATTCCTGTTCTGCTTTTAAGGCAAGCTCAGGCAGCAGATTGTCCTGCATGGTCTGGCACCATTAGATTGCACTCTGCAATTCTGCATTTCACTCTCCTGGAGAGAACCATCTGGTCTACAGGTTTTAGATGCTGACCACCTGGGTAGAAGCAACTTCATTAAAAATTTAGGACAGAAAAAAAAAAATTACTTCTGCACAGTACTTCTATTCATTTAGGATGCACCTGTAGAACAAAAACACACTCTGTGGTTTTAATACATTACATATACACTTTCTAGTTACTACAGTGTTTAGCAATGAAGGAATTTCTGGTTTTATTTTGTTTCAATTTACTATATATTTTTCTACAGTGCTTTAAACTTACGCAGAAACTTGATGGATCTTTTCACATCAGTACCACTAACTTCTCATTGGAGCAGATAGAAAATATACACATGAACGCTTTCAATTAATTTAGAATTCCTACGGAACAGTCAATAGTGAAGTCTGAATGAGTAAACAAACTATTTGTATTAAAGAGAAGGAATTAAAAAGGGAACTAACTCTTTTTTTTCAGTTGAGAAGCATAAACTGCATATAAAAATTATGCTCCGAGCTGGGAAGTGCCTCATTAATCTTGTCAGCATGTATGAATGGGGAGCTTTTCAAAACCTTTTAACATCTGTCTGATTCTGTCCCCTGTAAATCCTTATCCATTTCAGTAGGATGAAACAAAGACCTACACACACTACTTTCTAAAAGCCTTTGGCTACAGACAGCCCACTGCACACATGATTATACACAAATCCTCGGGGTGGAATAAAAAATTAGAGTACAAGGAAATTAACTGAGTCTTCAAATCCTACCATTTGCTTGGATATTGTTTCCTGGGAGTTGATAATCCATTTCAATTTACCTTTTTAACCCCCGAAAGCTTCTGTTTTCTGGAATGCTACCATTATAACTTGTATTATTTGTTTGACACTGTGTTCCTCTGAATAGTAAATAAGTGAACTACATATTTCATCCACTGCCTTCACAGAGTACTACATGCAAGCCAGCTCCTCACATAACCTTTCCAACAAGCACCAAATTAACATACCTTTTCAAAGAATAAAGCCTCAAACCTCCACATGCTTCAAGAGAATACAAATTACCACCTAATTTTCCAATTTTTTAAAAATACGAGGGTTTTTAAGTCTTCAGCACAGAGATTGGAGCAACATATCTAGCCATGCTACAGAGAAAACATGTCCTGCTGTTCCCAGAGGTGCACGTTCCATCACAGTATCTGAACTGGGTCAGTCTTTAGCTCTTACTCATCTCTGCTGGTAAGAAAAAGCAGCCTAAATGAATAGAACGAGTGGGAGGGGGGAGAGATTGTGGTAGGCAGGGACAGGCGCTTACGGAAGATTTCGGGATGTCACGGAAGCAGCAGGGCCCTTCCCCCCTCACCCTATGGTATCTTATCACCCCCATGGTATGTAAACCCACCCTAATTCCAGTAGTTTTCCATTCCTTACTAACCCTACCTAGCCCGACCAGTCCCCCTCTGACGTAGCAAAGACCCCTAGCTATTTAACCCTGTAAGATAAGATAATAAACGCCATTTTGCCGTCCACCACATTGGTGTCAGCGTGTGTTTGGCCCGAGTGGCCCAAGAGAGGTTGGACTGCCGTCTGTCTCTTGGAACCAGGTCGCCTGCCTTTTATCAGAAGGCAACAAGAGATACACACATACGAGATGAAACTTAATAAAAAACTAGAGGTTAAATACCACTGAGGGTTCATCTGTTCTGGACAGTATAAAACAGCATTTGCAACCTCTGACTGTGCTTGACCCCAATGTTAAAGAAGGGGAATAGCAACATGTCAAAGAGCAATATCATCAGGCATGTTTAGACTAAGAAATTTAAGAGGTTGACCCATGTTCTTCTCAGGTCAACTCACAAATAAAATAATGTTTTGCCTGTTTTAGTTTTACTTAAAGAACTTCCAATTAGTTTATTAACCAAACGTTAATTTTCCCACTGATTACTATGCACCCATACTTCTGCCCTTCCCCAGAAACTGCTGCATAGATGTAGTGTCACTGACACAACCACGGTGTTCAGCCACTGTTCCCCCTACAAACTCTGGAACTCACAGCTACCACAGGCTTAACAGCCTGTGAGGAATGACTGTTTTCTTCTCCTTCCGGAGACAATCCAGTGACAAAAATATCATCACAGGAAAGATGTGCATTAATACAGCCACCCAGAACTGTGCTAGGCACCAATACAACGGGTCACTTCCACAGAAGATATTGTAGCAAAGCAAAAAAATTAGTGGCTGCCTATGAGCTGCTCATGCTAAGAACAGCAAACAGCTGCCAAGAGCAATCAGTCTGCCCAGGCAGTATCTAATGAGCTAACAAATGAAATAAGGAATGGAAAAGGCACATTACATTCCAGAAAAAGTTGCTACTAATGTAGGAACCAAAACAGTGTTAACACCAAGGTCTCTATAATATCTCTTGCTACATACCGCAGCCACCTCATGGAATTAAAGAATTAGCAGAACTGAATAAAACTTTCTCTGACTTCTAGAGACACCAAGCAAGAAGGCTGTACTGCTGTACCGTACCCCGGGACAGAGGTAACTTAAAGAATACTTCAAACTTATTTGTGTGTATGCTGTTAGAAAATTAGGAGACACCTAAAAGATGTTTGACAGAAAAATATTTGGAATAAAATGTTAATAAGCAAATAAAAGCACAGCTGAAAGCTCTGCAAACATCAACAGTGACACAGAGTGATTTGTGCTCCCTCTGTCAGAGTTCACATGGGTACAGAGCCCTTAAGCTTTTCCCAAGACCAGAGCCCGCTACATTAAAACTCTCCAGCAAAGATTCTGCCTAGTTATGAAATATTAACTACACCAAGACTCATTGCTCATGACCAACAGCAGCCATCCATTAAAGGCAGGGGGCCAAGCTTTATGTTTCCTTTGAGAACCACAGCGAACAGTGCTTGCTGTCATTCTTATTTGAAAAATAAACCTCAGTAAGTGAATCAGAAGTTCGTTCTTCTGAAGATGGAAGAAAAGAACACAAAACCCCAATTTCCAAGAGAGAAAAAAGATCTTTTAACCTTTTCCAGAGGAAAAAAGACATTTAATATCCCTTGAAATGAGATATACTAGGTACTTCTGTGGTGTCCCATCTGTTACTGAAGTCTATCCTGCATGTAGTGTCTAAAATCACTACATAGCATTATTCCAGCACTTGCTGCGGTACTACTATTAGCATTACCAAATGCAGAAAACTATATTTCATACTATGGGACACAAGACACACAAAAAGGCCTAAAAGCTTCGAAGTCCAACCAGGAGCTAATGCAGTTTACCTGTTTAATTCCAAAACTGCACAAAGTGTAAAAAAGTCTGAGATGAAAACTGTAGTAAATTTAAGCTCCTTTGTAAACAGAAGTATTTTAACTGAACTTAAAACAAAAAAACCCAAACCCCCAAGGACCTCTAATTATCCCCAAATCAGAGACATCTAAAGCAGGCTCCATTTTCCTGGAGGGAAGAGACAGGCACTCACCTTTACATTGTGATTTTGCCAGCTTTTTTTTTTTTTTAATGTTGCATCTTTCTAGAGAATCTACTAAAATTTTTTAACAAACATACTAAGATTAAGTAATGCATCTTCACATTTCCTCACACCCCAGGAGTCAATTTAAACAGCTTGTTAAACTGAAACTTTGTGTTTCCTTCATGCAGATGAATATTCAACAGGTACTGAGGCAGCTCTGCGAGATTCACTGTGAGCCTATTGAAGTGACCTGGATTAAAGGCAGAATTAAAAAGAGATTTCTTTTCTTTTTAAAATGCAAGTCCTTTCAACTCTGTTTATAATGAACCTTTGCAAAATCTACTAAAAAAAAAAAAAGTAAATCTGAATTTGCATTTGCACTGCTGCAGGTATAACTAGCTGCCTTGCGAAAGGTTCAAGCTATAGGTGATGGCTGGAACTTTTCTCCAGCAGTTGAGAGGTGTCATGTGCCTTGAGGCTTCACAAGGCACCTGCCTACATCCAGGGAAAGGGTGTCTCAGCCATCTTCTACCTTGCCTCCAAAGACATTCCCCAGACTTCAAAGGGCAGATCTGACTTTCTGGGGTAGGGCACCAGTTACTGCCTTGCTCCTGACTTTAGACTACTGAGCTTACCCTGTATGTGAAAGATCTCCTCCTTCTCTGTGGGGTCTCTGACATTTTAAACCTCACATATGGACAACAGCTGATAAAGAATTGGCACACTGGTATCAAAAATCTGCCACTCAGTTTCACTAATCTAAAAAACTTCCAGAGGAAGTTCTACACTGTCTATATATCAGTCCATAGACAAAGCACTTGAAGGGCAGCTGAGATAAAGTGAAAGCTGGCATGGATTTCACATGTTTCTGAGGAAAGAAAGTGACCAAGAGAGGAAGGGAGCTCCAGACAGAGCAACGAGAAACACTGGTAAGAGCCAAGTCCAGATGCATTGAGGAAGCAGAGAAATGAGCGAACACAAGGTTGGTTGTTTTAGCTTTGAAAGCTGCTGCAGGAGGGAGATGTGGAAGAAGACAACTGGATGAGAATTTGCACAGGGTGTTTGACCAGGCAAAGGCACTGTTCTGCTTTCAATATGAAATGACTTAGTACAATACAAATAACTCCAAAAACATGTTGCGTGATGCTTTAAGAAACAGATATTTCTGAGTGATTTAGATTTTCCTGTCTGAGAGATACTGTTTTCTAACCTCAGAGAGCACCTGAGAGAATGTGCATCAGGTTCTCCCTAGAAAGAGAAGTTTCACTTTCCTCCCCCCACTATAGTGTCAGAAAGAGGTTCTGGTGAAAGAAAATGGGATTTAATAAACAAATTTAAACAGAGTTAAGTAGTTCTCAGTCTAGGCATTTAAACAGTCTTCACCCAGACATGAAATAAAAACAGACATAATGCTGAGTGCCTGTCCCAGGAAGGCTGGGAACACCACAATAACTGCTTAAGATTTTGCAAAAGAAGACGACAAAGAGAAGAGGAGACAGCATCAAAAAAATCACCACTTCAAGTCTCCACAGCCTAGATCAGAAACACAGCACAAGGCTTCCCACCAGAATTGAATACAAAGTTAAATACATGTTGGCATTCCTCAGACGAGGTTAGCTGCCAAGTTAAGGGCATCCTGGCCTGTATGAGCAATAGTGTGGCAAGCAGGACCAGGGAAGGGATCAGCACTGGGATCCCCCTGTACTCAGCACTGGGGAGGCCACCCCTGAAATCCTGTGTGCAGTTTTGGGCCCCTCCCTACAAGAAAGACATTGAGGTACTGGAGCAAGTCCAGAAAAGGGCAGTGGAGCTGGGGAAGGGTCTAGAGAGTAAATCTGATGAGAAGCCACTGAGGGAGCTGGGGTGGTTTAACCTGGAAAAAAGGAGGCTCAGAGGAGAACTTGTCGCTCCCTAGAACTATTTGAAAGGAGATTGTGCCAGGAGATGTTTAGATTAGATATTAGGAAAAATTTCTTCACTGAAAAGGGTGGTCAAGCATTAGAAAAGGCTGCCAGATTTGTGAAATCAACATCCCTGGAAGAGTTAAAAAAATGTGTGGATGTGGTGCCTGTGGACACGGTTTAGCATTACAACACAGTATTGCTGGGTTACCGGATGAACTCAATGATCTTAGAGGTATTTTCCAACCTAAACAATTCTCTAATTCTATTAATAAAGAGGATACAACCTAGAGCAAGCACGTCCTTTATCACCAGAGACGAAAAGCCTTCATAATCTTTGAAAAGGAGAAAAAGGAGCAAATGGATGCTAAGACACCAAAAATTACTTTTTAAACTGATACTCCTTGGAGTATCACAAAATGAAACTTGCAAGGATGCTATTCAAAACACTGGAAAAACTGCAGCAAAATATGGGCATGCCTCATCAAGAGATGCATCTAATATATAATCAGCTAGTATTTAGTATACAAGTAACAAACGCAATCGCAATCCACACCATAATTTTGAGCATGCCATGTTGTTCCTTTTGAAAAAAAAAAGTTAGCTTATTTTCCATAAACACCACGAATCTAGAATCACAGATTCACAGAATGGTTAGGATTGGAAGGGACCTTAAGGATCACCTGGTTCCAATCCCCCTACCATGGGGAGGGACAGCCCCCACTAGATGGGGCATCCACAACTTCTCTGGGCAACCTGTTCCGGCGCCTCACCATCCTCTGAGCAAAGAATTTCTTCCTGATGCCTAATCTAAACCTGCCCTCTTCCAGTTTAAAACCACTGTCCCTTGTACTAACATGCCAATATAAAATCTCCTCCCTCCTTTTTATAAGCCCCCTTTAGGTACTGGAAGGTGCTGTAAGGTCTCCCCACAGCCTCCTCTTCTCTAGGCTGAACAGCCCCACCTCTCCCAGCCTGTCTACACAGGAGAGGTGGTCCAGCTCTTTGAGCATCTTCACGGCCTCCTCTGAATCCATTCCAGCAGATCCATTTAAAATAACTTTGAACTGTTGAATGTCTGCGCTATCTGATGCTTCACCAGGACAGAGTGCAGTATGTGTGCACATATACAGACAAGTGCATGAAACCCAACTCAAGTAAGTGTAAGCTTTGTACCATTCTGTGTTTTCATACGCACACACCGATTTGTTTTTCTTTAAGCCTAGAAGTGATCAGCTCCTCCCTTACACTGGTTTCACAGAGAATTATTTCCATGAAAGCATATTCAATCTTTTCATGTTTTGAGCAACTTTCATAAGTACAATTTTGGCATGTTTACCAGATAGAAATCATAGCGAAGAAGCGTCATGCTGTACTGAATTTCTTGATGACAAAAGCATCACAGTTCATTTGCTACATGATGACTCAAATACTGAGTTTAGTATTATTTTGCAAATATTCAAAAAAATATCAGCACATTTTCCATTTAGTAGCAATTTAAGGATTACAGCAAATTTCTTTTCAAGAAATGGTGCATTACTCCTATAATTTCCATTTCATAACATAGGAAAATTTTAAAAGCATTACATGCAAAGCCAAAGTGTATTAAACATGCCCAGACTATACATTTGACTTTACCAGGTATTCTTTCCCAAGCACTGAGAAAAATCCTTATTTCAAAGAAACGACAGAGTACCTTCAGCTTCCCTAATAAGCAAATGTAATTTCAGCCTAGGGGTCCATGGCAGCATCAGCCAATCATGCTCCTGGCCATTGCAATTCCCCTTGCTCCCCTTCTCCAGCTCCTGGTCAGAGACATCCTTGAGTGAAATGAACTGCTTAAGCATGCCACACCAGCAAAAAGCCAGGCACTACATTGAATTACATGACTTTTGCCAATTTAGACTTCAGTGGGCTTAGTAAGCTGGAAGAGCTGAACAAGAGTGGGTCCAAGGGAGCGCCCCAGCCCAGGGGGACAGGGCAGCCAGCGGGCGGTTCAGGCTGCTGCTATGGAACAGCCCCAGTCAGCCAAGCTGGCCACAAATGCCACTCAAGAGGTCAACAGCCACGCTGGAGGAAAGGGTCACCTAACACTGGCTCAGCATTTCAAGAGGTGAAAGGAAAATGGAGGATCTACACGCCCAGCTCTGATCAGCTGAGGAAACATCTTCTGTAGGACTTACTTTGCTCTTTTCAACTGACAATATGTATAATGGTAGTATAATAACTCAGTGATTGCATCAGACCAAAAAAGATTTTTGCAGTTATGCGGCTGGCAAACTAAAGCAGTGACAGTACAAGAACATGCTCTGAATTCCTTATGCAATGAGTTGAATTTACTACTACAGCCAGTTTTACAAAACTGTCTCAGCATTTTAACTTTAAATCCCAAAAAAGCAACAGCATGTATCTCAAAAAAAAAAAAAAGAAGTATGAATAGCAATCTCTTCATACATCTCAAAAAAGGAAGCAATTAAGACTTGTATTTTTTCCAATATCATCAAGGACACTGGAAAATTGCAGAGAAAATAAGAAAATTGCCAGGAATTAGACTACTCTGGTAGATGAAAGGATGGGGAAGAAGTGGGAGGAGAATGAGCTATTTTCCACATTGTGCCATTAATTTTCCAATTGAATTGTCATTGCAATGCTTTTACTTGAAAGTTTACCACACAATTGCAGAGACATGAACTGCTATCAAATCTTCCAAATGCAGCTCAGATTTTCAGTCCAAAACTCATTATCATCTTTATATAAACATCACAAAATAAGCCATTCTGAAAACTCACAGAAAGGTGAGGTTGCTCCAAACCCCAGTGTAACAAGCATGTATTGATCAGCTAGTTTCTCTCTCTGCTTTTTCCATCCAAAAACTGTTTTGTTGAGGTTTTTTTGTTGTTGTGTGTTTTTGTTTTGTTTTGTTTTGCTTTTCTACATCTAAAATCAAGACACAGTCTACCAGCCATAACCTTCAAATTACTGTACTTGTCAGGTTGTAGATCATGTTATGTTTTGGAGTTTGGAGTTCTCTCTCCTGCAAAAAGTATCAAAGAATTTGGACTCAAAAATATGTTGCACAAAGTGCTTCAGAAGTGTACTTATGCAGTGGAGAGGAAAGCTTGGAGGAATAACCATAAAAGACCATCAAGTATTAGCATTGTCAAAATCCTCCTCCACTAGACACACTTGCACAGCTTGACTGCATCTGCAGAGTAAGAAACTATCGAAAAATATACACCTGAATGGTATTTTAAAAATATACTTGCTCCCCTCTGCTGGATCCAAGAATCTTCCCCATACCACATCCTCCTCAGTTTGATTAAGGTACTGAAATAACATACATAGCAGGTATCATACAGAACCAGATTAAGGAGCCATTGAAATGAAGACTTTCCACATGTGGAAACCAGTGTTATTAATATACTAATTATTTTTTCTTAATGATATTTAAACCTTCTTCAACAGTCAGAATAATAAAGGCAAGGATGAAACAGCATTTTTTTCCTGTGATTGCATTAAACTTTTCTGCATGATTAAGCTAAAAAGACAGCCATCATTCACGATAATGTCTATCAAAAGATTTAGAAGTCACTGGAATTGTATGATGATAATAGAGAATTAGGAATTGTCATCTTTCAAATAATCTTTCTTGCACCATCCTTTTATCATCAGGAAGAGGATAAAAGGCTCCTGTAAGCAGACTGTTGGTTTCCCTTGAGTAGTTTATTACGAATGAAAGTGTAGTCCTAATTTTAAAACCTTATCATAGCTGAAAAGACTAGGGTTTTCCTTTTTCATACGATTTTCACTAGGTGGTTTTTCTTCTCATTTCTTACTGATTCTTTTAAAACCACACAATTGTTTTATTTTGACACGAAACACACGGGATTTCAGCAAAAATAATGATTAAAAATCCTATCCTTCCACTTAACCGCATTAAAATGAAGAGTTTTCTTCTGTTTGTTTTCTAAGTTCTATTGTGACAGCAGTGAGGAATGCACACTGGGAACAGCTGATGGATCAAAACTGGAAGGTGTTGGGCAGAAAGTTAGTTCTTCTGTAAGAAGTCTCATAAGATAAAAGGGTTTTTTAAAGAAATATATAAAACTATGAAACTTTGCTCTTTAGTCAAAGCATCAAAGCACATCATATAGTTAAACTAAAGAAATCTCTAATACCCAGAATCTTGCGACGAGGCTTTCAAGCCCCATTACTCAACCTCTGGTAGATTTCTCAGTGAAAACTAACTGAGCAATTCAAAAAAACAGCTTTTGAACTCCTATTGGTTAGGTTTTCTAAACTCTTCTCCTTTGCTTTCTCCTTTCTAATATTTACTTCTACACCAGGCTTTCGATTCCTGTTTAAAAATGACATAGATATCATGTGAGTAATCTCTTCCGGTTGAAAATGTAATTTATTTTAATTGGAACTGAAAACTTGTTTGAGGGGTGGCAGGAGGAAACTGTTCCTATTTCCTGCTATAGTTCTCTCAGCATCTAATTAAAACCATAAAGAGAAACAACGGGGAGGCTGTATGTTATTCAGTTTAATGCGGTTAATTACACTATTCCCGTTATGCATGCAAATACACCAGAGCCGCACAACCGATACAGCACCCACAGAACACAATTATCAGCTGTAACAACTGCGCTTTGAGATCGCATATGATACATGCTCTAAATACTTGTTTACTGGAAAAGGTTTCTAGTTCACAAGAAAAGATGCAAAATGCAGCAGAACAGACGCCAAATAAAAAATTCCAACCATTAGCATCTGTATTTTCCATAAAGTTCTTGTCAATATGAATTCAATTGCTGCACCTAGGAACTTACCCTTCCTACCAAAATCCATTTCTCCATGTCTTTCTATAAATAAGATACTTGGGGGAGGTCCTTTTTTTATACCCCCACATCCCAATATAGTAACGGGAGTTGAACCAAATACTTCACTTCCAAAAGTTTCAAGATATTTGTGCCACCTCAGAATGGAATTAAGGGACCAATCAGATCTTTTGCAAGTCAGATTCAGTGCCTAGGTATCCCTGAGGACACAGAATTAATATTTTAAATAATATCTATCCCTGAGATAGATTCAGTTGAGACAGTGACACATCAGCTGAACACATCTTCTTTATTATTACTCTTTCTTCAAAGTCATGCTTGCATCAGCAATGGTCTGCGAGTCCAAAGACAGACAGAGGGTAGGTAGTCAAGGAGGGTGCAGATGAAACAGCTGCTGGCACCCAGAGCAGCCTCTGAACACCAGGCTCTCCTCCATACACTCTGGTAACGGGAAAGAGTCATCAGTCGCACATTGCAGAGCAATAGCTTTTAATGACAGCTTAAATGTCAACACTGCCTTTCCCATGAAGCGTGAAAGGACTTGGTCTTGAGAGAAGAGACATCTCAGTGCTCAGACAATGACTCTTCCAAGGCCAGACTTTTCAAGTATAAAATCACCAAGGGATAAGAACAAAAAGGTAAAAGGAACTGCATATGGTCCTTCTTCTATGAAGAATCAAAGAAATGTTTCAGAGGCTTAGAATGAAACCGTGTGAGTTCAGATGAGTCAGTGGGGTTCTTGGAGCAAAAGAGACAATATGGATAATTGATAAAACAGGAAGAGACAGTAAGAAGCATAGTCATGAGGGACAGTCTTGATGCTTGAAGAATATGATTGGTTTTGTGAGGAGTTAACCTCCCTCCCTTACTACACAGTTGGAATAGTAGGAAGTCTGCTCAGAAACATCATGTTGAAAGGGAAGGACAAATGTGTTTACGTTGGAAAGAAGAAGATGGATTAGTTAAGAAAACAAGTGGCAGTATTTAGTCCAATCTACCTTTGAACCTGGCCCTGTTTTGAACAAGAGGGAGCACAATGTGATTTTCAAAGGTACTGGTCAAATTATTTTAAGAAAAGGGCTTAATGTGAGAAGAACAAAACAAAAATAACATTATCTTTATTACTGAATGAAACCTTCGCTGAAAAAAGCTTCAGCCTGTAGAATAGGTCAGTGGTGCCTACAGAAGGAGTGTGATGAGTTTAAGAGCCAAAGAACCGGCAAATGTTATGAGAAGATAGATGTCTTTTGGCAGACTAATGCTTTGATTTTGTTTAAACTAGCTAAAGTGAGAAACTTAGCTTCAACAGCCCAGTGAATAAACGCTACTGCTGTAAAGTTTTAACCTTTCCTCATTCAATTAATGTTAGACCTGAAAAGCTCTCCTCAAAAGAAAAAAAGCTTTACCAAAAAACTAGGAAAGGTGATATTCATATTCCATATATTCTTAAAGATAAAAGAATATACAGACCTTCAGGTTTTAGACTACACACACCACCCCAAGTTTTGTTTATGCAGTTGAAAGACGTTTCCTTCTACCATAAAAGTCTGCAGCAAGCAAAGGCTTCATATCTTCATAATTTCATTGCTGCCTCAATCCAAGAGAAATCCAGTTTATACTTCACTGCCTCCCCAAGAAAGATAAGCTGACATTTTTGCCAAATGCTTATTTAGAAAATGAGACTTCAAAGTAAAAGGCTGAATTGCATTAATTGCTTATGCTTATCTGCTCTCCCACACTTGTGGTCATCTTTCAGCCTGTGCCCATAGCAACAGCTGGAGTCCTCTTTCTTCTGCAATATGTTATGTTGTCCTCTTCCCCTACATATTGAAGAATAGATATCCTTGATGGCAGGTGCATCAGGAAGCAGCCAGACACACCAAACACATGCCACCAGATGGCATCTTCAACCAGTTACATGTTAAGATCATGCCTTCAAGAGGAGATCCTGCATTTGATAAGAGCCTTTGTAGCCTGAAGCCTCAAGCTTCTACACTAGAAAAAGAAGAAGCACTAGTGAAGACCTGGATTGGTGTCAATGATCTGAAAGTCATTTTTCATTGCTGAAATCATCATTTTACTGACAACACATTTGTTCCCTCAATAAGGATTCAAAGAGCCACAGAAGTATTCTGCATAATGCTTCATTTCCCCACACGTCTCCTTAATGATTTGTCTCTAATTTTCCAATAAAACCTAGGTGCAATGCACTGGATTTTCAAAGACAGATTACTGATTTACACAGGATTGAATTACATTTGATACTGGTCCCCTCTTAAGAGGTGGTTTTGGCCATAACTAACCTCTCTGTGTGCTTGGAAATTTCAGTTTTTCCACTATAATGAGAAAATCTATTTCCCTTAGCAGATATCTTAATGAAAACAAACAAAAAACCACCCCAACTCAAATTCTACAAGAAACAGTAGACTACAAACCTATTCTTAATCTGGTATCAATCACTCCAATAACAAATATAGTACACAAACCACACCCAAATCTATAACAATGCTTGCTTTATTGTACTTAGAGAGCAATCGAGTCCCACCTCAACACTCTTGCCACGCTCATCTCATTTCAAGTAAAATTTTTGGCTATCTCTTGCCATAGGCATTGCTAATTAATTGCCTTTCAGAGACAAATATTTTCTTATCTGTTTAGAATCTAAACATGATTTTCTCTTTAAAGGAGTTTTGCCCTTTCAACTGGAGTTTTTTAGATTGTTTGGGGAAACCCTATAACCTTGTTTTACGTATGCTGACTGATCTCACAAACAGCTCTTAGGTCTTCCTCTTTAAACTTTGAGTTGTGTACCCAGCACTGAGGCTAGGTTTTTTTTCCCCCTCTTAAAGTCTGATGAGAACCAAAGGAAATGAAGTGGAACAAAGAAGCTACATTAGCTTTCATAATTTATTGCTCTCAACAACTCCAGCNTGAAGTCACAGGATTCATTTCTATGGCCAGCAGCAATGTCGCCAACCCTCGTTGCCACACTGCAGCTCTTGACCTGTATGTACAGAGGGCACCAAACAAAAAGGAGAACATGCATAAATAATGAGCTGAAATGTGTTGTGTGCTGTTTTCTTAAGGTTTTTAAGACTATAGACTAAAAATTATACACTTCAGTGTTCTTTCTTAATACAGGTTAATAAAGAATAAATCTGACACAGTTTACTGAATTTTATCTCCTTGATTATTCAGAAAAAAAATATTTTGACCTGGATGAATAAACTCCTGTAGTGAACTCTCACAAGCAGTTCATTTCGGTATCTAAATTCAACCTATTCTGATCAAAGCATTACTTTTGTGGTGTTTTCCACTTATAAAGGTAAAATTTTTTGCAGACGTAGATTTGGAGTGAGAAGAGGTGTAAGAATGACTGTCAAAAATTCAACATGGCAACTTTCAGAAGTACCATCTGAAAGCAGTAATGCTGGTACACCTAATGAACAAGGATTCTCCACAGCACCTTCCCTCATGCTGAGCACCATGGCTGGTTTTGACTCACACAAAGGCTCTGAAACTCCTTTGCCATTGTGCCCTTGGGTTGCCTGCTTTAAAGATGACATAGCTGGATCTATAAAAATCTCACAGAAAGGAACATCGACTTAAGCCAAGCAATCCACAAGGTTCAAAACAACTGCTAAGCTCAATATGAAATAAAGAAGGGAAAGACAAAGTGGCATAGGACACAGACTCCTCTTGAAAATTCAATTCTTGCTGAATCTTCTTTAGTGGATGAGAATTAAGATCCTCCTAACTCATCAAGAACATTTTATCAGGAAGGAATTAGCACCCCAAGTGGTATCAATACATGAATTTCAGCTCGATTTAGATGCCGAAAGCTGAGAGAAGAGAGAAGCAGGAGCAAACACAGTCATTACAGAGAGAGCACCAAGGAATAATTTGAAATTCATCAT
>WEIT01032415.1:0-18199 GCA_013389985.1 Dryoscopus gambensis
TGTTTTATATATTGCGGCATATTATATTTATACCAGCAGTAAAAAAATTAAGGTAGTAGGTAGAGGATTAGTCCTTTTAAATAGTTACATTGATTCTGTTACTCTCCTGAGTAGTGTTTCTGAAGGTTTTTGCTTCTTGGCCATGTTAAGGTTTTAGCTTTACACAGTTGTTAGTGGGGAAAGTAGGCCATGGAGAGAAATAATTAATCAGTAGCTATGTTCTTAGTCATAAGTGACTGGATTANCCATAAGTGACTGGATTATGGAAATAACCTCTTCTGCTTAAAAAGGATATAAGTAATTGGGAAAACAGATTTTAAAAGGTGCTTAATTTAGCTGAAAAGTGTAAACTAGTGATTTTAGAGAACAGCATTTTAACGTCTTAAGTAAGGTAAATTCTGTTAGTAATTTGTCAGTTAAGTAATTAGTTATAGAATCGTTAAAGTTGGAAAAGCCCTTTAAGATCATTGAGTCCAAACATACGTGAAGGAATTATTTTTGTAGCCTATGTAAAAAAAGTAAATGGACAAAAAACTTGAAGCCTCAACTAAAACCCAAACCAGTAATTTAAAATAATTGAAAGAAAAGTTAGTAGTGCCACTGAATTCAGTCTCTTGAGTTATGTAACAATCTAAGTATAATTGATGCGAGATAAAGGCGACAGTGTAATGGGTATTCAGTTAGGCCTGTTCTGGTCTCAGTTTGATTTGATCATCAGCACATTGCATATTTATCTTTTGTTACCAATACACCTCTGTAATGTGCTGTAAATCAAGTCTGGCAGATTTCCCAAGGGTAACATGGTTGTAGTGCAAAATGAAATATTGTTTATTGAAAAAGAAGTAGAATTGAAGAGACGAAAAGTACTTATAAATTTATGATGTTTTATTATTTAAAAAAAGTAAAACTGATGCTTAGCTGCCATTTTGTAACTACTTTTTCTTTTGAAATAACTTTTCCTTTGGATTCATACGTAATTCTATTTCTAACTGAGCTATACAATTTAAACCCATGATATATGAAATATGACAATCATGGAATAATTTAAGAGAAAAGAACCTATGTGTTATGCAGCCTCCTGTTCATCTGCTGTGTCTGGTTCACCCTCCTGATCCATGAAAAGCCATCTCCAAAGTCAGGCCAGGTTGCTCTGGGCCTCCCCCAGCTAAGGTTTGAATTTTTTAAAAATCAAAATATTTTCAACTTGACAAGAGCTGAGGCACTTCCTATAAACATGAGGAAAGAAAAGACATTTTGCCAAAAGCTCAGAGAGAGGAGCTATGAAGAGAGAGCTGAGCTGAACTGAAACAGGAAATGGACAGTGCAAAAATGATACATTTGCAATGGAAGGACTGTGTTCCCTAATATTTAAAGCTATCTGAAATAAACAATATATGCAAGCTTTTGCTTGCTGTTGCGTTTGGTTGGAGTTTCTTTGGTGGGCTTTTTTCAAGAAACAGTGGATTTTTGTTATTGATTCAAGTTTTTGTGGATTTTTATTGGTTTTGGGAGCTGATGTTGATGAAGTTTAGGTCATACAATACAAGGTGTGTACCACTCAGTATTGAAATATGAGGTCTTCTGCCACTCTGTCTTCATCCACAGGTAACTGATCTATTAATGTGAATGCAGTAATTTTCTTTCATGGCATCTGTTTAAGAGAAGTTTTTACAGGGTCTCATACATCTCACATATTCCTGGTATTGGCAGTCTACTTAATTATACTTTCTTATAGCATGTAGCTTAAACTTACACTTTTCTTTTACAGTTTGGAAGAACAGAAGTAATTGATAATACTTTAAATCCAGATTTTGTAAGAAAATTTATTATGGACTACTTCTTTGAAGAAAGAGAGAATCTGCGATTTGATTTGTAAGTTAACAATCTGACTAATATTGCAGCTACTGTAAGCATGTAAAGTTTTGTCCAACGTAAAATTTACTTGAAGAGAGGTAGTATCTATTGACATATGATAAATTAATGTAATAAACATGACTGACTTAGAATTGCTTCCTCAGAAATAAATGCGTAACATCATAATGACCAAGTTTAAAGAAATTGGCAGTTGTTAACTAGTCAAAGTACAATTATACTTACAATTATTACTTTCAGAAGATAGTTAGAAAGCAAAAGATGTCAAAATGTTAAAATATTCTTTCAGCATAGCCACCAAAACCGGTATGAATATACTGTCCAGAAATAAAATACTGTACAAGTAGGACAGAGCCAAAAATTTCTTTACTATGCATCTAAATATACTAAATTTTAAGATTTTAAAACAACAGCAGTTGTTTTAGAAGTAGATGACTTTTGATGTTATTCCAGATGTGCTCATTTCATTCTATTGGTGGAATCGTTTTCACTTTCGCTCTATTCTTTGGAAAATAGAATTGAGAGTCCGGTCACCAGGTCATGTTGCATGTCATCTCATTCATTTCAGTCCATTCTGATTATTTCTGTCTTTGTGATAATCAAAGTTGTCTTGTTTTTTTTTTTTAAATTTTCATTCTCTTTTTTATTAGCAGTTCTTTCTTAACCTTGCCCTAAGAGAGAGTATGAATAACCCTCATAGATAATTAAGTTTTTGCTGCAGTTTTGCATCATGCTATGCGTAGTGGCCACAAACTTTCTTTACATGTCCTTTTTTAGTTGAAGAATTCTTTTCCTATTTCTTTTTGTTTCCTTTGCAAGATGTACTAGACCACCTATTTCAAAAAATGAAAGGAAATACTTAATGTCAGGAAGATTACAGGGTGCTTTGAGGTGGCTAGGTACAAATTCTTCCACTTTTACAATTGAAGTCTGATGCAGACTTTATTTGTAATTTTAAAAGTTGAGGTTAATGCCATTCAATCTGTGGAGTATAACTATTGTGGGTTACTTTAAATCAGTTTTAAGTCAGAGCTAATCAATTTGTGAAATAAAGGATTCTTCTCCAAATATAAAGCGTTGCTGAAATAACCACACAGTGGAGGCTGTGTGGAAATCTGCATTTGTTTGCTTCTTGCTTCTTATAGGATGCATGTATGTTTTGGGGAGGAGCCAGTGCAACAAAAGAGCAAAGTGAAGGAAATGAACTGAAAAAGGGGAAAGCCAGGCTCAATCTAGGGAAAGATAGGGGAGTCTGTAAAAACCTGGATAAGTGCTATCTGGAAAGGACTTGTGCCTGGAAGGGAAAACACAGTCTCCTATTTAATTCTTTATGTAGTCAGGGAATCAGACTCCTGTTTGTCTATTTATGAAAAGCTGTAAATAACACACATTCTCTGTGCTTATCAGAAAGACCTGACTGCTTTCTGCTGCTGTTCTGGGTTATCTGGACACAAGTCTGTTCTGAACGCAAAGCGGAATAGTTGTTGCTGTCTTGGCCTGCAAGTGACCGTATAGCCGTGTTGTGTGCATTTACCATAGAGCCCTATAACAATGATAGATGAGAAATTAAATATCTTAGAACTCTGTGTTAGGAATGTGACTCTGTCTTGGTTTGAAAAGACAGGTGTCAGCTAAGGAAGGCAGGAGCCTCCCTTGAAATGGAAAATGTAAACCCCCTCCCTCTGAATTATTAGAATTTTGAAATTAAGGGGCTCTCAGTCAAAGATATGGGAGTAGGAATAACAGTTCTTTACTAGGAAAATTGAAAAAAACCCAAATGCAATAGAACAAAACAAACCAAACCACTGACAGAGTCAGAAATACAACCTGACACCCTGTTGGTCAGGGTGTTGGTAGCAGTCTGATTAAATGGTGGCTGCAGTCCTCCTGGAGTGGCAGATGTAGTTCTGTTGAAGCAGTGATCTTGTAGCAGGGTGTAGTTTTCCTCTGGGAATCCAGTAGAGAAGAAAACTGCTCCTCTGGGAATCCAGTGGAAGGGAGCTGCTCTGGTGTTTGAGATCTCAGCTTATATTGAGCATGGAATGCCTGGTTCCTCCCTCTGGGTGGAACATCTCACAATGGGATGATGAGTCATGGGCAAGGCGCTGATGGGCCATTAACAGGAGACAGTCCAGGAGCGAGTTATCTATGAGTCATGTGTAAGGCATTGATGGGTCCCTTAACAGGAGATAGTCCAGAGGGAGGAGGCAGGGAGCACCGCCCCACCTGGTCTCAACAGCGCATGAAGATGGTGATAGAATACAAACTTTTGGGCACATCTTACACTGCAACCTAGGACAGACTATCATATAGCCACTCATGGATTAAACTCCAATTCTGAAGCTTTAGGAAGTTTCCCATATTAAATTCCGTGGCAAAATTGTGTACTGCTGTTGGCCAAAATGTTATTTTTGAAAGAAATTCCTTATATGATTCGTATCTTTTGCAGGAAAAGAAAAAGAATGTGGCAAGTATATCTCTGGTATTTGGTGCTCCAATAAATGAGCATGACCCCCCTCCTAAAATGTACAGCTGTCAATGTCACAGGCCCCTTTCTGTTCACAGCTGGTATTTTGTTAGTGATTTTGCCAGTGAAGAAGTTCTTTGTTTTACTTCCATAGCTATCCCTCAGATCAAATCATCGGTTGTGTTTTTCTGTTCAATTTCACCAAACAGTTTACTTTTAATTGGAGGTTTTAACTTGTATTACTGATATTTATAGAAATTTTTTTTCTTTATAAATATGTTTCTAAAGTTAGACTGGGCTGCACCATCTCCAGCTATGCTGTGGTATTCCTGTCATCCTGATGTGTGATCTGGTCCGTGATGCATCCCAGCAGCCAGTTGTGGCAGCACAGCCAAAGGGATAGCACTCCATGCAGTGGGAACAGGAACATGCAGGGGAGCCTGAGATGGGCAATAACAGATAAAAACGTTTTCAGTTCATTCGTATTGAATCAGAATGGATTATTTGATAAAAATATTACTTGGATTATCTGATAAAGATGGAAGACTATTAAGGTTTACAGATTAGTAATCCCCTATGAATTTCTTACATTATTTTTTTCTATCTCTCTTAAATTCAGAGAGTGATTTTTTTTTTTAAAGTCTTGATTGTGGAAGGGAAACTGACATTTTCTAGCTGAAGCAAGACCAAGATTATGATAAACTCAAAAGAACAGGTCAAACTCTTGCTAAAAGCAGTTTAGTTTATTGTCAGTTATTTCTATTTGCTTATTCAAATTACCTAAGAAAATAATTTACCAAGTTAGTTTGTTTTCTAGAGTTAATTTTTAATTTTTGGTCTGCTTTTTGGCATCTTTCATTGTTCAAACAGGAATATCAGAAGAATTTCTCTTTAAAGCATCCACTTTGTTGAAAATGATTTAATTTCAAATAGCTAGTGAACCATAGTCCTATAATATATGATGACTCAATTTGTCTTCCGTACCAGGGAACTTCCATTCACAAATCTGTTTGTGTAAATTTCACACATGGAAATAGGTGACAGAATTGTTAAATTTTTGTTTCTTCACATAATTGTCCTCAGATATGTCATCTGGCAACTCTGACATAATTTTTTGTTTCCAAAGCTATGATGTTGACTCAAAGAGTCCTAACCTGTCAAAACATGTAAGTTCTTCCTTACTTTTATACTTCCTTGTGCTAAAATGTTTACCTTTATCAAGTATGTTTATTTTCTTTTGACTGTAATATCAGATATATAGAGACAAATACAGTGATTATGCTATGAGTAAAAATACATACAATGCTAATGAGTATAATTTTAATGGGATATTTGTCTTGCAAAGGGCATATTTAAGCACACATATACCTTTTCAGATATGTGATATGCTGCATTTTGTTAATACTTTTTTGGGTCCTAAAAATTGAAGCATGTTTTGATTGTGTCTTAATGTTAGAAGAAACCTTTTATGCTCATGTTGTCTTGAGGTGGGAGTGATGAAATAGTAACTTTAAAATTTAGAGATGCAAGAGTAGAATTCAGAGGCTTCTTAGTGAATTTTTTTTTAAAGTAAATACAGGCAGCCTTTGGTAAGAGAACCTTTGAGAACCTGGAGCAAAGGAAAAGAGGATAATAGAAGGAATGCTGTATGTGTGCTTTGCCCTGAAAAGATAAGACTTCTAGCCATTGATCTCCAGTTACATCCTCCCTGTAATGATGGTGTAGTGTCTTAAAATTACATCTGTAAATGTAACCCACTGTTATGTCAACTCGGTAGTAGGGAGTTTATTTAAGATTCATTATTGCATAGTTACTACTAAAATGTGGTGTTCAGCAGAATCTATTCTTTAGTAGGGCACTGCTCAGATAAACGGGAAACCAAATTTCATTGCATGAAATATGAATTCTGAGTTTTTATGTTATTGCTTTTCAGGATTTTTTGGGACAGATGTTTTGTACGCTGGGAGAAATAGTGGGATCACAGGGGAGCAGGCTGGAAAAACCAATTGTGTAAGTATTCTGTAATGTTGGATGAATGCATACTTGCCATGGGGCAAGAGTTGTGGTGCTTGTTTGCTGTGAGATATCTTGATACACAGAATTGACAGATACTGCTTTTAAGAGACCATAAATAATTACATGCAATAGAAGTCTTTTTTTATATAGGCTATGATAATTTAGGTTCCATTTTAGACAATTATCAAAGGAATTGACTAATCCAAAACTTTTATCAACCTTGTTACATTTTGCATTGGAAATAGCTTGAGTGTACTAATCTAAAAAATGTTTTTGTTTTCGTTTGCAAGTTAGCACATCATAAAACTTTTATTACCTTTTGTTCAAGCATTTGAGTTCCTGCAGAAAAAAACCTGCACAAAGAAACAGTGAAGAATCAGCTGACCAGATTATCATATTTCTAATACAATCATACAAAAGTATTAACATCAGCAAATATTGTGGTTATTAGGCAACAATATTTTATGATTCTATCCATAATCCCATTTTGGATATTAAACTTTTAAAAATATGTCCAGGAAATAGCCTTGAGGACCAGTACAGTAAGTGGCATAATAGAAAAGTTGTGTTAGGTTATGTGATTAAAAGGGTTGTCCGCAAACAAGTGAGAAGAGTGTCCCAGTAGTAGGTGGGGGAGCCCAAATACCTTGTCCTGGCTGCTTTCAGACTCATCCTAGGAGAGTCATCAGCTCCTGGAATCCCATCTCCACGCCCTCAAAGAATCACAGAGGTACAAGGCAGGCAGGGCAACTCCAGTAACATAATTAAGGAACCAGGCCCTGCCCAGCTCCAGGGCTGTCCCAGGAGAACCAGAGCCTCAGCACCATGGGATGGCAACATGCAGTCACTACTTGTTCTGGACATGGTTTTAGTTCTTGATGGTGAACAGGTTGGCTGCGCAGTTTGACTTCTACTCGAGCACAGAAATACTGTCTTGTCACTTGGGACAGGAGGTTGGCCCTATTTTTTTTAGTTCTACTAAAACAAAAGTTCACTGACTTTTTCACTGTCTAGGCCTAGCTCATGCTAGGTGCTACAGTAAATTGTGCTCTCACAACTCCATGGACTGGTTTGACTGGTTCTCAGTTGATGCTACTGGAAGCCTGTGGTCACTTGGCCAGAGAAAGTGCTGACTTCAAACACACCCATATTTAGTAAGATGAATCTTGCCTGACTTTTTGAAGGTCTTCGGATTTGTTTCTGTCCTCAATTAATAAACTATTCAGCGCAGTACACATTTTTTTTCCTGAGAAAATTCCTGACATTTATTTTGAACATCTAGATAAAAAATCATCCATTCAGCAGTTGTTTAATGAAGTCTGAAATGAGTAACAGATGAAGTTTAAAGTTTGAAATTATCTGTTAGAAAAGAAAAAAATATCAGTGAAAATTCTATGGAAAAAGGGTCTTATTTAACAGTTGTGTTGGCCTGTGTAATACATTTTCTCTTGGGTAAACAAGCATTTCTCAGGTCTGGCTTCTAATACTCTCTTGTATGGTAGTTATTAAGTGGACCCAACATGTGGGTAGACACACGTTAATGAGAGAGTGTTTGACTTTTTATCAGTTCTTCATGGTGTCCCTGTTTGATTTTGTCTGTGGTGCTTCTGGCAGTGCTGTGACTTGACAGCTGTGGCTGATTGATTGTTCATTCTGGGCTCTCTGAAGTCTGGATATCTGGATGTCTAGGAGACATTTCTGTTATTCATGAAACTATCACATTGCATTTCAGGATTGTTTGCTTATAGATGTGTGTTTAATGCTTCTTAATATTCAAACAATGAAAACTCAATTGATAACATTGCATGTCTTCCCTTCTGAATTTACTGTTCTCTTTATGAAGTCAAGCCTGTGTTCTCATAGCATGAATGCTCTTTATGATCTATGAGTCAAGAGAGCTTTATCTTATCACCATATTTCTGAAGTCTATTAGCTTTTTCCTTTTTCGGTTCTCTGCCAATGGATGTACAAAGAAGAGAATGCTTGATGCTGTTTTAGTCCCAATCAGCTACCGTACAGAAGTAGCACTTTTTGTACTTAAAACAGTTTGAGAAGCTTGAATTCCATTCTCTGATTGGCATTCAAGTAAGCGCTGACATTCTTTCAAAATGAAAATTAGACTTGAAGCTTATTCTTCAGATCTATCTACTCTAGGCATTCACAAAAGTCTTAAATAATTCAGTACTCCATGAGTGCCATGAGCTGTCCAATTCCAAGTCAGATTGTGTATCAGTAGGGAAAGTTTTCTTAGGAAGTCTACAATGAAAGGGTAGTCTTGTCCTTCATCAAAATTAAAGTAAAACATCTCAAGCCTAGAGGGTTACCATTGCAGTGGTCAGGCAGGCAGGCTGAAACACAGCTTGCACTAATCTTCATGGCAAGTACAAAAGTGAAGGTACACATTGCACATTTTTATTTGCCTACATGGCATGCAGCCTTGCAGTTTCGTTGGTATTACAAGCACCAGTGGATTACACCTCTGAGGCATGAACCTGACAGTATTTCTTCTTGGCAGCTGTGAGATTGTTCCCTGAACCTCTCTCTCTCTGTTTCTGATACCTTTAAGGACTTGGAGTTTTATGCAGTCTGTCACAGGAGAGCCTTGCTCCCAGTATTGTAGTGTGGTAGCCTGTTATCCCTGTGACTGTGAGCATTTTTTGATCAAGAACATACTTTATTGTTGCGCTTTATTTTACAGACTGGCCAGGTACAGGGATGAATATTTCTTTTGGATAATTTCTATTTGAAAATACTTCTAGTAATTCAAAGAAGGCGAAATTGATAATGTTAAAATGACATTTTAACAGTGATGTTTGTTCTCTTTTCCTGTTGGGTTACTAGATTCACAAAGCTCCATGTGTAAGATTTACTCTGGCTGGCCTCACATGCTCCACCTGTATAGGCATGAAAGAATAATGTGCAGATACATCTACTTCCAGAAATTACATGATTTTGTGTTTCTCTCAAGTGAGTGTCACCTGCTCAGACATTATTCAGAATTAGATCTTTGCACATTCTGTCTTCCTAGAGAGAAGATGCTAGCCACATTTATAACTCTGAGCAATGGTTTTTTTCAGGGTCTGCTAAGTGCATTCCTGTAGGGATTCCCTTTAATGAGGAGGTAGCACCATTGCAAAACTTAATGAGCATTCTATGCTCATTATTCACATCTGAGTGCCATTGCCTGCTAATGAGGCTGTACTGAAGCCAGCTGGCCTATTAGGTGAACTTCTTTCTTCTGTCATCTTGCTGTGAACATAATTGATAGAAAAACACCTGGACTGACCTCCTATATATATATTTGTCCTATCCTTTTATCTGTGGGTGTGATCATGAGAGGGCTAGGCTCTGCAAATTCAGAGATAAGACTGTACATTTTTGATTGACCTGAAAAATGTTCCATCCTCTGCCTCACTGCAATTCCAGCTTGCAAAATTGGAAGCTCTTTTTAACCTCTCAGGTTTGAATTTCCATATAAATTGTCATCTTTTTCACAGACTCTTTAAAGGTCCTCCTTTCAGGCCTTGCTAGAGCCCAAGTACTCTTCAGAGTGTCCTTTCAAACTTCTCTTGGTGCTGCAGAGGTAGTGTCTCAATTGTGGAGTCATTTGTTCTAAGGAGACAATAATTACTTCTCAAGACTGTATCTTGTCTAGACACACAGGTATTGTTGAAAACCTTTCATTTGATAATGGTTGTCTGTTCTATCCCACTAACAATGAAATTACTTGCTCCTTCAAATACTGTCCAAAAAGAGGTGATCACTGCAGAAAACCTTCCACTTCTGGACTCTCAAACCAGTAGGAGCCACTGAAATGTAGATTTTCACATTTTACTTTCCTTTATTCAGTTTGCACTCTACTGTGTTCACTCTTAGATTGGCACATTTTCTGTATCTGAGTTTCAGGTAACTAGCACTGAATGGTGGAGTTGACTGCAGTTGTGCAATACAGATTACAGATATCTCTCTCTATATATATCTTATATTCATTATTACCCCACAAACCCTGATCTGGAACTCTTTCCAGAGAAACCCTGAGAAACTGGTAGCCTGAACGTAAGTTTTCTATTGTCATTTCATTGTGATAGAACCAATCCAGGGTAGCTCAATACCAGCTATCCCTTAGAGCTAAGGAAGATGGGCAATGGTACTGCATTCTGGATTTAAACAGGTGGAACTTTTACATGCTTGTCTTCAACATAGTATTAGTCAGTATTTCTCTGGCAATTGGAAAGACTGGTCTGTAATGATGAATCTCTAAGTAATTATTTTCCTTCATACATTGATAAGAACAGCTTGAAATTATTTTAGTATTTTCTTACAGGGAATTATTGCTAGGTAAGTTCGTTCCATTTGCCTGATCTGTGACCACTGAAGTTTTTGTCAGGGTGCTGACTTCACGTTTAAGGATTTTTTTCGTAATGAATGGTTTGTAAGGGAATTTGTAAGAGAACAAACTCTTTAGTGTCTACAAATGGTCCACTACTATTTTCAGGCATGTAGACTTAAGTATACAAAGTTTGTACTTAATTGTTGCTGTGACCCCCGCCTAGGTCTCTGCCGGCTAGCGAAGGCAGGAGTCCTGGGGCAACATTCCCTGTGGGTCCGTAGAAGGAAGGGGGCTGCAAGCTCACCGGGGCTTCCACAGAGTCTCTGGGCTACACCTTTGCAGGCAGCAGCAAGCCGTAAGAGAAACACAGTATCTCCTTGATGGTGAAGTCAGGGTTTATTTTGGTCCAGCGCTGGCGAGGGGCGGGGAAGGGGAAAGGGAGAGGGGAGAGGGAAGGGGAAGGGAGAGGGAAAAAGATCCAAGCGGAAAGGAGAGCCTCATCCTCCAAGCATTCCCTTATCAAGGTTTCGAAGGGCCCGCGGGCCCAAGGCTTGAACCAATGAAAAGCTCACAGGGGAGGGACCAAAGGTAGGTTACATCTTAGGAATACACCATACATTTCAGAAGGGGGAAACAGAACAAACCATTCAAAGGAAAATACATCACCACACTTAATAGCATCAAAAACTGTATAGATCATTTGTAGAGTTTTTCATTCCTGAGTAATGAGAACTTTTTGTTCTGTAGAGAAATTCTGTGCTAATCTTGATGAAGTATTTCACCTCTTCACCAACCATAATGTTAATATTGTCATTCTTTCATAATGCCCATGACATTGAAAACATTGGTGACAGGTTAAGGCAAAGCCTACCTCAGGTGTTTTCAGATATGACTATACTGTGTGTGCTTTTCACATCTACTCAAAAATTTAGAATTTTTATGTGACGTACCCACCCAAAAATTTTCAGGAGATTGCCTTTCCAGTTTTCAGAGTGATAATTCCAGACACCTCTATGTTATACGGTTGGGCATCCCTTGTCCTTATGTTTACTGGATGAAATGAAGCATGTCTTTGCATAAACATCTTCATATGTGTTATAAATAAAAGTTGGAATCTCTATGGTTGTTAGTATGAGTTAAAGGTTATTTGGTTGTAAATGTTAATTGTAATTTGTTTAATGAGTTATATAAGTTTATAGTTGTGTTAATATTAATTATGTTAAGATCAATTATGTAATGAGCGCGACAGGCTGTACAGGAATAATGTGAGAAAAATGAAACAACCTCGAAGGCAGGTCGAAATCAAAAACATTACATCATAGAGAATGACTCCATCTGGAAGGACTGGGATTGGATGAGGATCTGGCCAATCACACGACGCCATCAGAAAATGATTGGCCAGAAATGACTCTCGCTAAGGACCAATCATACCCCAGAATTCGAGCCAATCAAGTGAAGGATCCAAAATGGACCAATGGGAGAATGGGAAAAGGTGATAAAAACTGTACCCGAGCGCAGTTCGGGGGTCTTCCGAGGGACTAGTAGCCTGAGGAGCACCACGCGCGTGTTTGTTATTTTGTTTCAGTATTGCTGTGAGGGGCTTGGGACTAGCCCAGGCTCCCGTCTTTTGATTCCTAATTTGCTTTAATAAAAACCGGCTAACTCTTGAACATCAAAAAGAGTCTGGGCCCGTTTTTAACAATATGCAAATCTCAGTTGGAGACTGACAATCGACTGCCATGTGTTACAACTGCAGGCAAAGGGGCACAGGGTTCTCCATCAGATGGCAACTGTTTGGTAATCATCGTCAGAAATGGGGTCTGCCTATCAACAGTTTATTTCGGTTCCCCAGCTCTTCAGGAGCTGATCAGAGTTGTATTTTTCACCGTCAAACATCTGACACAGTAATCTTTTGGAAGTGGGATAAATCAATTTGACTTTTCTTACTAAAGATGATGTTTGATATTTTTCCTCCAAAGTGCTGTCACTGCCCACCCAGGGTCTCTTATATGGCCCTAATGGTGCAGTCAACTAGGCTGAAATACTTCAGTAGGAAGAATTTTAGTTCACGTGGTGATAATCCTGGTACTGGTGCTTTCTATTTGAGTTGGCATAACCTACGGAATTGTGGTGGAGAGAACTTTTGATTTTTTAGTTACACTTCTGAGATTTCAATTTCTTCTTTTCTTGTCAAAGCCAGGATTGTGGTTATTTGTTCCTGGAAACATTTTGCCCTATAAGATCAATATCACCCTGATAAATAAGTATTTTGTTACTTTTTCTGTTACTTCAAAATTTCAGAATTTTTTAAAGTCTCAGGAAGTGTTGTTCAAAAGAAAGAGTGCAGCTTTTTCTTCTTTGGAAAATCTGGGATCCTAATTTCAGTATCCTGTTGCTATAGAAGCTAAAATACGTAATTTTCAGTCTTGAGCTGTTGAAGGGTGGCATATTTAAAACCATATGATTTGATGAAACTGTGAATTGCACTGTGTAACATTTGGAATGATCAGATTATTGTTTTCTGTTATTTGAAGAAAATTATCCGGTTTTGTCTAAAAGTATTGTATGTTATGAGTCATACTGTGTTAAATGAAAGAAGTCCATAAGCTTAGTATGTATTTAAATTTTCATTTAAAATTTCCAAACAAAAATTTGACTAGTTTCCTTATCTGCTCGTTTTTTTTTGTGAAACTCATACTTGCCGTATAGTACTGAGGAGAACCTGGAGAACAATCATGTACCTCTCTGATTAATGGCAAATGACTGCAGGGGTATAGGGGCAATATTCCCAGATGTATTCCTTATAGACTGAGCATCAACATTTGAACAAGCGTTTCAGTGAGCCTGCATAAATTTGTATCGATATTTGCTCCTATATTCATAATTTCTAAACTTTTTCTGCTTCTAAGAGCTATTTTCCCTCCAGTTCTTTTTTATACCACAATCTTGCTATATTTATTTCAAATTGTAGAGCATTGTAGAATTCAAAAGGATTAAGGAAACAAATAAACAAAGAACAACAGTAAATATTTACATTAATGTTTTGTCATAACAGAAGTTCAGGAGTGCCCTCTAGTTCTCTTAGAAAAACACAAAAAATACAATAAATTTGAAAATATTCTACCATAATGTGATTTTGGAAAGTAATTTTACTCAAATAATAAATTATTTTCAAGAAAGATTTAAAGAAATAAAAAACTAGAAGTAAAATGAGCATAAGGAAGAGAATTTGTTTTGAAAAAAGCTCTAAGTAACTGCCAAAATGTATGCTAATGGACACATAAATAATAGGCACTAGGATTTTACAGAACTTCTCATTTATAGTATAGCTTTATGCAAAAAGTTGCCTCAATATTGTACTTCTCTCTTCCTTCTGTGTTGAGTGTGTCCCCCTTCCAAAGGCTGCTGGCACTGAATACTATCAGATTATGTGTGGGTTTTCCGTTCCTCTGCTGCTCTTTATGCTCAGGAGCTGTTTAGGGCTTTCTGGTGTTGCAGCATATGTTTTTAATTGCTGTCTGGGTGAATTATAATTTATTCTGCAACTCCTGTATCAGATATGATGGTGAGATTATTACATGTCTTCATAGACGTTTTAGACTAAATGTTGTAAAATAACACTGATGTATGCTTTTATCTATATTTTAGGCATTTTGTTTAAGTAAAATTTGCAAAAGGATGTTTTTCACAAGTCAGTTGTAGAGTCATCTCTAAAGGAAACATCAGTGGGAGGGCGAACAGTAGAATTGTGATATTACTTCAACCTATTTAAACTTGTAATGCTGTTTCCTTTAAAATCAAAACTGGATTGTTTCTTGCTAGTTAGAATAAATATGCATCACTTAGGATGAACTAACATTTTTACACAGGACAAGTAGCAGAAAAGGGAAACTGTATTGCTTGCCATCAGTTTTGTCACTTGAAAACTTACCTTGTGCTCTGTGTGTCAGTTGTAACTGTCATACATGATATTAAGCGAGTAAGGTGATGTGGTTGTGTTTTCTTGCAGAGGAATTCCTGGGAAGAAATGTGGGACGGTCATAGTAACAGCAGAGGAGCTAGGGTGTTGCCGAGTAAGTGTGCTCACTGCTTTTCAAGAATAAAATGAAAATTATTTTGTGATTTACACTGCACTGGGTTGTTAATGGTATAATTTATAAATTTGCATTTTGTAATTTGTGTAAGAAGCTAGAATACTTCTTTCCTATAAATTGCTCCTAGTTTTAGATAGAAGAAGCAGAGGCCAGTGTTCAATCTCTCTTGCATTCTCTCTCATGTTCTTTCATGTGCTCACTCTCTGTCTCTCACCAGCTGTCACATACTTATCTTCTGGATTTTTGTTCTTTATCCAAACTTTTACTGCTCCTATTCAGAATGGCAAAGAGTTTTGGAATCACTGAATTGCTGAGGTTGGAAAAGACCTTGCAAGATTGTCTAGTGCAGTCCTCCTGTCCTTAGAGCAGGTTACTCAGGGTTCTCTGCAGTTGAGTTTTGAGTCCAAGCAACCTCCACAGTCTCTTTGTTTCAGCATTTCAGCACACTCAGAGTAAAAAGGTTTTTCCTTACATTTAAGTGGAATTTCTCTCATTTCAGGTGTGTACCTATTGCCAATTTTTCTTCCACCAGATACCACTAACCAGAGGCTGTTTATTCCCCAGCATCAGGTACTTAATTGATAAGCCTTCTGTTTTCCAGGCTAAATAACTTCAGCTCTCTCAGCCTCTCCTCAGATGAGAGATGGTCCAATCCCTTAATCATTTTAGTGATGCTTTTGGTGGAATTGCTTCAGCATATTTGTGTCTTCCTTGTACTGGGGAGCCTTGAACAGTGGTCTAGGAATGAATAGTACTCCAGGAGTGGCCTCACCAGAGCTGAGTTACTTCGTTCAACTTTCTGGTAGCCCTCTTCCAATGGAGCCCAGGAGGCTGTTGGCCTTTGCTGCCAATGGCACATTGATCAACTTGGTGTCCACCAAGCCCCCTCAGTCCTTTTCTGCAAAACTGCTTTCCAGGTGTTTGGCCTGCAGCCTGTACTGGTGCCCAGGGTTATTCCCCTCCAAGTGCACTACCTGACATTTCCCTCTGTTGAACCCCATGACGTTCATGATGGTTAGTTTTTCCAGCCTGTACAGATGCGTCTGAACAGCAGCACAGCCATCTGTTGTATAAACTTCTAGTTTCGTATTGTTTGCAAAGTTGCAGAGGGTGTGCTCTGTCCCATCATCCGGGTTGTTAATGAAGATGTTCAACATTCTTCGCCCGTTTTTGATACCTTGGTTTCACTGCTAGTGGTGGTCTCCAGGTGGGCTTTGTGCCACTCAATGACCCTTTGAAGCTCAGCAGTACAGTCAGTTTTCAGTCTCCCTCACTGTCCAGTTATCTAGTCTATAATTCATTAGTTTGTGAACAAGGATTTATGGGAGACAGTGTATAAGGCCTGCTAAGGTGAAGAATAAACAACATCCAACCCAGTCAGCCACTCATTTCATGAGGAAAGGCTTCCAGTTGATCGGGTGTGAATTTCCCCTTTGTAAAGCCATGCTGATGTCTCTTAGCCACCTTCTTCTTTTTCATGTGTTTGCAAATGCTTTCTAGGATTTTTTGCTGTATCATCATCTCAGGGATTGAGGTAAAACTGGCTTGGATCCTCTTCCCCTTTCTCAAAGACGGGGAAACTTACCCTGAACATCCTAACTTTACAAAGATAGCTGAAAGTGGCCCCACAGTGACAGTAGCCAATTCCATCAGCATTCTCTAGTGCATCCTGCCAAGTCCTGTGGACTTCTGTATGTCTGATCTTCTTAAATGTTCCCTTTCCTGGTCCTCCTCTACCAAGGGAAGTTATCCTTATTCCAGATGTTCTCAGGTCTGGGTCTCAGGTTCCCAAGAGTATTGAAAGTAAATCTTAACACTAAAGACCAAGGCATAGAAAGCTGTGAGAAACATGGACCTTGCAATGTCCTTTGTCACCCTCCCCCAGTCAGTGGTGAGCCCACATTTTCTGTCATCATCCTCTCGCTGCTGTTGCACCTGTAGACCTGTTTATGGTACACAGTCTTCCAGCAGACCCTGCCCCAGTTAGCTGGTGAACCTGCAGGTTTATCTTTGCATTTATAATCCTTTTTGCATTCTAGACTTTGCCCAAAGAGGTGACTTGTGTGACCTTCAGTTTGCCTGATCACAGTGAAGAAACTTTTCTCCTTATTTGTTGTCAGAATGGATGTAGTTGGTACCTCTGAGGCTCATTTTCTTAAAGGTTCCAGACTCCTAAGAGCCAGCTGCTCAGCCATTTGCTTGACAAGCACTAGTAGCAGACAGCAACAGGTCTTAAGCCACTGAAGGAATGAGGCTGAGTTGTCTCACTGGAGTTTTAAAAATTAATTCTAATATACTTTCCTTGCCTGTGTATCTACTTCTTTCAGAATGCAGTTTTGGATGTCGGGAAATCCTTGAAAAATCCTGAGGCATTTTAGCATAGAACAGTTTTCTTCCTCAAGTGTCCCCTACAAAGGAATTCTTGGTTCCAGCCATTCAAACTGCACTGTGAAGGCATTGCACAAATGTGAATATGTAGAGGGCATTTAGAAGACAGATATCCCCTTTTATTTTCTTTTCTATTTGCATAGTTTAGTCAATTTTTTTTAGTGTAGTAAACTGCATGCTGTCTGTAATTTTTTGTTATTACCCGTTTCAGGATTCAGTTTTAATGCAATTTTGTGCAAACAAGCTAGACAAGAAGGACTTCTTTGGGAAATCTGATCCTTTCCTTGTATTTCATCGAAGCAATGAAGATGGCAGGTAGGTGCCTGTTAAATATTTTTGCTGCTAATCACTAGGCAACTTAATTATTTACAGATGATAATATAGTTTTCATTTTTTTTACATTTTTCAGATGAAGCTGTATTTCGTTTATAATGTTTGTTGGATTTCAGTTTGTCATGTTATACAGTATAGGAATAAAACTATTGCAACAAATTGATCAAATACTGCAATTCAGGGTTTTAAGAGGTAAAGTCTTAAAAATATAGAGCACTATGAAAATTAATCATAATAAAATAGTTCAATAGTGTTACTTTTGCTAAGATATAGTATGCATTTAAATAGAATTCTCAAAGAAAAGTGTAGCTGCAAAATATGCTAATGCTTAGAAATTGTGTTAGATAAAAACATTTTATACTGCAAATTTAAGTTTGGAAATATCTTTTATCCTTTTGACAGAGTTCTAAGAAATTGAATTCGAAAATACCTTAAATAAAAAATACATTTTTTACAAATGGCTGTTTGCTATGTTCTTGCTTTAATTTGTTAAAGTAGACTAATGTCTTCTATTCCACTGCTGAGACTTGACATGCACTGGTCAACACAGCACTCTGCCTTTGCGGGGCTCTACTGGCAGTTTAAGGTTTCTTGGAAACTGCAAGTCCTCACGTCTAACGTGTATCAAACAAAGGCTAGACATGTATCATATTAGTTTTTTCTGTAGCCTAACTGGAACTTTCACTTTATTCAGTTTTT
>WEIT01032418.1:2513-14018 GCA_013389985.1 Dryoscopus gambensis
TCAGTGTCCTGTCTCTTCCTCCTCTGTGCCAGATGGGGAAAAGATGGCTTTGCAGATGGGGTCAAGAAATGAAAACAGCAGATATATGACTTGCATTTGTAAATGTCAGCTCTGCCTCTCCGTACACCATGGGACACAGAGCAGTTCAAACATTCCCTTTAGCTTACACTTCACGTTTCAGTGTCTTTCTCCTTTGCTGGTGTTGCAGCCTCCTGTGCACTGGATACACTGCAACATCCAGTGAGCTCTGCCTGCCTCCACAGTCCTTGGGCACTCCAGCCTTTGTGTAAATTGTAGGTGTAACCAGCTGGAATGATTAATGGGGAATATTACTGCATCTCCTCTTATTCCTTTGTTTGTCCCAGCATTAGGATTACCATTGCCATCTTTAGTTTCTTACTGCCTTTCATCCTGAGAGAGCTTTCTGTCCGTACACAGAGGATCTGAGGTACAGCCACTTCAAAGCGTGAAGGAAGCATTAACTTGCAGAAAGGGCAGCTGAGGAGATGGCCTTCAGACTCTGACCCACCAGATTTGCATCTCTGGTGCCCACACAGAGCTAAGGAGTTTCGTTTTTAAGGCTTGCTCTCACAGAAGTGCTGTGCGTGGGGGATTGTATGGGTTGCAAAAGCAGCACTGCTGTGAAGTCTGGTTTTCTCAGATGTCTGTTCCTTGTTTCGAGGGAAGTGAGCCCAGACTAAAGCTTTTCACAGACTGCAGGAGTCACAGCATTGCTGTTTTGTATCTAAAAGCACACAAAACTGTGATGCAAGTTATTGGGGGCTCTAACAGGGTTTCTGTCTATTTTTCCGAATTTCCTATTTTAAGATACTCCCAAATCTGCTTGTCAAGTTGTTTGAAAAGTTACTTGAAACTCCTTCAGAAATTACAGGGACTGCACAGGGAAACTGACCCTTCAGCATACACATGGATGGCACTATTTTTATGGTAGCAGTTTCAAAATACGTATAAATAGTGTATCTGAGGCTCTGTGACTGCCTGCTCATAACAGCCAGTGGAAGCACTGGCCAAGGGCACACGAGTTCTCTGTGCCACAGATATTTTTTCAGGGCTGTTCCGCATCTTTCCCCCTTCCCAGCTTTAGCATGAAGAGGACACCCTGCTACTGCTCTTAAATCTTTTGCTAGGGGATATCAGTGGAGGTCTGTTTATTCTTCTCCTATTTTCTCTTAAGTGTTTGGACAGGAAGCTCAGTAGCACCCTTTCTGCTTTGACAATTTTCTCTGCCTCTGCATCCAAAGAGGGTGAAAGAAGTTTATTTCAATATTATAAAGAAGAATTTCTAGCTGTGAAAGATTCATCAGAAAAATCTTTGAAATACTATGCATCTTTATTATTGTAGTTGCATTCCATTTGGCAGTGTAAGTAATTAGAATCTAATAAAAATGTGGTGTAAAGTAGGAAACAACTTTGAAGGCAAAGCTCTATACAAAATTATAGAGTGATCAGTAATTCCCCATTACTTCCCTGATCTTTGGATCAAGTCTTTATCCTCTTTATCCAAGCCTGCCTCAAAGCAGAGGATGAAGAACTGGGTTCATCTCTCTTCCAATAGTTAAGTTGCCACTCTGTGGGAATGGGCACACAAAGGGTCCCCTTTCACTATAACAGCTTTCATCTTACCAAAGCACCAGTTACCTCCCAACAATTCCATAAACAATGTAGATATAAATCTATATGAGAACCCCTGATAGACATTACCAGAATCAAATTCCAATGTTCAAATTTTCTTAATTAAAATTTACTTTATACCCACAGTGTATTACATAGAGCATCCATGTTATCTGATTATTTTTAAAAGAATGCACATGCAATATTACGTTCTGGCACTACACAAACCTTGATAAATTCATAATGAAATGAAGCAAACATTATTTATCTTTAAAATCCAGGTATTAAACTTGAATATTCGCCTGGAAATTTTAATTAGCAGTTTGAAAAATGCTAAGAAAAATTATCTGCTCCCAGTTGTCTGTTTAGGTTAAATTAAATTATTTCTGAAGGTAATATAATTAGAATCATTTTAGTTCTTAATCGATATTTTATTTACATTTATTTTCCTTGTACTAGATTAGTTCTTTTGAAAAGAGTGGGGTAGGTAGCTTATTTTCAGTTTATTATATACTCCGATGTTTCTGCACCTTCACTAATAGATAAACCTCTTGCGGTACAGCAACAGTGTAGAAATCATAAAATTATGGGGTTTTAGCTCAGCAACTGGAATTCTACTATCTCTCAACAGGAATTGCATTAATAAGTTTTCAACTGACCTAAGTTCCTACACAAAAATATCATTCCTGGAGATCCATGTAAGTTATACATTGCACAAAGGGCCTGATTCACCTAGATTCTCTTAAGCATATGCAAAATGAATGGAAAAGAGAAAGTAAAACTTATCATTCTTATTTAGTTGCACTTTACACTCTGTCAGACTCAAAGTAAAGACCTCAGCCCGTGCTGAGCCAAGCCTTGCGCCTACTGGAGTTCCACTGATGTTAAGGACTCCACACAACTGTCCCACAACAAACACTCGGTTACTCACCATAGAGCATAGAAAGCCATAATCCTAATATATAAAGAACCTGTTGGAATGGAAACCACACCAGCAGTGGTCAAAAGGGCAAACATTCTCTTTCATTTATGCCAGATTTCTGAAGACTTTGGTTGGTCTTTTCTCTGTGTTGATCATGACACCATTTAATCAGCCATAGACTGTGTTCTGCGAAATGTTGTGAACTCTAGTTCCAGCCAGATTTGATTTGGAATGGCACATGATTAAGCCAGACTGATAGAGGGACAGAAGGTTATATTATACTTTACAATATACTTTAGAATTTTTTTTCAATTTTTCTAGCTAATCACTACTTCTCTAGGGAGCTTGATTCTGCTGAGTTCTTGGGGGCTACTGGTGCATCGTCTCAGGGACAGGAGCTGTGATGTCAGTGACACAGATCTCTAGCTCTGTGCACCTTCTAACCAGGCACATGAAATTCCCAATGTCACCAGAGTTCAGCAGGTGGCTGCAGCTTCAGAACCAGCTCTCCATAGCTGATGTGAGGAGCTGTGCCCAGCAAGGTCTTAGAGCAGGAGAAAGGCACTTCCTCCCAGCACTGTGAGTTGAAGGCATTAGAAGCCACAAAGGCTGTGCAAGGTTCCTCAGGTTTTATGCAAACTGCTTAAGACTTGGCAGGTCTGTTAAGATCTCGATGCTGGCAGACACATTGTGTTTACATCTGAGGTTTGGTATATTTATGTATATGCTTAAGAAATGAAAATTAGTCAGTTCAATGTTTCACCAAAACTGAAACCCAAACAGAAATTTTGTGTTGTTAAAAAATCTTTCACATTTACTTTAAAATGTTTCATTTAATTTTTTTTCTCTCCTGAGCTAGAACTGAAGTACAAAATCCTAATGCTAACTAAAGAAAATGTTTTTCTGAGACTTTTGCACCCATTTTGTATAACCTGAGCCTATTTTGCATAACCAAGAGTGTAATTAATCTATTTTGGATAACTATCCAAGCTGAAATTGTTGAATGCTCATAATTAAGTAGTTAAGTACATAGTTAAGTACAGGTGAAAATTATGGCAAATGCAAGCTCTCTCTAACATCTCTTTTATATCTTTCCTTTACCCACAAATCAGATACAGGTTTCCAGAGCCTGAAATGACTTTCTAAGCTATACTTCAGACCTCAAATTTTAGGTTATGGTTTGAAAAAGTTCTCAAAATAGCATAAATGTTTTAAGTTTTTACAAAGGGAAAAATACAGTATTATCCAGAAGTGGGCTGAGGGTGCAAAACAGGGGGGCATGGCTGGAACCATGGGAAGGCCAAGCTGCCATCCACAGAGACCTCAGTGAAGAAATGGGCTCATCTCTGGAACCTCATGAAGTGCCAACTTCTGCAGCTGGGAAAGACCATTCCCCAGCACCAATGTGTGATGAGGGCCACCTGACTTGAAAGCAGCTTTGCAGAAAAAGCCCTAGAGGTCCTGGTGGACCAGGAGACAGAAACTTGACCTTGCAGTAAGGAGTGCTGACGTATCCTGGGCTCCATTAGGAGTACTGCCAACAGAATGAGGGAGGTGATCCATCCCCTCTAACCAACACCACACCATACTGAGCTCCCCAGAACAAGAGGGATACAGATACTGGAGACATTTTAATGAGAGACCGCAAAGCTGATGAAGGGACAGGAGCATCTCTGCAATGAGGAAATATTGACAGAGCTGGGACTGCTTAGTCTAGAGGAGGAAAAGGTTGGGGGGATCTTTTACAAGTATCTGAAGATGATGCCCAGTGACAGGGGGAGAAGCAATGGACAAAAACTAAAACACAGGAGGCTCCAGCTAGAACCTCTTTTTTACCATGAGAGTGACCAAGGGTGACTGGCATAGGCTTCCCATAGAGGCTGTGGAGTCCCCATTCCTGGATATACTCAAAAATCATCTGGATATGGTTCTGCGTCACTGGCTCTTGGCCCAGGATGGCTGGACAGGAACATAAATGTCCCTTGTCACTGAGTGCCCTGTACTGGCTGCTTTCATTTGTGTACCTCTGACTCATCCTGAGGTCCTTTCTACGAGAAGCAAAATTGAATGTTCCCAATCCGAGTCTTTTTGAGACCAGAATTTTTTTTTTATGTGTGAAGCAAAAAGTAGACTAAGTCTAAAATAAATTTTGCAGCGAACTAGTTAAAATACATTGGAATTTACTGCAGATAAACCATTTTAGTCATATTTTAAATGAATATATTTTATTTTGGTAGCTGTCTGGAAAACATCCATTATTTCTTCTCATGGCAAGACAAAGATGGAGAAGACTTAACAACTTTTACATGAGCTACCAGAAAAATCAGATATGTACAAAAATTTCAAAAAGGTTATATATTTTTTTACCTCAAATAGAGTGTAATTATATTCATTGAAACGGTTCCTGATTACAGGACGCTGATCACCTAAACCCTTGTATTAAACGATTTGTAGCTCTTCATGTGTTACTTAAAAGTTAATGTTACTATCAACAGAAAATTAATTCATTTGATAAATAATCCTGTTATGGATTCAAATAAAAAAAGTGTGTCTGGACATGGAGAGCAGTTTCATTTGCCAGTCACACTAATGCATTATTATAAGTTAATTAAAATACTTTCTTTTTTTTTGTTTGCTAATGTTTTTCATTTGAGTTCTGACCATTTCCTGATGTTTCAATTAGTTTTTTTTCACAGATGTGTTATAACGAGCATCAAGTTAACATCAAGGGTTAGTAAAATTTATGACACTGTTAATCAACCAACCCTTAAGCTCTATTTGACTTCATAATATTTCAGATGACTTGATGTGTGCAAACATACTTAATTCAGCTACTGTTACATATGAACTTAATGAATGTAAGGACATTTATGGAACTAATCAGAATTTTTTCAATGAAACATTTTCTGCTCCAACTGAAATTGTGCCAAAACTGGAATATTTTGGCAACAGTATTGACTTTGATGAAGTTTTCACAGGATTATTTCTGAACTCTAGAATAGGTTTTCCAGAAGATGAGAGCAAAACATGGAAAACCTCAATCTCTTGAGCCAAACATGAACATTTGGCCAAAGTCCCATTTTTTGCCAAAAGTTTTGGCCCATTAGTCTTTCATTTCAGATTGACACAAAAGGATTTTCAAAGCCATGTAAAAACCCATAAAATAAGAAGTTCCCCCACCTAGCTCTAGGTCCTTGTTGGAACGGCCATTATTAGCCTGTAGCAGCCTCTCTGGGTTTATAACTTGCTCATCACTCACACCTCTCCAGTTGTGCTATGGTTAATTGGAAAATCCTAAAAAACATTATGTTTGAAATGGAAGAAACTATTTGGTGGAGCAGTGTTCCAAACTTTCTCCACAGACTGGCATGGCATGGGATTTTATTTCCCTTAGGACAAAGGGGAAGGAAGTTGGCTCCTGCCAGGAGGAGAAGAGAACCCAGGAAGAAGAGGGTGTGGAAGGAGCCTGCAAGGCTGGACTGTGGATCATCCTGTCAAGGAGAATGAATGCCTGTGACTCCAAGTGGGAATTAGGTAGTTGGTGCTTTTGAATATTCACTCAAACACATTCTTTCATCTTAAAATGCCCAAGAACTTTTAATAAATCTCAGTCTGGGAGACTGAAACAGACATATTGCAGAAAGAAAGAATTAAGATCTCTTAAGATAAAGGTAGGAAGTCTGAACCTGGTTTGACAAAACAAGGGTAATTGATGGTTTGGAGGGGTCAGGATGATCAAGCCAGAATTGCTGAGGGATATATTTTAAATAAAGGTTTAATTAAATGATTTGGAGAGAGGACTTTGAAATTCAGGGAAACCGGAGATGGAGATCTTGTAGCAATGAAAGAAGTGAGATATGACAGAGTATGACAGATGTGGGCATAGATGTTTCAGGAGAAAAATAACAGATTAAGCACAGCCTGGAGAAACAACATAGATGTGTCAGAGAAGGAACAGGAAAAGATAATTCCTAACTCATAAACATGGAAATGAAAATAAGCCGAAAGAACAGGGCACAGTAACCTGAATACTTGATTTTTCACAGTTAATTTGCTGTTTCTTGTGCACTTAAGGAAGGCCTGTGAAGACTCTAATCATTTTCCCACCTCCTTGCAACTCCAGGAAAAAAGATTAAATGTGAATCTTTTTTTAAACGCACTTTGCTTTGAATATGTGTGTATGTAAGTAAGAACCATCCAGGTGCCCTCTCATTTAATAACCAAATTCAGGACTTTCTTGGCATAAATTAGTACTCCATGTTCAGTTCAAATGCCAGCAAACAACGATCTGATTTTCTGAAATAGGAAGTGCAACACATCTCAGAACAAACATTGTATCCTATGACTTGGCAAGAATCATATGTTTATCTCAGTGCTGCCAAAGTGCAGAGAAATTGCCAATGGTTTAGGTAATTTCAAATTACTTCTGGGGCAAGCACCAAATCTGAGAGACCTGAAAACTGAGCTGTTTAAAAAGAGAGCTCCCAAACATAATTATTTCATTTCAGCAAGCTGTAGCAGTAGCATGCCAATCTGAGATCAAATCTAGCAGCAGCTTTCGGTCTAATACAGTAACTATAGTTCAAATGTTTATAAATATTTTGTCTGGTAAATCTAGGTGGCTGTGCTAACAGCACAGGAGGACGTACCTGTGGTATTTAGATTGCAGGCAGCTATTTGACTACGGAATTGTCAGTGTGCCTGAACCCACCTGACAAATGCATTCTACATTTAGTCAGCAAAAGAGTTCACATTCCACCAGAAGACACCCCAGCCCCCACCTTGAAGTTAACAGGACATCAAATTTTGGTACAAAGTGTTTAAAGTTTCTTGGTCTTAGTGAATTCTCTCAGACCTAAGAAGGTATAAAGAGAAACAGCACCTGTCCATACTGCTCGGGCACTTTATCCTACTTGGTTAATTTACCAAATGTTAAGTCAATCTCTTTTTTTAAGCAGCTGAACAATCAGTTGGAGCATGTTACAGACTCTACTGTGATGGACAGCTGGCTGAGCTCAGCCTGCACTGCAATTCAGGCATGAGGAGCACATGTGTAGGTATGAACACAGCTCGTGTCTAGGAAAAAACAGTGCAATCCTTCCACGATGGCTTCAGCCTGGCCTGGTCTGCCAGCAGTGCCTCAGCACCAGCACACAGCGACATCCAGTACCTGACACAAAGAATATCTGTACCAAGTGCCACAGTATCAGTTTCCCTTCTTCCCTCACATACCTCTTCTGCTACTGAAAATCATCACCCTACAAGGTTATAGAAAGTGTAAATTATTGTTAATCTTTCAGATATCTCTTTATTGATTCCTTTCTTTTTTTTTCCTTTATTTCATCCAAAAAAGAAATCCTCTCTTTAGAATTCTTTTCAAATAAATAATCCAGTCTCAAACCACCCAGTTTTCATTTAAGAGGAAGGTGAAATAAATTAGTTTGGTGCTTCATAATACGTATTGATCTACTGGACAGATTTACAATACAACACAATTTAATTTATAAAGTATCTCATAATACTGACATCAACAAAATTACTTACAGTGAATTTTAAACACATTATTGTAACTATCCATTGACTAACTTAGAAAAATATCTTTGCTTTATATATTTTTTTAGAAAAGCTGAACAAAGAAAGGTGTAGTTTATCCCTGAAGAAAAGAATTAAAAATGTTGGGATAACGATGAGACAACATCAGCTCATCAACAAATATCTGGAAGTAGCAGCTAACAGTTATGTTCAGCTTGCAGAGAGCTGTGATACAAAAGTCTCACAGTAAATTTCATTCTCTTTTATCCCATGGCTTGGGAAGATGTTTTCACCGTAATTTTTTCAGTGTAAAATAAGGAAGCTATATATTTGATATAACTCTTTGTTTATTTCTATGGAAAGCAATTTCTACTGAGAACAGCTATGCTGGATTCCGCACCTGGGATGGTGCAATCCTGGATGTACTTAAGAACTGGGGGACAAGAGGCTGGAATGCAGCCCTGCAGAAGGGGATGTGGGAGCTTGGGTTGATGGTGAGCTCAATATGAGCTCAATTTTCAAGAAATGGAAGCAAGAAAATGTACACCTAAAGCTGATGCAGAAAACCCCAATTTAAAACATGTAAAATGAAACAAAAAACGATACCAATCCATTTTTGATAACGCAATGGTTGAGCAATTTTAAATTTATATGGTCATCCTCCACAATAGGAACAGTCACTCCAAATAATCAATGTTCTTTGTGATCAAACCCCCAAAAGGTGGAGAATTAATGTACTGTAAGAGCACCAGAAATGTTACTGTAAAGTGAATAAATTTATTCATTAGTTATTAATTATATTGATAATTATATAAATAAATTTAAAATATTTATTAATTTTAATGAAATAGTGTTTTATAGCTTCTTCCGTGCCCACTTTGGTACACAAATGTACTGAATTTATGAGCTGGAGTATATCTACTCACTCTTATCTGCTCCTTCTCTTGCCCCAGGTTTTCCATGACCCGTGGTGGTGAGAAACTTAGAAGTTAATGCACCCTCTCTAATAACCTTTTCAAACCCTGCCCCAGCCTGTTCAGCTTTGCATAAAATGAAATCCTGGGTGGGTCAGGGACAGCTCTTACTATATTCAATTTCTGCTGTCAATACAAGAGTTCCCCCTTTTGGAAAGGTGCACAGCCAAAATAGCAGGAACAACCCTGTCCTGTCACACACATAAATCTGATCATCTCTTTCTCTCCAATTCCACCCCTGCATTACATTTCCATATAATTTCTGTTATAAATATTTATATATGACCAGACAATCAGCTAATGTGAATTTGGCTCAGTAAAGCTATTCTGTATTTTCATTATTTCTTTCATTGACCTGTAATGTAGTGAATTTTTTTTTCCTAAACATTGCAACTTATCATTTTTCAAGCTTTAATCCCAAAGTCATTTGATTCTGGGCAGGGGAGAGTGCCCAGATAAATACTGCTCTGCATGTACTAGCTGGTGTTTCAATATCTCAAGGCTCGGCTGATTTCTGGAGATATTGGTTACTCTTCATAATTTTCCCACACTCCAGTGCAGGCATCTTGTTACAATTTTACTGAAAGAGGGCAACACTATTTGTTGGGCATGGGGAGTACTGAAAAATAGATCATGATGAATTTTCACATTTTCTTATGTCTTAACTAGCACCATAATTTTCCTCTTCTGTGTAACTATGTCCATTAGGAAATATAGCAATCACAGATAGAGTAAAATAAATATCAGCTTTCAAAAGGCAAGAATTCAATACAGACAGTTTAAGGATTAAGCAGCATTGAGTAGTGCCTTTTCCACCCTTTTTGCAGTGGAATGAATGACCACAGAAGTTACAGGCAGTTAAGAAAGTAGCACTCTCCTCTGCAATTAGAAATGATGGATAAAATGAGAATAGAACTGCAAAGCTGTCATTTTCAGGTATTAAAAAGACAAGCATTTTTCTAAGCTAACTGAAAAAATTATTTGCACAATTACTTATTCTGCTTAGATGTCAAAAATATAAAAGCTTTATAGCATTTAGCATTTTAATGGTTCTGGAGAAGTAGCAAACTTAGACCCAGTTTTCCTCTCAATGAACATGGTGAGGATTTTTCTAGAATCTCAGAACATGCTAAGTTGGAAGGGACTCATCAGGATTACTGAGTCCAGCTCCTGGCCCTGTGCAGGACACTCCAAGAATCACCATGTGCCTGGAAGCATTGTCCAAATGCTTCTTGAACTTGTCGTGAACTTAAGGTGGACTCGGACCCTTGGTTTGAAAGGAAATTAAGATTTGAGTAGTTGATAGTATAAATAAAGAATATTATGCTACAGTTCTAGTGGCATAAATTTGGAGTTAAAAGTAACACTTGTTAGTGATAATAAGTTTGGATAAATTTGCTTATTTTCATTCATCTTGTGCTTTCTTCCAGTTTATGAACTTTCTGAACAGTTTGTGACTGTGATCTGTAAGGCAGATGTCCAGACTCCAGGAGGGAACCACACAAAGCTCTCCTTAATAAGGGGGCTGGGGTAAATTTTCCATTTCCCCATTAAATCCATGTTAGGCTTATTGTTGTCTGGGCCCAAGGGGAGAAAATTCCCTCAAGGCTGTGAGCTTTGCAATGAGCTAGGACAGTTCTGAGTTTTATCTTGAAAAAAGGGAGTTTCCCTAGATGGGCACTAATGATTTAGATATAGGGTGTGTGTATATATATATAGATATAGATATAGATAGATAGATAGATAGATAGATAGATAAGCAACAAAGTAGCACAAAAAGCCCAGTTTCAAAATTCACATTTTTTGATGAGAATTGATCAGTGAAAGTTCACCTGCTAGAGTACACAAACCAAAGAGCTTGTCCAAGAAAAGACTGCTGAATATGACAGGTAAAGAGAGATCAAGAAAGGCGGAAGGTCTGGGCTGGGTTCTCCACTCCTGGAAGCACTGTGGTTATATTGGAGCCAATGGGTAAATGTGGGTTTCTCCATGCAAGGGCCTGGCCATCCAAAGGCACTGAGATGTGTCCCAAATCTTGCTCTACCGAAGATATTTTGCAGCTCTCCCAGCACAGGACAAACTGTGCAATGTTGGGCAGAACTTACTAAGCGCAGGAAAGTCCTCAGACTGCCACCCAACACTGAACTGATTCACGTTCAGGTCCTGAAGAGCAGCCAGTGCAGCACTGCAGTGAAAGGTGATGGTGTGTACTAGTTTGAAAGCAAACTAGTGAGAGACTTCGAATCAGAAATACAATTTAATAGGAAAAATAAAATAAATGTAGTAGTACAAAAAAACAACCCACTGACAGAGTCAGGGTACAAACCTGACCCCCTGACAGTCAGGGGGTTGGCAGCAGTCCAATCAAATGGTGGCTGCAGTCCTCCAGGAGTGATGGTTCTGTTGAGGCAGTGACTCTGTAGAAAAGGTCTGGTCTTCCTCTGA
>WEIT01032432.1:709-24396 GCA_013389985.1 Dryoscopus gambensis
GAAGGCAGAGAGGTAGGAAATGACATTCAATTCCGAGAACACACGAACTCTAGCCAAGAGGATTTTCAGAAAATATAAATTTCCTATACATATTCAAACTACTTTTAATTGAACATATAATGAGAAAATGTTACTTAACTATTCTTCACATTTTAAAGAATTTACAGGGGTATCTTATAAAGGTCAGTGGAAGGAAAAATTACACGGTTTGTGTAATTTTTTATATTCACAAAGGCTAAGGAGAAGGGAAAGTATAGCTATCCTAGGCTAAAGTCCAGTGCTTCAATACTTTAAAAAATACATTTATAGAACAAACACTCCCCACCTGTGAAATACATTGTGAATAGAACAGATGGTTTTCTATCTACATTCATTTCCTGGAAAGTCATTTGACTGCCTTTGTTGCTGAGCTTCTAGAGAAACCACTTTCCTTTCTAATTTTGTTGAGTACAGTCTAAACCAGCTTTTTTTCAGGTAACTGAGTGGACTATACATTTGCAAAGCACAGTAATGCAGTCTTTATTTAGCAGGTCTTCACTGCAGCTCCTGTTTGTTATATTTTGACCCGTGTATGTGAACATACCTTTGGAAAAGTCTTATTGTATTAAGCTTGACATGAAAGCAAAACATTACGTTAGAAAAAAACCACTATTAACAATTTAATGGTTGAAGACGCTTCAAAATTTTCAATGAATCAATAACATTCTGAAAAGGTCCTTTCTTCCATTCAAAGTGTGGCCTGTACTGATTAAAATTTTATTCTGTCATCCTAGCAAGCACTGTAGAGGACTCTGATCTATAAATCACTATTTGGATAATCTTCATACAAAGCTTCTACTTGGACAGACCTCACAGTCTGGCACCTACTACATCATTTGGAAATTTTCTAGAAACATCACAAACTGCAGTTGGTGACAGCTCATTCTGACAATATTCCAGCCTTTGGTTTTATCAGGAGCAAAAAAAGCATAAGACTTAACAAGCATTAAAAACTTGCTTTGAAAAACACACTGTAGATCTATATTCCACATATTCCATAATGGGAATTGATACAAAGTAGGCCATAAAGAGTTAGACAAAAAGAATATTCTCTAACCCTACCATAAGGAAAATCTTTTAATCCTGGGACAAATATTTACAGAAGAAAATCAAAGAAAAAGATCCAAAAAAAGCACTTTTTCTAGCACTATAGATGGAAAAGTTTCTGTGGACTTCACTAAAAGCAGAATTTCATCCTCATTTATTTTGATGCTGGTTTTTTGATCTCAGTCACAGCTCACTGCACAGCTGCACACATTAAATTTGCCCCTCGGCCCCGTATGGATACTCAAGGCAATCAAAGCAATGATGGAATGAGCATGGGCAATTACTGTCCTGCTGTCACCTCCTCTGCTTTTTCCAAAGATAGATGCAGACACATTAGTGGCCAAGAGACACTGTTCACACTTGAGAGTGCACGGTTTTTTTCACTCATCCATTGTACATTACAGTAAATAGCAGAGAGGAAAGTATATAAAGCTTTGCATGTAAGTTCATGAAGATCTGCTTGTGTGGGTGTTGTAGAGTAAGCTGTGTTACCTACTTAGACTTAAGTCTAAGAGAGAGGTTGTAAGTTATACTATGTTCTGAATTTTGCCAGTTCAAACACACTGCATTTAACTTATAATTTTCGAATTTTAAATTCAATATATCCAACTCAATTTTTATTTTAAAGGCTGTTGGTCTCTCTTTTCCCTTCAGGCATACTCCATGGACAGATGATGAATGGTACATGCTTTGTTTTCATTTGCAACAGAGATCCTAAGCTGGAGTGGTACTGTTATTTGCTGATTCTGGTTTGCCTTTTCACTTTGTTAACAGGATTTCTAGGCAATATACTTGCACTACGACATTATGTTTACTGCATGAAGACATGGACTACCAATACCATATTTCTCTTTAATTTGGCACTGTGTGACTTTACTTGGACTCTCATGGCACCTTTTTCAGTATATTATAATATCCAGACGTTAGCTGTCTATTTCAGTCAAGTGTTTTATCAGATCATAGGACTATTTTTTAGTATTAATATCTATGGAAGTGTGTATTTCCTGACACTCATCAGCTTTGACAGATACATAGGTGCTGTTCATCCCATCACTTCATTGACATGGTGGGACAAAGAAAAGGCTGTGTTTTGTACCATTGGGGTATGGATCTTCATTGTGATTGCATCAATGCCTGAGATTTACTACACAGTTGCAGGCAGAAGACAGCATGACATCATTAATTACCTGGATAGCACTGAAGAACCATTACAATTTGCAATGCCATTCATGCTCTCCAAAATTGTATTGAGATTCCTAATTCCAGCCTCAGTCATCTTTACATGCTATGTGTTGACTCTCAAAGCCTTACTGCAACTCAGTAAACGTCAGCAAAGAAGGAACAGACTTGTTAGGCCTCTGTTACTGATTTCAGCTGCTATGATTGTATTTGCTGTTTCTTTCATACCTTTCCATGTTATGATGATGGTGATACTAATTTACAGAATTAATTGTCAACCACCCTGTGGGAATATAAGCACATTAAGTGCCATTTACAAAGTCACAGAGATCATATGCAGCATCAACAGTTGCCTTGACCCAATCATTTTTACAATAGCAAATAAGACATTCTATCAAAGAATTAAAAGTATAAAATGTCATCCCAAATGCCAGTACTGCTGTTGTCTGACAGGAAGGGTAAGGGACATCACTCTGTCCCTGAGAACAATGACTTAAACACCAGTCTACAAAGATTTGCATCTCCAACTGCTCATTTGTCTTTGTGTCATCAGACCCATTTAGTATTTGGCCTTCCATATCTCTTGAATAAGCAAGAATACACAGAAATGCAGAGTAAAAATTAACATGAAAAGAAACACTAGCAGCTCCTAGCTGTACAGAATTGTCATTTTAAATATTGTTGTCATATCCTAATTTATTGTGAAATAATACTTCTATCTGTATGTAACATGCAACATGGAATAAAAAATGATGAAAAGTTCTGAGTAGCTCCTTTAATTCTGGGCGAGAAAAATACAGTGAGATTAAGAGCAGACAGTATTGACAAGCCTTCTTATACTTTCTGCTAATTATTTCTTCATCTGTTTGTAAGTGCTGCTGCAATTGTGGTTGTGCAATTAATAATTGTCATAATGCTTACAGCTGAACTGCTTGAGCATTTGCAGAGAGGCTTTCTACAAGTACTTCATTTTAATGCTGCTTGCACTGGCAGTTGAACCTCATTAACCCAGGAAAGTGCAGCACAGGTCCAAAAACACACAAACAAAAAATAAATAGTAAGATAAAGTCCCTGAGGATAGTCAGAGCCACAGTGAATCTGCTAATGAAATAAACAAGTGTGGATTAGAGAGCTTTGCTAAGTCTTCTCCCAGGCAGCAGGGGTTCTCCCAAACTCTGGGCAACTACAGCTGTTTGTAAATAGTGTTCTGCTTCAGGGGAGCCCGTGTTCTCCCATGAACTCTGAACTCCTCAACAGGGAGAAGTGTGCACTGGAAAAGCTCTGAAATAAAAAGGTGTCTTAGCTGCAGAAAGGTAAGAGATGCCACTACACAGAAGTGCTTCTTCTCCTATTCCTTTGGGTTCTCAGCATCACAGTTTCAGGACAGTTCAAGATAATTAGACTACAATGCATTTTAATCATTCAACCAGCACAACAGTCATCAGAATATCCACCTTCAAGAGTCATTAAATATGTGTTCTTTCATCACAGTGTATGGGCAAAATAATCATGTTCCAATAATCAGCCACCTGCTGACTTGTTTTCTTGCCAAGTTCCACCTATTATCCTGTTCATTATGAAAGCCCATGTATCAGTGAGCACACTAACTTTACTTTCAGAAGTTACTGATGACAAAGTAGATTTTAATATACTTGGTACAATGTCTTAATTCTTTCATTTCCACAGTTTTAATATAAATTTCTCCTTGCATGTATTAGAAAATCATTCTATTCTACATGGGTATTGAATCTCTCTTGTTCTATGTTTCAATTGTATTGACTAAATATATATGTATAAAATAAAGAACAACTTTTTTTTAATTGTCTGTAACTGTGACAAGAAAAGAAACTGCTCCTGATAATCTGAAACACTTTACAAGTGTTGGGATGTATTAGTACACTCACAGAATCCCACAGAAAAATTGCATGCCTATGTGTACTCACCTCATTCTAAGTACTGCTTCTTTCCTTTGATATTTCTTAATATTTCGATTTTTCTTACTTTAAAAGAAAATTTTTTTTTCATTTAATTGTCTATTGGAAACATGAGAAAATTATTAACATTGCATTGGCCTCTCCGCTTAAAAAGAGAGCTTTTTAACTCATGAATGGGCACCTATGGGCAATTAACTACATATATACACGTACACCTCAGACTGATACAGAAACAAAGGCAATGCATTTACTAACAAAGGTGATCTCAGCAGGAAGAGGATAGAAAAGGAGAGATCAGTGTGAAGCTCTGGGCTAAATGAGTTTATTGTTCCAACCAGATTGCGCCCAAGATTGTAGACTGTAAACTATTTCCAAAATTAAACACTTGCCACTTTTATCTTTCAATCTATCTTTAAAGACACAAATAGTCTGGGAAGCAGGAATTCTCAGCTTTTACTCAGTTTCTAATGTGTGAGCTTTTTCAGGAGAGACAACAGTAGCTTAGACCAGAAACTTGTCTAAACTTCTTGAGATTTTTAATAGAAAAATAGCTGGTTTTCAGTTCAGATAGCTAATTTTATTCTCCCTGGGTAATCTCTACTACACAGAAGTTAATATTACTATTACATAACAAGCAAGTGTCATTAGAAAGATATGTTGTTAAAGAAGAAAGAAACACTCAAGTCCAAAGAAATTGTAAAAAACATTATCAAACTCACTTCCTGAATTTTGAAAAAAATTGGATTTGTTTCCTCTTGGAAGTGCTGCCTTACAAAACCTATGAAGGAAGACTGTGCTCAAAAGTACCCAGAGGTGGAAAGAATAATATTAAAATTTTTGATTAAAATTTGGATTGAAAGCCTCCAGTGAGCTGAAGACAAATACAATAATTACAGAGCTTCACAAAAAACCGTTCCACAATTCATATGCAATGCCTTTTGCTACCAGCATAAATGCATGCTGCAGAAATTGTCAAGCAAAGTCTAGCATTTCTCTGCCTGCATTTCACAGTGTAAGAAGAAAAATTAAGGCAACAGTAAGGAAATGTTTTAAAATCAATGTGAGTCTGACAAAAAGCCCAAAACAAGACTAGGTAGAACTTTCACTCTGGTCAAGTAACTAGAACATAAAACACATTCAACTAAGTAAGGATGACATTTATATTTTCAGTGTGACTGAACTGTGCAGTATACTCAAACAGAAAGATGCAAAATGAGAGGCTTTTTCCTCTTCTGTCAGCATCACCCTACCAAAGAGCTGCGTGGTCCAGGGCACATGGGATGGAGCTCTGCCAGAGACTGTCATCATGGGCCTGGGAGAGCATCAAGGAGCACTTACTGCACTGTGCCAGTGAGCAGGGAAGGACTGGGGAAGCAAACAGACAGGGATCTCTTTTTGCAAGAGTTAATCCAGACCACAACCAAGTCAGAAGATAAAAATTACAATGAAATAGTATATATCTAACCTGGTTTTCTTCTGTGGCAGAGTCACCTGTTTGGTGGATGAGGGAAATGCTGTGGATGTTGTCTCCATGGACTTTTGTAAAGACTTTGACAGCTTCCCATAGCATTATCCTGGAGAAACTGGCTGTCATGATTTGGTCTGGTGCAAAGTTTGCTGGATAAAAATCTGGCTGCATGGCCAGACCCAGAGAGTGGTGGTGAATGGAATTACATCCAGTTGGCAGCCCATCACCAGTGGGGTTCCCCAGGGCCCAGTATTGAGGCCAGTCCCGTTTAATATTTTCACTGACGATCTGGACGAGGGGATCAAGTGCACTTTCAGTTTGCAGGTGACACCAAGCTGGGTGAGAGTGTTGATCTGCTGGATGGTACGAAGGCCCTGCCAAGGGATTTGGATCAATAGGCCAAGGCCAGTTGTATCAGACTGAACAAGGCAAAGGGCTTGGTCTTGCACTTGGGTCACAACAACCCCATGCAGTGCTACAAGCTGAGGGAAGAGTGGCTGGAAAGCTGCTCACAGGAAAAGGACCTGGGGGTGCTGGTCAACAGCAGCTGAACATGAGCCAGTGTGTGCCCAGGTGGCCGAGAAGGCCAGTGGCACCTGGCCAGTATCAGCAATAGTGTGGCCAGCAGGACCAGGGCAGTGATTATCCTCCTGTACTCCGCACTGGTGAGGCCACACCTTAAATCCTATGTCCAGTTCTGGATCCCTCACTACAAGAAGGACATTGAGGTGCTGGAGCATGTCCAGAGAAGGACAACGGAATTCGTGAAAGGGCTGGGGCACAAGTCTTATGAGGAGCAGCTGAGGGAGCTGGGGGTGTTTATCCTGGAGAAAAGGAGGCTCAGGGAAGACCTTAATCACTCTCTACAATTCCCTGACAGGAGGCTGTAGCAAAGTCAGGGTCAGCCTCTTCTCCCAGGTAAAAAGTGACAGGACAAAAGGAAATAGCCCCAAGTTGCGCCAGGCAAGGTTTAGATTGCATATTAGGAAAAATTTATTCACCAAAATGTTGCTGAGCATTGGAACAGGCTGCCCAGGGAAGCAGCTGAGTCGTCATTCCCAAAGGTATTTAAAAGACATGTAGATGTGGCACTCAAGGACATGAGCTTATGGTGGACTTGGCAGTGCTGGCTGAACAATTTTAAAAGTCTTTCCCAAACTAAATGATTCTATGTCTTTATCATGACTTTATCTGATTTCTGTTGTGTATCCTTTGATCAACCCCGCCCCCCTAAGTATATGAGCAAGAAATATAGGCAGCAGGTCCCCAGCAACCACTTTGCTGGGAACAAGGAGGAGCAAACTGGAGACTCCTCCAGTTCACTTTTGTGGGGCTGAGTAAGGTGGGTATCCTAGGCTCCTCAGTTCCCTGTTCTGGGCCCACCTGCAGGGACAAACTGTTTGGACTCTGAGATGCTAATACAATCCATTTTTCTGCATTGCTCTGTTTTGTGTCCCACTTAAAACAAAATAAGAAACAAACTTGGGTTACATAAGCAAATCCTGGCCTCCATGTCTGTTTGCCTACATTGTCTGTGTCCACATAGTTCTATAAAACTCATCAATAAATCCATGTGTAACAGAGGTCCCAAGAGGCTCACATGCATAAGAGAAAAATGCGAAAGAAAAGAGAAGAAACAGCCTCATGCTTCTAAAAGGATTAGTTTCAACCAACCCTGAAAAATGAAGAACAGAGGGGAAAAAAGCAGATGAGGGCATTGCTACAAAACACATCTGTGCCATGGTCCCTCTGTTGTCTGTTCTCCCAGCCTGGAAATCTCACACAACATGCCTTTGTCCTGGGATAAGTCTAAAAGCACTGCATAATCTTTAAAAAACCATCTTCAAGACACAAAACTCTTGAAAAATCCTTCCATCTTTTACCCTCAGCTATTCCTGTTTCTCATGATACTCAGCTGTGAATATATGCTAGTAGCTGACAAGGATTCTAGACATTTGTTTCCTGATTATAAATGGTTATATAATCAATTAAACACACTTTTTTAAAGCATTTTTGTTCAACTAGGCTGATCTAAAGTTAAATTGTCCTGATTGAAATCAAAGATTTTCTGCAAAGTAACAGTTAAAAGGCACAAGACATCTGTTCGCGTTTACTTGGTCATATTTTTACTTTGAAATACATGCTCCTAAAGTGTTTTATTATAATTACACAGATAGAACGACATAAAAAAATAAAATTAAATGTTTATTCCATTTTGCTACAATAAGTGAACAATAAACCAAACAGCCAAGAGCCAAAGTAAACATATTCTACTATGACAAGTATGTTGTAATATTGGTTTCTCACAGATCTTTGTTTGGATTAAATCTGAGGACATGGTATCCAGTTCAATACCTAATTACTATGAGTTTGAACACATTATTGTATATTGTAATAATGTATTAGGCTACAAAACTGATTGCAAGGTCTAGGCAGCTTTTGTGTACCTTATCTAGATATTCTAAATAACAGATAAATTCTAGATAATCTTCATAATACATTCAATGAACACAAGATAGACCATGGCCTGAAAGGTTTGACCTTTCATGTATGTGCTTAGCTGTTGTCAGAGAAACAACTTTCTCATCTACTATCATAAATTCAGCATTGTTTTGTAAGCAAAAATTGTTAAACCAAAAGTCTGTAAGTTGAAGAGAGAAATTTTGCTACAAATTTCCCAAAGTTGCTAAGGAAAAAAATTTTTATCTTCTCTATTTTTCTTTATAATACTTTTATCGCACAGAGGAACTACATGAAATGTTTACTTATTAAGATACGAGTTTACTTTTTTAAAATAAAAATGTTCATAGGTTCCTAAAAGTTTGGTTTTCTCTTCAATATACATGAATGAATGTGTTCTGATATCAAAGCTTTTCCTTGCCATGCCTCAGAATCATCTCACTTGGCAAAAAACTATAACAAACCATACCACAATGCCATTAAAATACTTCACCATTGTACACTGCTTTCATCTGTGGAAGTCAAATCTCTTTAGGCAGGAGAAAAATATGCCTAGACTGATTCTACAGCTGGCCACAGCGGAGGCAGGTGGTACGGCTAAGTCCACCATCTGTCTTGTAAAGAAATGTAGGTTCTCTGCTCCTGCTTTAAAGAAACATACAAGACTCTGAGCAGCCAAGTCTCCCTTTGCTCTGCCTGGAGCCTGCAATCAAGAGATGATGGGATGTGCTGCCCTCATGCAGGGACCTATCAAATCTATAGCCCTCCCAAGTCCTCCTTTCAGGACTTCTCCCAACTTGGCACTTACCAGCTCGGTCCCTTCCACTTCACATGACTCAGCATAGATGGGGCTTCCTCCAGCTGGGAAAGGTGAACCTTAATCAGGGAGCACTGCAGTTCTCAGCTTTTGCAGTCTAAGGTAAAACGCAGCCTAATGTCACCAAAGGTAGCAGTCAAGGTCTCAGCTACTGACCTGGCTAGAAAACTGATGTCCTCACACAGAACATTGTGTGCTAAGAGAGTGGGAACGTAGGATCTTCAGTTTCCCACCAGTTCAGCCAATACAGGTCAGAAGACTGATGTCTATAGCCAGATGTCTTTCCACTGGGCTTCTTGTGCAGCCTGTCTTACCTGATTTTGGTGGTCTCAAGGGCCTGATCTGAACTAGAGACTGCAGGTGAGTGCACACAGGTGAAATGCATAGCACTCTGCCTTGCTTAGAGAAAGAAATGCCATTTTAGAAAGGCCACACAGCCTTTAAAGTTTGCTTGCTATTTCTCAAAGAAGAAAATAATAGAATTGTTCAAAAGAATGCACATTCATCTTTTAATACCAAACGAAGAACAGGAAGATGCACTTTTGCTGCTGCAAGGAAAGAGCTGACATTTTCTTTTCTCAATGGGTTACCCAAAGGCAAACAAGAGTAGGGTGGTGATGGCCAGTGCCATCTGCCGTATCAAACGTTGCAGGGGGGGTCCTGAAGGCACCACATCTCTGCTTTACATTAACGTCATTGCTATTACCTAGAAGAAGTACTTCAGGCTGCTGATTTGGAAGAGTTGTAAAACGCAGATAATGAGGGAAGACTTAAAGCTATGCCACAGAATTAGTGTGTAGGCAGGCTTAATTCTGAATTTTTCTGCACCTCTCAATTTCCATTATAGAGATTTAGCATATACTCTTAATTTTAGACTTTACTATTATTGATGGTATTACTTCAGGTTTAGACAGTTGTGCTGATGAAGATTAAAGGAAACCTATAAAAATAGATATTGATTTCCTGTAATGTTTTAGAACATTTTTTAGTGGGGAAGTAACTGAAAACCCTGCTTTAGCAACAGAAAATGCTATCACATTTGTTCCTGAGGTGTAGATTTTTTAATTCTATGTGACTCAATCCCGGGTTACAAAATTAATGTGAAAAAATAATTCTCTCTTTAAATGGCCTCACTGTATAATAAAAAAAAAGTTGGTTAAAGAGCATGTAAGTATTTAATTATATGTTCACACTCTTTATTCTTTTAGAATTTTTTGGCATTTTTAAGAAACTTAGGGGGTTTTAACTGCCAGACCTATAAAAGTAATATCATGATCCTCCTTATTTTTTTAATTTTAGAGCTAAAATGTTTTATCACCATATATATCATGCCTCCAGAAACTACATTTCCCTTCTTTGAATTCTTTGGAATCCAAACTTCACAGCAGATAAAAGAAACACGGCAGTATTTATAGCCTGTATAATGCTGATGTTGAACTCTGAAGGGCAGTGCTGAAATCTCTGTTTTTCAATACCAGTTTAATGATGCTCTGCAACTACTCGTCAAAATAATCAGGGTTTTTTTCTATACTGATTGTTCTTTTCTCCTGAAGCCAATTCACAAGCTTATTTTTAACAGTAAATAGAATTGTTTACAATGTATCTACTACACAGTCCTTTAAAATAAACATTTATAAAGAATTTTGAGTCAGAAAACAAAGCAGATTAAGCATGGGGTTTATTTTTTGTCTTCAATAAATATTTGCAACTCTGCTGTCTATTATGGAGACTGTGACTAGATCTCACAGTGGACAAACAGGGACCCCAGGGGTTACTGAGCATGTCTGTGTTTCCAGTGCAAAACACAAGTGGAGAATTGGTTTTATGGGACCAAGAAGAAGCACATTCCAGTGACAAAAAAGATGCTCTCTAGCCCACAGTGGTATGCACATAGACCTGAGCCTTTCCAGGCTCAATGAAAACTGTTGTTTTGATGCCTTAGGTTTTAACATTTATACTTTTCAAATTCTGTATTGCCTAGTGTGTAGCTCTGAAGTTCCTTGTATCTTGTTAGCTGCTCTCTTAGGCCAGATAGACACAACAAAGCTTCTCTGAGTTTGCTATCCAAGGTCACTCAGACTGTCCCAGGCCTAAAGGTATAAACTAGGGCCTCTAGAGAGGTGGAGAAATTGAAGAAGGCTAAAGTTTTAATTGGTGAATTTATACTGATATGCAAATGGACCAAACCTATAAAAGTGTGAAGAACTCGTGACCTGCCGTCCATCTTGGGGTCCATTTTGGAGATGGCCTCCGGCTCTCCAGGGTGCACCTTTGAAGGTCTTTCAAATAAATACCTACCTTTATTCCCTTACTCCTGTCTAGTCTCTGTTTCTAGGTAGCCCCTCAAGGCATCAGTTTCATAAGCTATACACTTCTCAGCAGGCACCTGTATATGTATCCAGTACAACACTTGTCTGAGCACCAAAAAGGGATACAATCAGTTCATCCAGTCCTTTGTCAGAACTAGTAGGGGTTCCAAGCGGCACAGATCTTACATGGGAAGGCTGATTATTATTCTGCCAGACTTGGACCAGTCTTACAGTTAAGGCAGTTGTACTTCTAACAAGTGATTGTGTAGCACTTGCAATATTTTGCAGAATATTGTCCCTGCATTTACAGAAGTGGTTGACAACCCCAAAACTCCATTAACTCTGTCGTACTACTCCTTCACCCTCCTAGCACGGGACGGAGGATACCAAATTACTAGCTATTTCAACAAACCTATTTTGTAATGGCACCACCAAAACAAATGTTACAAAATTAGCTCTCATGGCTTAAAATGTTCTCAAGACTTACTCCAGTTTTGGGCTGAAGTTTCCAAATGCTGAAAATTTTCTTCAGGAAAAAAAAAGGTCAAGTTCCCTACTTTGATAACTCAGGTATACGTTTATAGGGTTTATAGAGTCAAAAAAAGAATAGTTATGTCTTCTTTTAATCACTTGAAAATCTGAGGTTTTGTACTTGATGTTTTTTACCCAATTGCAAAATGCAGAGAAATATAATGAAAAATCTAAGTATGAATATGTTTCATATAGTTAGCTTCCACTAATGCACCAACATCCTGCAATGACATAATGTTAAACATTGTTTATTAATCTTAATTTGCCTTTCTAGAAATAGCACATCATTCATTTGTATTATGTACACTATATAATCGTGTCCAAAAAGGATTATCTACTACATACAAATTGAAAGAGACCACAGACTAGACTAAACCATCACAGCCTCCATATTTAGTAGTAACTTAGGAAAATTTGAATTTTAAATAATTTGGTGCTATGTTATTTGCAAAAGTAACCAGGGCAAGTACTATATTGCAAAATCTATATTTACTAGAAATAATCTGGCTTGAGAAACCGCATTTATGATCAGTGAAGCCAAACAAAGTAACATTTCCATGGCAAATTTCCTTTGGAGCTGGTGTATAATGACAAATTTTCATTAATAAGAAAGCCAAAGGATAGGTAGGTTACAAGTAGAACATACAAAAATACTATTTCAAGGTAACTTTATAAAAAGTTAGTAAACTAGTAGGTTGTCAGGGATGAGGGGAGGAACAGGAAATATTGTAATTGAAAAATGTTTTCATTTTTTCCAGTATATGCTTTCTCTACTCAAGCTTGTTTTTTCCCTTTTTTTTTATGAAGTATAAATTTAATTATAAAAATAGTGTACCGAAATATGCATTGCTACTCTTTATCTAGCATATTTAGCTCTCCTCATTTACTATTTAGCTAGCTGCCATGCTGTTACGAGACCACTAGAAGGTGCTCCTCTGTTGAAAGATAATTATTTCTGTCTGAATTGCTGTTAAAAGCTAATTTTAACTGTGGTTCTGGCCAGTTGTTTACACAGACTGTAATTGCAGCAGCCGCCCCTGCTATAAAACAGCTGGACCTCGTCTGCTATAACCATTATCACAACATGAAAATAACAGATCTGTTATCATTCATTTTCTGATAAATCAAAATCCCATGTGAGCAGGACTATAGTTAGTTTTGCTGGAAGGTGAGGCATGGAAGTTGTGGTGGAGCTGACAAACCACACATTTTGTAAAGTTAGGAATCACAGAATCATTTAGGTTAGAAAAGACTTTTATGATAACTGAGCCCAATCATACACCTAACACCATCAAACCTATTCCTGGACTAAATTAAGGCAGAATACATCTCTAATGAAAATTTGCACACTTGTCTGAAGTGTGAAGGCAGAAGGAGAGTCCAAAATAAAATAAAAAACAAACAAACAAACAAAACTAAGACAAACACAAGCATATGATCTACACCAGTTCCACACCATCAACAGTACTGGGATATCAAACTGCATCTAGAAATACAAGGATCGATAATTCATCTTTTATACAGAACCTTATATGAGCTTCAACCAAGTTCTGAATTAGTTTGATACCCAGAGTGGCATTCTGACAACCTCTGGGCGCACACGGGCTGCCCTGGTCAGCTCTTTGCGTAGGCAGTGCAGCCCTTACCTCTGCATACTCCTGATGCCTGCATTTGCTCTGGTGTGTGCCCTAGCAAGGCAATCAGAAACACAGTCTTAAGAGAGGTTTGCTTTTCATCTGCAGCCTAAGAGACAGAAATCTGTAGACATCCCCAAGAGAGCAGAACTCCTCCTTTACTCTCTGAATTTAGACCAGTCATACAGAAGCGACCTCAAATTTAGGTAAAAATTGCTCCACCTTTGGCTGCCACAGAGACAATGCTCATGGGATACAAGCCCCAAACCACTTCAAAGTAATCTCAGCTGGAACCTATCAAGGATAACATGAAGCAAAGTGGTAGGCATGGAGAAAACTCTTTGCAAAGACTTTTTTATTTGCTATATGAAAGTGACACAAAATTGAATGTTGTGCTAAGCCCTGAATTCCCCAGGTCAGGAACTCCACAGACATTCCACATAAAATATTAGTTTTCAGTTCCTCCTCCCTTTTCTATACCTCTAGCACATTACACTGTCAGGTGTGAATTAAGATCCATATTTTTTGTCACTTACATCTACAAGCATAGATTAGCTAAAGATCTAGGATATTTGTGGGGTTTTGTTAATTAAAACTGTGGCCTCTCAATTTTTAGGCCTTTTACTCAAGTAAGCTAAAATTTAATATTGTTGCTGCTGTGACTCTGTAGGAATGTTTTCCTCCATCTTGCCTATCTCTTTACTCCCTCACTGCCCTAATTAATTTTTTCATTATTTGTTTAGTATGTTTGACTTTACCTGAATCTTCTACAGATTTAATTTCTTCTTTGCTTTACTATCAAATGAAAGTGTGATTCATAGCAGAATTTAGTAGACATTGCATCAGTGTTCCAGAAATAGAAAATATTATTTAGCATGTACATAAGTGAGCCTAAAAAGCCCTAAGCAGCTGGCCACTTCAGAAGATCATACCCCAGTGGTGCAGATGAAAGATGAATTCAAGGCTCTACTGCTACCTCTACTCAGGTGTCCAGCCTACTCCTGGGAGACTCCTTTCCCACATAAAGGCATCAGAGAGAATGTGAATCCTCAAAGCAGGAAAGTTTCTGCCATTCCTGCCATCCCCTGGCATGAGTTACTCAATGCAGAAAGGGACACTGCCCCTTCTGATGAAAAGAGAAAAAGAAGAAAGCAGAAACGTCTGTTTACCAGCATCTGAAATTAAAGCATTTCCTCTCATGTTTCAGCAATCACATTTAGAAACACTGCATATCTGCCCTATCTGTCATAGGGAACAATTATTGATCCCTCCTCCTTGAAAGTCACTCTGGTTAGCGAATTCATTTACAAATTCTTTTTACTTTTGCCACATGTAAAATACTTATGAGAAATGTATACACCATGCTTACTATTTGTTAAATAGCTCTTAATTCCTGAGAATGTATTCAAAGTTTTTTAAGGTCCAGAATGTTGAGGGGGTTTTTTGGTTCTGGAATTAAAAATAAATAAATAAGTAAACAAATAAATAAACAAACAAATAAATACTTTATAAGGCCGGTACATAGGCTGCGGAGTGCACAGGCTGGGTTTTGCTTGGGGCCCCAGCAGAATCACACAGAGAGAAATGTTGGTTTGTATGCGAAGGACCTTTATGCCGCTCTGACAGCCTAAGGGGGCCTGCGAAAGGACACAGCATGACCGAGGAAATCATGTTCTCCTAGGGACTCTCCAGCAGGCACATGGCATGGCGATATTCCACACTAATATCCTCTCCATCTCCTCCTTGCATGGGATGATGATACACAAAATTTGCCCCTGAAGTAGGTTGCACCTGCACTATGCCCATCAGGCTGCATCTACTAAGAATAAGCTCACTTCTATTTCTGGAAATTGGGGAATGGAGACATATCATTCCTGTAAGTGGCAGATATCATTCCAAAATCACTCCTGGCTTCAAACAGAAAGAAAAATCTGAATGTCATGTCAAAAAGATCAAAACACAGATTTGACACATCAATATGAAGTAGCAATGAACTTATTTTTAGTTTTCAGTCACTGGATGCTAAATATTATCTAGAGCTTTCCCATTATGGAAAATCTGACAAATGTAGCTCTTCTTGCACTCTTATGCTACTGCTTGGGGAGTGGGATATGCACCTCCAGTAGAATCAAAGCTTTCATCGAAGAGAGAATAATCTTTTTGTAGCTACTGCCTGTATCTCTCCAATTAAACTCTATAATTTACTACCCAAAGACTGAGTCCACAACTAAGGCTAAGTGCAGACAACAGCAGTCTTCTCATTGAGTGTGAAAAGAGGAAGCAGTGAGATGTTATGGCTCTCCTAAAAATGAGAGTAAGAGAAGAAATTAGGAAGTCACTTGCATGCTTTTCATTTATATTTAAAAGGTCACTTGTGGTCTCCCTCATGAACGATGTAAAGTTTAAAATAAACTGATATCTTAATTACTGTCAGCTTGCCAGAGCTGGAATCTGATGAGCCTGCAACTCATTTAGAGGCTGGCTGAGAGCTTCTTCTTTTTATGCTGCCTTTTTTACTATTATTATTTGAGGATTCTGGCTCTCAGAAATGCTTGCTCACAGTCATTGTGTGTTATTATTAGCAAACTGTTAGACTGGCCCCTTGGCACACATTTTGTAGGACCAAAATAATTTTATTGTATTGCTTCAACATTGTACTGGAAGAAAAGAGGTGAATTGACTGTGAGGCAGTCACAGTAGACCTTGAATACCTTCAACAGGATTAACTTGGTCATTGCTATTAAAATACCGAACAGGCTCTTGAAGACAGTATTTTTTACCAGCTATCAGATTCGTTGTTTTCTATTAGGCTGAAGTCATCAATGGAAAAGAAAGAGCAGGAACAAAGTTGCTGGGTATTAAGTGACAGTCCTTACTGTAATGTAAGACACAGAGCTGACAACAGAAAAGAATATGCTCTATCAATCAGGTTAGAATTTTATGCAAGTATTGCCATACGCACATCACTTGTTTCTACAGATGGTGGTACAACTGTTCCTATCAGTACTATCAAACAAGGATGGGAAACAATCTGGCTGAAAAACAAGCACACAAAAAACTTGAAAAAATCTACAGGAAGCTTCTTTGGCAAACCAGATCACATGGTTCATTAGCTATGTCACAAGCACCACCATGAAAGTGATATGCCCACACCAGCAGCAATACCACTGCCCAGATTTTGCACTAACATGACCCCTAATATATCAGGATACTAATTAATCATATATGTAATATTGTATGAATTTATCATACTGAAGACACTGAAGAGTCTGCTTTTAAGACATTTGCATGATCTTTTAAGCTTTCCAGATAAGATGTTTGACAAAAAGAGTAATGTTTTCAGACAGCATATCCTTGGTGGGTGTTTTGTTTGAAATCATCTATCATGAAATTGCTCCCAGCATGGCACTACTGTCCATTAAAAAATCTGCAACATTTGTGTGTACCCACAGTTCAGTACAATTCCTATAATGAGTATTTTATTCATTTATCCCAGTGTCCATGAAGCTCAGATTATCATTTAATTTTAAACAAATTGCATACTGTGAACATTTGTAAGAAAGCAATCCATTAAATTCAACATTTATACAACAGCTCTAATTTACTTGCTGTATTATGATTCCTTCATTTTAAGAAATACAGATTTAGATATATATATATATCTTGCTTTCTGTAAATTTTTTAAAACACATTAAGTATTTAGTTTTTCCATCCACACCATTTAGAAAGGAACTTACAAGTATAAATCTAAGCACACTCATTGGCAATTGATTAAAACACAAATACAACACAAATACAGTCTCTGTAATGAGGCTTTTTAACCAGATTTTAATACATCTTTATAATCACTTAGAATCAGAAAAATGGGCAGGTAGAAATATGTATGTTTTGTAGCAAGTTTTTTAAAACTGATGTATCTAATATGCAGCATAAACTAAGGATTAGTACACATACGGACCAGTCAAAGCAAAAATGCTGGACTGAAAAAATTAAGAAATTATTTTTCCAAGTATACTGCCCATTTATGCATATTGCTAAAAGTCTATTCAAATTGAAGACTATTTTAAATTTACATGATAGATCATGTTTATCTATATTGATGCAAAATGCACAGCCTGAACTTGGATGCAAAAAACATCCCACTGAACTCACAATTCAGGTCTGAAGTAGTGCAGAACAGCAACTGTGTGTAGGCTGAGCAGGTGCCAATTAAAACATACACTTTCTACACCTTAAACACTGTGCTATTTTCCACACAATGCCCCAGAGCAATATGAAAAATAAGCAAAAGCTTATTTAGGAATTTCTTTTAAGTCAAGATTTGAATGCATTTTTTGAATGCACAGTGTCATCAAATGGATCAATTTGTAAGCCATCTCTGGTTTTAATAAAGCAGAAAATAATCAAGAAATGACCACTTTCCCTTATCTCAAGAAATTTTCTCATGCAAAAAGAAAAAACAAAACAGGGGTAGGTATCTTTATTTTTCATTTCCCAAACTTCCAATATTCTTCTATGACCTTTCACTTTCCATTGCAAAATATAAAGCACATCAGAACACAATACGTAACCAAATAGAAGACATGCTTAGTGATGGATCAAAATAATTCAGCAGATAACAGCCAGAGACAGTGTTAAAATTCTACTTGTTCTGACCACATGCTGTGAAGATATAAAGAATGTACTAGATAAGGGCTCTTTTCCATGGAAATATTTATCGTGGGAGATGTTTATCAAATGAAGTAAGTTATTCCTTGACTGAAGAACAAGAAAAGTTACTGTTTTCTAATCTTGTTTCAAGTCATGAGGAGTGCCTTGAAGGGTTCCCTGAAGACGATACTGTGCAAAGATTGCAAGGAATATTAGCAACAGAAAACATCCCACTATGTCCTCCAGTCGAGATCTCTGCTTCTCCTCAGTATAGTTTACCTACTCCCTTATCTCTCTGTAAACTCAGAGTGCTGAACCCTAAATAAGGTTTCCAGCACTTGTCTCCTTCCACTTTTAGACACATAAGATGCTTGAACTTATTTCTTTTATTTCTTAGTCCATGACAGTCACGGCTTTCAGGCAGTGGCTGTCACAGACAGTAAACTGTATAATAACACAGTTCTAGCTACACTATTTTTCTAGTTCCTATGCAAACTCAGCAGCAAGAAATACAGAAGACAAGGAACAAAAAAGCAGAAAGGACATAGAGAAAGAAAATCCTTTCCTTTTGTCTTCATTTGAAGTGAGATGTGCAGACTAATCCTTTTCATTGTCAATTTGCAGCCTACACTGTGAGCCAAGATCTGACAGGGGGAGATTGATGGGTGTTATTTGGTTTCCTGCAGGAATCTATACACAGGCCACAAGAAACAACCAGTCACAATTTCCTCTACAGAGTTTAGCAGAGGAAAAAAAAATAAAAATTTTAAAAAAAAAAAGGATTTAAAACCAGAGTGGTTCCAAGCAATTATACATTTTAAAAAAAAGTTAAATAGGAAAAAAAAAATTACAAAATAGCAGCTACTTAGAAAAATAGACTAGGGAAATTAAAAACAATGAAGGGGTGAATTCATGAAATGCTTGATGCCAGAAGATCCAGAGGAGAGATTCGATGAGGATCTCAGTAAAAGGAGAAATTTCTAGGCAATGAAGTCATTAAAGTAGTAGCAAATAACAGGTAGAAAATATTTCAGCATGGGCTGTACAAGTCTTCTGGAGACACATAGATAACTGAAGCTGTAAACCCACATTCTCATCAAAGCAATCTCTATCCACACCAGCTACACAGCCACATCAGTCAGCAATACAGTCAGCTCTTCAGTCACACTGCCTGCCATCTGCTCGCAGTGTATCACAAGCAACAGCGCATTCCCACCGACACGCTGCGTGGGTGCAGTCCCACAGCACTCGAGCCAACGCCAGGTATGGCTGCCATGGCCCCCAGCTGTCTTGGCTGCACGTCCTTGGCCACTTCATCAGCACTGGCACTTAAGTTCAAGGAGCTGCTGTAGATGACAGCAGAAGCAACTGGTTTTCCATGAGACTGGCTGCTTGAGCTGGCTTGCTGTGCTGTCACATCAACAGCAGCATAGGCTCGAGGGAGGCACCAAAATGACGTGGCTGGTGTTAGGAGGGTGGGGTGTGACAGATCTACAGTGGCTCAAACTGCCATGAAACTCAACATGCAGCAGCTAGCCTAAAATCAGATACTACCTACGCCCATGTTGCTTGCCCAGACCACAACCACAAATATCCATAAATCAGCACTGCCTTCAGGGTTATGAATTCCTTGCCTGTTAATTTCCTCTCAATGCTGACTCCATCTTAGTGCTGCCACAAACATCAGTATGGTCAGAGATGTGATCATTACAGAAATAAAAGACGGGTACTGCTAATATGGGTAAGTTCCCTATCCTGTTTCACTGAGCAACTGCACAAAGGTACAAAGCAGCAGACACTGAAAGGTGGACAGACCTTCTCCTTTTGGCAGTAAGACTGAATCAAGCCTCTTTAAAATTTATGTTATCTACATATGATATTCACTTACAAATCCAGTAGGAATTATCATCATAACCTACCTAGATAGAAGATAATTATGCTGTAGTCAGAAAAATATGTTCTCAAAAAGAAAAATTCATGTCTTGATGAGGTCATACCCTATAAAACCTTGTTCCACTGATTGTCTAGCCTTTCAGATTAAAAAAACCCCTGGCTATTTGCCATGTCCAAGCACTGGACCTTGCATTACATTTGCTGAACTGAAAGTTCTGTCCTTCAAATTTGAGCAAGTCACCCTCTGATCTTCCATTTATCCTCTCAATCCTCTCACTATGGGGCTTATTTTCTAAATTTATCATCAATTTCATCACTTTTCCTTAAACATCTTCGGTTTAACAAAATCATTTCTCAATTGGGGAAGCCAGAATTGAAAACATTTTTGTGATAGCTCTTGTTCCAGGTAAACTGTACTCTTTATGGGAACATTTTACATCTACCATTATATTATGGTAAAATAGTTGAGTAGTCTTCACGATGCTTAATTATTTTTCAGAATAAGTGCTTCAAGAGAAGTCTGTATTAAAAGAAGTCTCTTAATGTGGCTTTGCTTGTTCATTCCTCGACACAACAGCTTTACATTTGATTTATTGAGACAATTGTGGCTCTCTCTCGATCTTAATAGAATGAGACAGACTAAGGAAATGGCCTATTGCTCATGTGCTTCGAGGTGTTCCAGTAACCATCCATCCTGCAGTCCTACCAGGATAAGAATATAGGGGTTGTCCATCTAGATCAGCAGCAACACACCCAGAATCAGAGGTTGCAAAGAACAGTGCAAATGGTAGGAACAAAAAAAATCTTTTCTACTGAAGATTTCTAGTTATCTCTAAAACATAGACAGCCTTGAGCCCTCAGATGCAATATTTTTGTATCTCTGTATATTTACATCTAAGTTCTCAGACTCAGAACTCAATTCAGGGCCATTTCATTCCTTTCAGTTAGTCCATGTACAGTATGTTCCTCAGTTAAGTCATATCTTGTGTACAAAAGCATTTACTCTCATGTTTTTCTCCATTTCTTGCTTTTCCATTTTACTGACTTGCTCCTGTACTAAAACAATGACAGGTCCTGTCTCTCTAGAATTCCCATTTTCACATGGGAGCTCTTCAGCACAGCCCTGGCAATACTTACAAGAGACTTTTCCCACTTAAGTGTCTTTTGACAAGACGTGCAGAGTTGCCGCCCTAAGGAAGAATTCCTTTTCTTCAAATTGCTGAGAAAGTTACATAATAAGACCTAAAAACTGGTCTGAAGGTGCAAAGAAGTATTTTTGTAACATGAAAAAATTGAAAATTACTGACGTCTCAAGTATTTAAAACATGTCAGCTTTCACTATTTTTATTCTTTTTTGACTGAAATCATTGAGAATTATGCTCACATAAGTAGACATGGCGTTAGTTTCCACGATGATGTAAGTAAGCTTTGATGTACTGAGTTCTGTACAGCTCTAAACAGTAGAAGCAATTAAACGCAAACCTTACAAAATTGCCATGAGTAGAAAGCTAAAAGGAAAAGTCAGAAAGCCATTACCATGAAGTAAGCAGACGCATTTTTCAACTTACCAAACAAGCGCTGATGGAAGAGAAATTTCCCAGCTATCAGTCCTGTGAGAATGGCAAGGAGCCACAGAAACACCTTCAAAAATCTCCAGCCTCCTCCTTCAGGGTATTTATTTGTTACAAAGGAGAAACAATTACCGACAACAATAACATTGGCTTCTGTCTGGCTGTGAGATACCGGGTCCTCAGCAAATATTAAAAAGTTAAAGAAGATCACTAAGTAAGCCACAACTAAGCGAGACCACGGGTGCTGGAAGTAGTAGCGGAAGTCTTTATCCATCCTCAGATACTGAAGAACTGGGTTTTGCCTGTATGTAAAGACACAAATGCATAATGTTATATATACCCAAAATTCTCAGATCTTAGGAAAGACCTGCACATTACTAAAATTAAATCATTGCAATCTTGTCATTAGTAATTTTTAACACTTTAGACTTGACTAGAAATGAAAGTTTCAATCAAAAGATATTGTTAGATCCAGGTAGAGAAAACCTGAAATTTCTCCCCATTCCAATATAAAAGCAACAACCAAACAAATATACTTTATATCACAGGATTTTCAGTTTCAGGTATAATATTGCTTTCATGCCTCCTCCATAATGGGGCATGAGAATATAGAATGGATATAAGAACATGGCAGGCTACCTAAAACCCAGACTGCCTTTTACCACACAAAAAAATACAACACAGATTTCACAAAGGTTCATGCTAAGCCTAAATGGAATCTCTCTCCTTGCAGGAGAAGGATGGAACCACCCTCTAAGTCCAATGAGGTCTTCTATTGGAAGCTTAGAAGCATATAACCCAGAAACATCAGAAACTTGTGCTCATATGAAGGAATAACATGTTGGAAAAGTTTCTAGAATTCATTCTGGCAAGTCGGGCAAGTCTGTATAAATCTTTTCATTGACTTCAGGGAGTATGCCTATAGCTAAGCATATTTTCAAAACCATAAAATAAGACACCATGAAAACAGACTGTTCTGTGTGAATACAAAAACTGTATTTCAAAACCTGCCTACTTATTAAGTACTGCTATGGAAAAATGCAACTGAGCATGGTTAACATCTTAGTTGTTTGCTACTTGATTTCTTTTTCTTTTATTCACAACCAATTAGTTGTTTCATCCTCTTTGCATGCACAAAGATACAAGGCCTTTGTGTCGTGGAACACCGAAATTATTCAAGCAACATAGAGTGTAGGAAGAAAAAACAATGTGTCTAGTAATATTGCTTGTTTATTACAGCTTGAAGGATACAGTGACAAATTTTTGCAAATGTCACATGCCTTTCAGCAAAAAACAAAACAAACAAAAACCACGCCACAAAAGATCTAAAACCCCGACCAATTACTCATCCCTTCTCGGATTTCTAACTTAGGACTTGTGAACTTAGAAATGGCATGAATTTCAATGTCTCCCTTCAGTTAGTCCCTCCAAAGTTATTTTACTCCATAACCCGATTTACATTTCTAAAATTGAAAGGAATTCTGTACCTATTAAATTAAAAGGATAAAAGAATCTCTCGGCAGATTCAGACAATGCATTCAGTAAATAACAGAAAGGAATAATGTCCCATGATGCATAAATTACATATGAAAAAGAAAAAAATACCACATTACAGAGTTAAAAAGTTGGCACAAGGAAATGTCGGTCCTTCAAAAACTTTATGAAAAAAAGTGATTTAAAGTAAGGGTCGTTGCCCAAGAAAATACCACTCTGGGGAGATTAAGCTGCCTTTAGATCCGTAAGGATGCCCAAAGCTACTTCTTGTTCTCCTTTCTTTCTCTTACCATTAAGAAAAGTTTCGGTGTTTCTTTACGTGTATGAACCACCTTAAAGCTCGAATGGGGCTGGAGATAAACAACTACATGTCCTGGTATTTTTGACAGCTGCCGGATACCCAAGAGTTATCAGACACCCAGCTGAGGACGAGGCTTCCTAGGAAGCGTTTTATAGCATCAGAAGCCAATATTAGCAATAGCAGCAGTGCCAAATTGCTAACAAAAATCCTGCTCCTTTCTACCTCAACGCCAAAAACGCGGGTGCCAGGAGCGCCGCGGACCACACGCCCATCGCAACCTGTTAAATCGCCCCATTTCCCCCCGCCCCCGGCGCAGACCCGGGGACCCGCGGCCACCTCACCCCGCGCGGCTGCTGCGGC